>CANIUD010000242.1:0-437500 GCA_947470075.1 Closterium sp. Yama58-4
GTTTTTGTGCTATAAGAAACCCGATGGATGGACCCCCCAGAATCGTCACCAGGATGGCGGCGCGCGGACGGGGGAACCAGAAAAACTGGCGCCAACATTGTCGCTGATTCGTCCGACAACAACCCGAAGGGCAACGGCGGTGCGGAGAAGAAGAAGGAGCGCACCGCGGGCCAATTCTTCCATGTGGGAGACAAGGGGGAGCAAGGAGACGCCTCTGCCAAAGTTGGAGCAGAGCTGCACCCCCTAGACTATTGGGTGTTGGACACAGGCGCTGCTTGGACGATGACGCCGCGCAAGGACCTGCTGGACGAAGTACGAGCTGCACCGATCAATGAAGTGTGCTCCGCCTCTGGACACATGTTGAAGGTGGCTGGTGCGGGACGAGCTGCGTTTAAGGGAGCGGATGGCAAGCTGGTGGTGCTGCACGACGTTCTCTTCGTCCCCGACCTGAAGGCCAACCTTATCTCCCTCCGTAAGCTTGGCAAGGCTGGGGTGAACACCAACACGGATGGGGCACGCACTTATAAGGGGAAGCTGGGCAATCGGGTGCTTTGGGATCTGCACGAGAGCAAGGACGTGTACAGATCTATGTGGCAGCTGCCGGCCCTGGCGTGGCATGGTGGGGGGCAGGCTGGAGAGGGGTCTGCATCCCAGGGGGAGTGCAATGCCGTTGGAGGGGTTGGTGTGAAAGTGTCGGCCAGATCTGGGGAGACAGATTGGGCAACGGCACACCGGCGCTTAGGGCATGTGGCAATGCCTTTGCTGAAGCAGCTGGGAAGGGTGGAGCCGTTAAGGGTCTGAAGCTGAACGGACAGCCACCCGATGACAACTGTGAAATCTGTTTGCTTTCAAAGTTCACCCGTTTCCCTTTCCATAGTGTGGCTGGCAGGAGCAAGAAGCCTTTGGAGCTGGTCCACATGGACTTGGTGGGGCCGCTGCCGGTGCAAGGGCACAAGGGGGAGCGGTATTTTCTTACAATTGTGGATGACTGGAGCAGGCTGATGTGGGCGTATCCGCTGAAGCAGAAGGACCACGCCGCCTCCACGATACGGAACGATTGGCTGCCATTCGTGGAGAAGCAGGCGGAGTGTGTAGTGAAGCGGATTAGGACAGACCGGGGTGGTGAGTTCCTTGGAGCTGAAATGACGGCCTGGCTCAAGAAGCAGGGCATCCAGAGAGAGCTGACCACGGCTTATACCCCACAGTCCAATGGTGTAGCAGAACGGGCGAACCGGACCATTCTGGAGACAGCTAGGGCGCTGCTCATAGAATCTGGGCTGAGCAATTCTATGTGGCCTCATGCTGTCCGGCACGCCACTGTCGCTAGGAACAGGGTGCTCACCAAGGTTGGGAATGACTCGTGGGTGCCGTTGGAGAGGTGGCTTGGGAGGAAGCCGCCGGTGGACATGCTGAGGGTGTTCGGTTGCATGGCAGTCGCCCACGTCCCCAAGACCTACCGCAGTAAGTTGGGGGCGAGTGCAATCTGGTGTGTGCATTTGGGGCTGGCTGCTGAGAGCAAGGGATGGCTGCTGTGGGAACCATCCAAGGGTGTGTTGTTTGACAGCAGGGATGTGAAATTCATTGAGGGCATGATGTATGGAAGCTGGGAGCGAAACGAAGAGAAACAGCCGGAGGCAAGGGGTGTCCCAGCAGATGGAGCAGATCACCATGCAACTGGACCTGACTCCTAGTGTGTGGGAGGAGGGAGAGGAGGCAGCTGCTGGAAATGGTGATGGAGAGAAGGTACAGGAGGCATCTGCTGGTGGAGAAAATGGTGTGGAAACTGGCGGCAGCACTAGTGGAGCTGCTGGACCCGAGGGAGGAGAGAAGCAGCAGGGAAAAACTAAGAAGCCGAAGGGTGTCGTTATGAAGGGATGGGAGACACCCGTCTCCAGGCCAGGACGTACCCGTATGGCTACTAAGAAGCTGACTGCAGGAACTGATGCAGCAGAGCAGCAGCTAGGGACCGAAGAGGCATTGCTGATTCTACCTCATGGCTATGACCCGGATGAGGAGGATGAGCCTGCGTACTGTTTTCTTGCCCTTGCACCAGAGGAACCAGCTAGCATGGAGGAGGCATTAGCTGGACCAGATAGGGACAAGTGGCTGGCTTCTAGGAATGCTGAGTACCAGAGTCTGCTGGAGAATAGGACATGGGATCTGGTGGTGCTGCCTGATGGGAAGAAAGCGATACAATGCAAGTGGGTGCTGAGGATCAAGACCGATGACAAGGGGCAGGTCACCATCTACAAGAGTAGGCTGGTGGCGAAGGGGTTTATGCAGAAGGAGAAGCAGGACTTCAACGAGATCTTTGCTCCCACTGCCAAACCCCCTACCCTCCGTGTCTTGTTGGCAGATGCAGCTGTTAGTGGAAAATTCATCATTCAGATGGATATTTCAACGGCATTCCTGAATGGGATTTTAGAGGAGGATGTGTACATGACGCAGCCGCCTGGATATGAGGATGGTACGGGCAGGGTGTGCAAGCTCAACAAGTCCATCTACGGCTTGAAGCAGACGCCACGCTGCTGGTACCAGAAGTTGGCAGCTGTTTTAGAGGAGATGGGATTCAGGACCAGCAGCTGTGATGAGAGCCTCTTTCTCAAGGGCGAGGGGGAGAAGCTGGTGCTGTTTCTGGTCTATGTGGACGACATTCTTCTCTTCAGCAGCAGCATGAAGGAGATCCAGAAAGTGCAGCAGCAACTGATGGAAAACTTCAAGTGCAAGAACCTTGGGGAGGTAAAGTACTACCTCGGGATGCACGTGGAGAGGGATCCAGATCACAGGTGGTTGAAGCTGCACCAGGAGAAGTTCATCAAGGAGCTGGGGGAGAGGGGAGAAGTATGGGATTGAGAATGAGCGCAAGGTTGCAACTCCCCTGCCAGCAGAATTCAAGCTTGTGAAGGCTGCAGAGGATATGAAGGGTTGAGCTGAAGAGCAGCAGCAATTTCAGTCCTTGGTGGGCAGCCTCTTGTACGCAGCAGTTCACACGAGGCCCGACATCTCTTTCTCGGTTGGGCAGCTGGCTAGGGTGGTGCAGAATCCATCAGAGGAGCAGGTGGATGCAGCTGAGCGTGTGGTGAAGTACCTGAACTCTCACCCAAGCATTGGAGTTCAATACTCCGCATCTGCACAGGTGAAGCAGAAAGGGATGGAGGTGCTGAAAGAGAAGGGGGAGAGGCTTGGAGAAGGCAAGCTATTTCTCACTTGCTTTACCGATGCTACGTGGGCTTCTGAGAAGGAGGATTCCTCATCTGTGGGAGGATACATCTGCGTAGCTGGGGGAGGACCTGTTAGTTGGAGGTCCAAGAAGCAGACGGAGACGGCACTCTCTTCCGTAGAATCAGAGTACATGGCGATGTTCCATGGGGTGAAGGAGGTGATTTGGCTGAGGAGGCTGTTAGAGGAGATTGGCCAGGAGCAGAAAGTTG
The DNA here is from genome assembly GCA_947470075.1 of Closterium sp. Yama58-4. NCBI lineage: Eukaryota > Viridiplantae > Streptophyta > Zygnematophyceae > Desmidiales > Closteriaceae > Closterium > Closterium sp. Yama58-4. The sequence continues at coordinate 3,432 of CANIUD010000242.1, forward strand.
CTACGCCGCTGTTTTGTGATAGCAAGGGGGCTCTCTTGGATGGCCAGAAACGCTGTGCTTCATGGGCTGAACAAGCACATGCGTATCAGTTGGCACTGGCTGCGTAAGGAGGTGAAGAGGGGGACGGTGAATCCAATCTACATCAAGACTCACCAGCAGCCAGCAGACTTTCTCACCAAGAGGCTTGCGGATGAGCCTCATTGGCGTTGTGTGCGCATGAGTGGAATGAGCATGAACTAGCATGGAATGATGGGGATGCAGCCGGCAGGCTGAGGGGGAGTGTGTTGGGTGCAAATGCACATTGCACGACATCCTGCCGTCTGTTTGTACGAGTATGCGTGTGCGAATGCATTTGTGTGTGAATGGTGTGTTCGTGTGTTATTTGCTTTCGCAATTTTCGCTTGATGCATTTGCAGGTACTCGCGCAATGTGCGCTTCGGCACAACATTGTACGCGCTATGAACAGTGCAAGCAGAAAGGACGAGCTCGCAAAGGAACCCAAGATGGAAGCTTTGCAGTTCGGTTGAGTTGATTGCGCAGATTCAGTTCTATCCAACTCGGAATTGTACTGTTTTGTTTGGTTAACTATAGTGTAGCAGGAAAGGCACTATAGGGGTACAATTTAGTTGAAGGTTGGATGTTGTTTGTCTGTATCTGCATGCTACAAGGCCAGGGGAAACCAGCGGAACCAGCATTTGGCTGGTTGGGCAAAAACAAAACAGGTTCTGTTTTTAGAACCTGAACCTGGTTGTTGTTTTCCCAGGTTGGAAAAAACAGAACCAGAGGTTGTTTACCAACCTACCACCTGCTATTTTGTCCAGCCAGGTTGGTTCTGTTGCTTGGAATTATTTGGGATCATCCCTGGTTGTTCCCAGGTTGATTCCCAAGGTCCTTGCTAGCTAGAACTATTTAATCCTTCTCTGTTTGTACCTGAATATAGTCAAATTGATTCAAGCGAATTCCTTCCTCGCTGGAATTTCGTTTCTACGCGGTTCGTTGGCGGAATGCTACCCGAGTCAACGCTAGTACGCTAGCGCTCCAACGCTAGGCAAACGCTGTCCGAGCCATAACTTAGTAATGGCAGAACTTTTCGCGAGGCAACTTGGCTCATTTTAAAGCTCTTGGAGCGAGCTTCGATATAGCAAGTTCTCAGCTTAATCCGACCGACGGTCTGCACGGCACGCTGCGCGACGTTCAAGGTACTCTTGCTGTTTTGACTAAGTCCTTCTTGATCCCTCTCTCTACAAACTCGGACCCGAGGATAGGGGCTTGTACCAGGCACCCAGGGACCCTTGGAGGTGACCCGGAGGAGAGGTTTTAAGTTTGATTAAGTCCTAATAGCTTGAGTTTATTAGGCCCTTACACCAACAGGGCGTGGGGGTGCACGGGTGGGGTAACCTGCAGCTCCTCCTCCTCCTTCGTCTCCCACTGCTGCAGCTACGCTAAGGGGGGGTGGGTGTGTGGGAGCCGAGGGTTTAGGGTTTAAGGGGGGTGCCGTGGGAGTGGAGCTAGGGTTCAGCAGGGGGTGTGTGTCGAGGGGGGGGTCAGTTGGAGGAGGTTGTGTGGAGGTAGCTGTCGTGTCGCCTGCAGCGCCTGTAGTCCGTCGCCCTTGCTTCGGTAGCCAGTGAGCCGTTGCAGCAGTCGCCAGTGGGTCCGTTGCTCCTGCCGCTCGTCTTAGCCGCGGAGCCAGTCACTCCAGTAGTCCGTCGCCCTTGCTTCGGTAGCCACTGAGTCAGCCGCTCCTGTGCCCGTGCCTCTGCAGCTTCAGTCGTTGCCTCCCATCTCTTCTCCTCTCACAGTCACTCCTCCTCCTCACTTCGCCTCTTCTTCTGCTGCGCCCTGCAGGGTGTACCACTTCATGGGTATTCTGCTCAATGGCTATTCCTGCATGCAGACAGGGGTGTTGTCAGAATATATTTTATATATTTGTCTGTATAAGTGCATGTAGTCCTAGCTGTAGAGTAGTACCTAGTGTTCTGTGTGGTGGTGCACCACTCCTTGCTGGTTCACTTCTATTTGTACCTCTCTTTTCATAGTGCAACCCCTCCTTTTGCTTGGACTTCTCCTTTGCCTAGGCTAAACCCTAGTCACCTAGTCCTAAGCCATGCCTATTATTCTAACACGATGGTGATGTCGCTTGCGTCTGTTACTACTTCGAACGGGCGGTGTGGGTCGGCGATGCGCAGTACGGGCGGCGAACAGAGAGTAGTTTTCAGGGCAGAGAAGGCAGCTTGCTCTTTCTCCCCCCACGTAAAAGCGACCCCCTTCTGCAGTAGATTTGTCAGTGGGGCTGTTAGTCGGGCCATGTCGGGGACGAACCGACGGACGTAATTAACGAACCCTAAAAAACTCTGCAGCTTCGTGATATTTGTCGGCGGGTGCCACTCTTTGACCGTGACAAGCTTCTTCGGGTCAATCTCAACCCCAGCCTCCGAAATAACATGCCCTAAAAACTCTAGCCTGTCCTTAAAAAAACTCGCACTTGAACCCTTGGTAAGTAGGCCGTGCTCGTCTAAATTTTTAAATACTAATTCTAAGTCCGCTAAGTGCTGTTGATTGTCGCGACTGTAGACGAGGATGTCGTCGAGGTAAACTATCACGCATTTATCTAAAAGCGGCCTAAACGCCTCGTTCATGGTCATCTGAAATGTCGCTGGTGCGTTGGTCAGCCCGAAAGGCATCACAGTGTACTCGAACGATCGGTACCTAGTCCTAAAAGTTGTCTTGGCGCAGTCCGATGGGTCGAAACGAATCTGATGGTAACCCCTCGTAAATCGATTTTCGAGAAGACCCGTGCTGTTCACAGTTGATCTATCAGTTCGTCAGCGCGGGGAATGGGGTATCGCGATTTTACTGGTACCCTGTTCAGTGCTCTGTAGTCGATGCACATACGAGAACCTCTGTCCTTTTTTGGTGTGAACAGTATCAGTGCGGCGAATGGTGACGAGCTCGGTCGGATGAACTGCTTCTCTAACAGGTAATCTAACTGCTTCCTGAGTTCATTGAGCTCCAGCTATGTCAGTCTGAAATGTCCCTGTTCCAATCCTATCCCATGGTCGTGTGCGCGCTGAGGTGGCATTCCTTCCGGCAAGTCGTCGGGAAAAATCCGTGGGTACCGTTTTAACAGTTCCTGTAGTTCGTACGGTACCGCTGCCAGCAGTTTTGAAAATCGCTCGGCTGCTCTGCTTCTCCTACTACTGCTATGTCCACTGCGTGCACGTCAGCTCCAGCGACGATTGCCCGTTTCATTGTGATGGCGTTGACGTGGACCGTTGAAAACTTAGGCGACTGCCAGTGAGGTAGTTCAACCCAGTTATCGCTACTTCGCACTGTGCAGCTACCGTCGTCCAGTCGATTCGCGGGTTATACCGTCGCAGCCAATCACGTCCCAGTAAAATGTCGTGCCCATCCAGTGTCGTGCAAGCATTTCCTGTGTAAACCCAAAGTTCCCCCAGCAGCGGACTTTTACTCTCTTTACCTTCTCCCGTATGGCCAGCAGCGTGCCGTCAACTAAGCATGCGTCGATCTCTGGTAAGCACCGGCTAAGTGTCAGCTGCAGTTTTCGTGCGGTCGCGGTATTAACTAAACTGTGGCTTGCTCCTCCGTCGATAAAAATCTCACTACTGCTCCCTGTATTTTCCCGTGAATCAGTACTGGCCAATCCGTCGCTGTACCCTCCTTTTTCATCTGAGCCCGATTAATGGCGTGAATCAGTACTGTGACTCGGTGAGGGTCTGTGAGGTGGGCGAGCAGGCAGTCTCGTCAATAGTTGGCCCAGATTCTACTGACTGCTGCCATTTCCCTGCGCCTGAGACCCCGGCGCCGCAGCTCCTCTGGACATTCGCTCTTGCGATGGCCCGGCCTGTTGCAAGCAAAGCAGCGCCATTTAAACGGCGCGGCTGCTGCGTTCGTCGCAACGGCGTGCTCGATCGGTCCCCGAGGACGATGTCCGTAGTAGGACCCCGGTCTCGGACGGCGCAAAATATCGATCTTCTCGGCGAGCGCGAGGATCTCGTTAAATTCGAGAGCCCGCGTAGCATGATTTCGTGCGAGATGTCCGGCTTCAGCCCCCCGATGAAACGGTCCACCCGCTCCGCTTCGTGCATGTAGCCGACTTGCTCGCATAATGCGAGAAAACCGCTCGTGTAGTCTTGAACAGACCCAAGCTGCCGCCAAGTGCGCATTTTCTGACGCGCTGAAATTGAAGCCGCGAGGCTTGAAGCGCGCCCGAAGCCCTGCGCACCACGCATCCCACGTGCTGTACTGGGCGGTTTTGCAAAATGAACTCCAGGTGGCAGCTGGACCCGCGGGCCCTTCCTCTTGCGACGGTGGCTCGTAGACACGTGGCGACGTCGATGACTCGCCACCAGTCCACGGCGGGGCCCCTCAGCAGCGAGACGGCGTATCGGATCTCCGCTGCGTCCGACTCAACGTAATTTGCGTCGAAGAACACATTCATCGTGAAGACCCACGATTGAACCGTCGGACCTCCACGCTGGCTCGGGTCGAAACAGGGCGGGCGCTGCGGCTTGAGTGGCATTGGTGCCATGATGGCGTCATCGCCACTTGTTGCTGCAAACTCCACGTGCCGACGGGCTTAGCGCGGCTCCCGTGGGCTGGATGCTGGCATGTTCTTCTCCATGCAAGGCATAGAATGAGCGGTGCCATCACTGGCTGTGCTTGGGCGCTGTCCCACGCTGTCGTTTTGTGTCGATGTGCCGGATGAAATGATAATCAGCTCCTCTGATTGTGCGGGTGCATTTGCAGGTGCGTATGGTGGTGCTGGAGCGTTCACCGTGGACTGCTGTCGAGCGAAGTCGCGTTCCGCCGTGAGCGTCGCAATCTCGAGTTGCGAATCCTCGAGTTGGCGCACCAGACGGTCGAGCTGCTCCTGCGTCAGCGTCGCGAGAGTGAATTCGGCCATGGCGGGGGTGTCGGGCAAGCTCAGCGAGAGCCTCTGTCGTGGCCGTGCGTGCTTTTGAGAGAGCACTACGAGCGGCGGTGCTGTGTCGCTGAGAGACGTCTACCCCCCCCAAAAATTGAGATAGTGGGGAAGCGAAGGTGTGGATGCGGTCCGAGAAAGAGATTGTAGGCTCTGAATACCAAGTGTTACGAGTGCAATTGAGTGAGCGAGCGAGAACTGTAACCAAACCAAGAGTACAATGAGCGAAGGCATGAGCGAAGAATATATGGTGAAACTACAATGGTAACGGTAATGTGTGGAAGTTGGGGTGCGCGACGGGCCTAGCGCCGAGGGTGGGAAATGCCGAGGCGGAGGTCCGGAGCGCGGGTTACCAACCGAGCCGTGAGGTTGGGTCGCGGCGTGAACAGTGGCGGGAACAGTGTCGAGGCGAGTGTCGCGAGTGGTAAGGGTCTACTGTTGAGTGCTAGTGGCGGGAACAGTGGTGTACGCGCTGAGAAGGGACGCGGAGTAAGGAAAAGGAATTTTCCTTACATTACGTCAAATGTTTATATCGCTTATATATAATTAGTTGTTCTAGGATGCAATGAGTTGCCCCTTAAAGGGTACAACACTTTGTTGGGTTAACACTTTTTACCCTCTTGCCATCATCCACTCAACATTATTCTCTCGATATTCCTTCCTAGGCTACTTTAAGATGGTATCAGAGCAGGATCAATATTTTCCTTTCACGCTTCCGCTCCCTCCCTTCGTTGCGCCCGAGGCGCCCGTCCCTTAGGTTCCGTTTTGTCGCGGGTAGGATAGGCTGTCGCGGGCCTCGATTTCGTCGCGTTAAAAGGCCCCCGCGGGCCTCAATTTCGTCACTTTTAAAGGCCCCCGCGGGCTCATTTAGTCGCGTTCAAGGGGCTCCGCCAACCCTAGTTTCGTCGCGCCCCTGCAGGGAAGCGCGCACCACCTGCTGAGCAGCCCGCGCCACCCTGCCGAGCTGCGCGTGCCCCTGCAGAGCTGCGCTCGCCCCTGCAGACCTGCGCGCGCCCTGCAGAGCAGCGCGCGCCCCTGCTGAGCAGCCCGCACCACCTTGCAGAGCAGCCCGCACTACCCTGCAGAGCTGCGTGGACTGCAGAACAGTGCACGCCACCCAGTACAGCGGTCCACAGGCCTTCACAGCCGCTCACAAGCCTTCCCAGCTGCTCACAGCCCTTTCCCAAGGTTACAGCGCACCATAACCACCACTTTAACACCACGCCTACTACCATAGGCATCTCCAGCGGCGGCTGGCAGCCACTGTTACTTCTACTAGCGCGGATTAGGGTTAGTACCCTGACGGTATAGGCGTTCCTAGCCCTGTTCACTCCTCTCTCCAGTCACTCCTAGCTCCAGCCGTGCCTAGGCCCAGCTGTTCTCACTCTAGCCGTTCTCCCTCCAACCGTTCTAGCTCCAGCCGTTCCAGCTCCATCCATTCTAGATCCAGCCGTTCTAGGTCCAGCCGTTTCAGCTCCAGCCATTCTAGCTCCAGCCGTTCTAGGTCCAGCCGTGTCAGCTCCAACCGTTTTTACCACAGCCGTTCTTGTTTCAGCCTTTCTTGCTCTAGCCGTTTCAGCTCCAGACGTTCTAGCTCCAGCCCTTCTAGCACTAGCCGTTTTAGTTCCAGCCGCCTACAGCCCTTTGTCATTACTCGCTCCAGCCGCTCCTCGTACCAGCCGTTCCTAGTTTGGTGGTCCTTGCTGTTTCTCCCTCCAACAATTCCTAGTTCCAGCTACTTCTGCTCCAGTAGTTCTTCGCGCATGTTGCCCAGCTAGCCCTTTCCCATGGCGTCCACTCAGGCTTTACAGCGGCAGGGACATCAGCAGTTTCTGCGGTGGCACCCTCGACAGCAGTGGCGCCCTCAGCAGCAGTGGCGCCCTTGGCAGCCGTGGGGGCCTGGTGCCTCGGGTGCCATTGGATGCAGCAGCGGCCCAAACAGCTGGGGCCTCGTCGCGGTGGTCGCGACGTCGGCCCCTGCCAGTACCGGATCCTGACTGGCCCTAGTGCTGGCACTACCTACTGGTGTCCTGACCACTCTGCACAGCGCTGCTATCGCCGCCTCGACGACCTCTATCGTGAGCGTTTTGGGTCTGAGTCGAGGCCACCGATCTGGCCCGGTCTGTCTCGTAGTGGTTACCCTGTGTTTGATATGTCTATGGATGCTGTTTATTCTGTCACGTATGGATCTCTTGGATTGTGTGTACCTAGCTTAGGATCTTTGCCTGTTGCTAGAGTAGGTACTTGTGCTTTTAGTGTAGGTGCTTGTGTCGTCACTAGTCCAGCCGTTATATCTGTTGTTGCATCGCTCAACTTCATGCTGGACTCAGGCGCGTCTCAGTGTTTCTTCCGTGACCACACCACTGTCACACCTCTTTCAGCACCAGTCCCAGTTGCCCTGGCTGATCCTACTTCATGACCAGAAGTCGCTCGCAGCTCGACCACTCTCCCATGCTCGGCTGTCCCTTCTGGTTTTCTCACTGGTCTCTCGTTCTCTCGGAACTTGGTGGGTGTTGGATACCTTCAGGACCGTGGGATCACAGTTTCTTTTCCGGCATAAGGGAGGATGGCGATCTGTACGGACGCTTCCACCGGGGCACTTCTTGCCACGTTCACCAAGAAGCCCCATTCAGGTCTCTTCGTCCTGCACACTGCGTCCCACCAGGCAGCAGAGTCCGGTCAGGTGACTGCGTCCCACTAGGTAGTAGAGTCCGGTCAGGTTACTGCGTCCCTCTAGGTAGCAGAGTCTGGTCAGGTTCCTGCGTCCCTCCGGTAGCCGAGTCCGGTCAGGTTCCTGCGTCCCCACAGTTTGATGTGTCCGCTCCGGTTGCTGCGTCTTGCTCTTGCCGTTCACTCTCTCACCTGACAGTCTTGTGGAAACACCGCCTTGATCACCCGTCCATCGCGCGCCCCTGCAGCATGGCTAGCGAACGTCTTGTCTCAGGTCTCCCGCACGTCTTTCCGTCGCTCCCTCCCTCGCCTGCCCCGCCGTGCACTCCTTGCGTCGCTGGCCGCCTGCGTGCCACTCCACACTCCTCCTCCCTTCGTCCGACCACCGACTGCTCCCTTCCAGACCCTCCACCCGGACGTCTGGGGCCTTGCTGCTCGGTAGGGACCTAAGCGGGAGTGCTATTTTTCGGTGGTTGTCAACGACTACTCCAGGTACACCACAGTGTTTCCTCTCGCAAAGAAGTCCGGACGCTGATCCGGTGGCTTCTGACCACCGTGGAAACCCATGGCAATTGAGTCCGCTGTCTCCACTACGACCGTGAAGGTGAGTTTCGCTCCGACGGGTTTGCCGGATTCTGCGACGAACAAGGTATCGCAGCAGAACGGGGTTGCTGAGCGCCGCATTGGCTTGGTCATGAATATTGCCCGCACTTCCATGATCCATGCCCGTGCGCCCCAATTTATGTGACCCTACGCTGTTCGCTACGCAACCCACCAGCTGAACCTCCAGCCGCTAGTCTCGCGGCCGGGGGCTTCACCAACCAGTCTTTGGACAGGGTCCCCTGGTGTTGGGTTGGCCTTTCGTGCCTGGGGCTGCCTTGCACTTGTCCGCGACACCTCTCTGGACAAGCTCTCAGCTCGCGCCATCCCCTGTATCTTACTTGGTTTCCCGGTGGACTCCTCCGACTACACCTCTTATTACCTGCCCCTCCACCGTTTCCTAGACTCCCGTGACGTCCAGCTTGATGAGTCCGTGTCCTACTACACCCAGTACCCCTGTCGAAATCTCCCAGTCCCCACTCCTCCTCTTTTCCTAGCGCCCTCTCCTCCTCTTGCTCCCGCTCCTCCAGTACCTCCGGTCCCCCCTGGTCCAGCCCCATCAGGTGTGTCTCACGCTACACCTCTCCCCTTGGTCACGCGTCAGGTAGCGTCTCCCTCTCCGCAGTCCTCATCACAGTCCCTGCAGCAGTCGTCGGCAGATCCACGATAGGTTACTGTGGACTCAAGGGGTGCTGGAGCTGGAGGTGCTTCTACTGGGGGTGCTCCTGTGAGGGGTGCAAGAGCTGGAGGTGCTGGCGCTGGAGGTGCTAGTTCGGGAGGTTCTGGAGCTCGAGGTGTTGGCACTAGTGGTGCTGGTTTTGGGGGCGCTGGAGCTGGAGGTGCTGGCACTTTAGGTGCTAGTTCTAGGGGTGCAGGAGCGGGAGGTGCTGGCACTGGATGAGCTAAATCTGGGGGTGCGGGAGACTGGCGGTGTTAGTACTACTACTCCTCCCCACCGCCACGACACAAGTCTCCGGGCGGCTCGCCTCCGTGATCGTGAGAAGCAGGAGCGGTTGGAATGGGAGAGCCGGGAGCTGCAGCAGTTGGACTTGCAGGAGCAGGAGCAGCAGTAGCAGGAGGAGGAGGAGGTGGAGGAGGGGGAGGAGTGTTGGGTGCAAATGCACATTGCACGACATCCTGCCGTCTGTTTGTACGAGTATGCGTGTGCGAATGCATTTGCGTGTGAATGGTGTGTTCATGTGTTTGTTTGCTTTCGCATTTTTCGCTTGATGCATTTGCAGGTACTCGCGCAATGTGCGCTTCGGCACAACATTGTACGCGCTATGAACAGTGCAAGCAGAAAGGACGAGCTCGCAAAGGAACCCAAGATGGAAGCTTTGCAGTTCGGTTGAGTTGATTGCGCAGATTCAGTTCTATCCAACTCGGAATTGTACTGTTTTGTTTGGTTAACTATAGTGTAGCAGGGAAGGCACTATAGGGGTACAATTTAGGTGAAGGTTGGATGTTGTTTGTCTGTATCTGCATGCTACAAGGCCAGGGGAAACCAGCGGAACCAGCATTTGGCTGGTTGGGCAAAGACAAAACAAGTTCTGTTTTTAGAACCTGAACCTGGTTGTTGTTTTCCCAGGTTGGAAAAACATAACCAGAGGTTGTTTACCAACCTACCACCTGCTATTTTGTCCAGCCAGGTTGGTTCTGTTGCTTGGAATTATTTGGGATCATCCCTGGTTGTTCCCAGGTTGATTCCCAAGGTCCTTGCTAGCTAGAACTATTTAATCCTTCTCTGTTTGTACCTGAAAATAGTCAAATTGATTCAAGCGAATTCCTTCCTCGCTGGAATTTCGTTTCTACGCGGTGCAACCAGTCCTGGACAAGATGCGCGACCTCTACGCGAAGTTGGCGACCGCAGGAATCACCTACCCGGAGCAGACCAAGTGCTTGAAGATGCTCTCGCTGCTGCCAGAATCGTGGCTTCAATTTACGAGCGGATTGAGCCTGCCGCAGAACCAGAGCTTGTGGACGCTCGAGTGGGTGCGGACGAAGATTCTGGAGGAGGACTTCCGTCGCCGCCAACTGAGGGGTGGAGACGACGGCAGCAGCGGCTACGGGATGCAAGGGAGCCGACGTGGCAGAGGACGTGGCTTCGGTGGTGCTGGACGCGGTGCAAAGAAGGACGACGACTCCAACGACCAACAAGGAGGTACCGGTTGGGGTCGCGGTGCGAAATCTGGACGTGGGGGCAAGTCGGGTGCTGGTGGCAAAATGAAAGGGAGTTGCTGGTATTGTGAGAAGGAAGGGCACCCCTGGTTTTTGTGCTATAAGAAACCCGATGGATGGACCCCCCAGAATCGTCACCAGGATGGCGGCGCGCGGAGGAACCAGAAAAACGGCGCCAACATGGTCGCTGATTCGTCCGACAACAACCCGAAGGGCAACGGCGGTGCGGAGAAGAAGAAGGAGCGCACCGTGGGCCAATTCTTCCATGTGGGAGACAAGGGGGAGCAAGGAGACGCCTCTGCCAAAGTTGGAGCAGAGCTGCACCCCCTAGACTATTGGGTGTTGGACACAGGCGCTGCTTGGACGATGACACCGCGCAAGGACCTGCTGGACGAAGTACGAGCTGCACCGATCAATGAAGTGTGCTCCGCCTCTGGACACATGTTGAAGGTGGCTGGTGCGGGACGAGCTGCGTTTAAGGGAGCGGATGGCAAGCCGGTGGTGCTGCACGACGTTCTCTTCGTCCCCGACCTGAAGGCCAACCTTATCTCCCTCCGTAAGCTTGGCAAGGCTGGGGTGAACACCAACACGGATGGGGCACGCACTTATAAGGGGAAGCTGGGCAATCGGGTGCTTTGGGATCTGCACGAGAGCAAGGACGTGTACAGATCTATGTGGCAGCTGCCGGCCCTGGCGTGGCATGGTGGGGGGCAGGCTGGAGAGGGGTCTGCATCCCAGGGGGAGTGCAATGCCGTTGGAGGGGTTGGTGTGAAAGTGTCGGCCAGATCTGGGGAGACAGATTGGGCAACGGCACACCGGCGCTTAGGGCATGTGGCAATGCCTTTGCTGAAGCAGCTGGAGAAGGATGGAGCCGTTAAGGGTCTGAAGCTGAACGGACAGCCACCCGATGACAACTGTGAAATCTGTTTGCTTTCAAAGTTCACCCGTTTCCCTTTCCATAGTGTGGCTGGCAGGAGCAAGAAGCCTTTGGAGCTGGTCCACATGGACTTGGTGGGGCCGCTGCCGGTGCAAGGGCACAAGGGGGAGCGGTATTTTCTTACAATTGTGGATGACTGGAGCAGGCTGATGTGGGCGTATCCGCTGAAGCAGAAGGACCACGCCGCCTCCACGATACGGGACGATTGGCTGCCATTCGTGGAGAAGCAGGCGGAGTGTGTAGTGAAGCGGATTAGGACAGACCGGGGTGGTGAGTTCCTTGGAGCTGAAATGACGGCCTGGCTCAAGAAGCAGGGCATCCAGAGAGAGCTGACCACGGCTTATACCCCACAGTCCAATGGTGTAGCAGAACGGGCAAACCGGACCATTCTGGAGACAGCTAGGGCGCTGCTCATAGAATCTGGGCTGAGCAATTCTATGTGGCCTCATGCTGTCCGGCACGCCACTGTCGCTAGGAACAGGGTGCTCACCAAGGTTGGGGATGACTCGTGGGTGCCGTTGGAGAGGTGGCTTGGGAGGAAGCCGCCGGTGGACATGCTGAGGGTGTTCGGTTGCATGGCAGTCGCCCACGTCCCCAAGACCTACCGCAGTAAGTTGGGGGCGAGTGCAATCTGGTGTGTGCATTTGGGGCTGGCTGCTGAGAGCAAGGGATGGCTGCTGTGGGAACCATCCAAGGGTGTGTTGTTTGACAGCAGGGATGTGAAATTCATTGAGGGCATGATGTATGGGAGCTGGGAGAAACAGCCGGAGGCAAGGGTGTCCCAGCAGATGGAGCAGATCACCATGCAGCTGGACCTGACTCCTAGTGTGTGGGAGGAGGGAGAGGAGGCAGCTGCTGGAAATGGTGATGGAGAGAAGGTACAGGAGGCATCTGCTGGTGGAGAAAATGGTGTGGAAACTGGCGGCAGCACTAGTGGAGCTGCTGGACCCGAGGGAGGAGAGAAGCAGCAGGGAAAAACTAAGAAGCCGAAGGGTGTCGTTATGAAGGGATGGGAGACACCCGTCTCCAGGCCAGGACGTACCCGTATGGCTACTAAGAAGCTGACTGCAGGAACTGATGCAGCAGAGCAGCAGCTAGGGACCGAAGAGGCATTGCTGATTCTACCTCATGGCTATGACCCGGATGAGGAGGATGAGCCTGCGTACTGTTTTCTTGCCCCTGCACCAGAGGAACCAGCTAGCATGGAGGAGGCATTAGCTGGACCAGATAGGGACAAGTGGCTGGCTTCTAGGGATGCTGAGTACCAGAGTCTGCTGGAGAATAGGACATGGGATCTGGTGGTGCTGCCTGATGGGAAGAAAGCGATACAATGCAAGTGGGTGCTGAGGATCAAGACCGATGACAAGGGGCAGGTCACCATCTACAAGAGTAGGCTGGTGGCGAAGGGGTTTATGCAGAAGGAGAAGCAGGACTTCAACGAGATCTTTGCTCCCACTGCCAAACCCCCTACCCTCCGTGTCTTGTTGGCAGATGCAGCTGTTAGTGGGAAATTCATCATTCAGATGGATATTTCAACGGCATTCCTGAATGGGATTTTAGAGGAGGATGTGTACATGACGCAGCCGCCTGGGTATGAGGATGGTACGGGCAGGGTGTGCAAGCTCAACAAGTCCATCTACGGCTTGAAGCAGGCGCCACGCTGCTGGTACCAGAAGTTGGCAGCTGTTTTAGAGGAGATGGGATTCAGGACCAGCAGCTGTGATGAGAGCCTCTTTCTCAAGGGCGAGGGGGAGAAGCTGGTGCTGTTTCTGGTCTATGTGGACGACATTCTTCTCTTCAGCAGCAGCATGAAGGAGATCCAGAAAGTGCAGCAGCAACTGATGGAAAACTTCAAGTGCAAGAACCTTGGGGAGGTAAAGTACTACCTCGGGATGCACGTGGAGAGGGATCCAGATCACAGGTGGTTGAAGCTGCACCAGGAGAAGTTCATCAAGGAGCTGGGGGAGAAGTATGGGATTGAGAATGAGCGCAAGGTTGCAACTCCCCTGCCAGCAGAATTCAAGCTTGTGAAGGCTGCAGAGGATGAAGGGGTTGAAGCTGAAGAGCAGCAGCAATTTCAGTCCTTGGTGGGCAGCCTCTTGTACGCAGCAGTTCACACGAGGCCCGACATCTCTTTCTCGGTTGGGCAGCTGGCTAGGGTGGTGCAGAATCCATCAGAGGAGCAGGTGGATGCAGCTGAGCGTGTGGTGAAGTACCTGAACTCTCACCCAAGCATTGGAGTTCAATACTCCGCATCTGCACAGGTGAAGCAGAAAGGGGTTGAGGTGCTGAAAGAGAAGGGGGAGAGGCTTGGAGAAGGCAAGCTATTTCTCACTTGCTTTACCGATGCTACATGGGCTTCTGAGAAGGAGGATTCCTCATCTGTGGAAGGATACATCTGCGTAGTTGGGGGAGGACCTGTTAGTTGGAGGTCCAAGAAGCAGACGGAGACGGCACTCTCTTCCGTAGAATCAGAGTACATGGCGATGTTCCATGGGGTGAAGGAGGTGATTTGGCTGAGGAGGCTGTTAGAGGAGATTGGCCAGGAGCAGAAAGTTGCTACGCCGCTGTTTTGTGATAGCAAGGGGGCTCTTGGGATGGCCAGAAACGCTGTGCTTCATGGGCTGAACAAGCACATGCGTATCAAGTGGCACTGGCTGCGTAAGGAGGTGAAGAGGGGGACGGTGCATCCGATCTACATCAAGACTCACCAGCAGCCAGCAGACTTTCTCACCAAGAGGCTTGCGGATGAGCCTCATTGGCGTTGTGTGCGCATGAGTGGAATGAGCATGAACTAGCATGGAATGACGGGGATGCAGCCGGCAGGCTAAGGGGGAGTGTGTTGGGTGCAAATGCACATTGCACGACATCCTGCCGTCTGTTTGTACGAGTATGCGTGTGCGAATGCATTTGCGTGTGAATGGTGTGTTCGTGTGTTTGTTTGCTTTCGCATTTTTCGCTTGATGCATTTGCAGGTACTCGCGCAATGTGCGCTTCGGCACAACATTGTACGCGCTATGAACAGTGCAAGCAGAAAGGACGAGCTCGCAAAGGAACCCAAGATGGAAGCTTTGCAGTTCGGTTGAGTTGATTGCGCAGATTCAGTTCTATCCAACTCGGAATTGTACTGTTTTGTTTGGTTAACTATAGTGTAGCAGGGAAGGCACTATAGGGGTACAATTTAGGTGAAGGTTGGATGTTGTTTGTCTGTATCTGCATGCTACAAGGCCAGGGGAAACCAGCGGAACCAGCATTTGGCTGGTTGGGCAAAGACAAAACAGGTTCTGTTTTTAGAACCTGAACCTGGTTGTTGTTTTCCCAGGTTGGAAAAACAGAACCAGAGGTTGTTTACCAACCTACCACCTGCTATTTTGTCCAGCCAGGTTGGTTCTGTTGCTTGGAATTATTTGGGATCATCCCTGGTTGTTCCCAGGTTGATTCCCAAGGTCCTTGCTAGCTAGAACTATTTAATCCTTCTCTGTTTGTACCTGAATATAGTCAAATTGATTCAAGCGAATTCCTTCCTCGCTGGAATTTCGTTTCTACGCGGTTCGTTGGCGGAATGCTACCCGAGTCAACGCTAGTACGCTAGCACTCTAATGCTAGGCAAACACCGTCTGAGCCATAACTTCGTAATGGCAGAACTTTTCGCGAGGCAACTTGGCTCATTTTAAAGCTCTTGGAGCGAGCTTCGATATAGCGAATTCTCAGCTTAATCCAATCGACGGTCTGCACGGCACGCTGCGCGACGTTCAAGATACTCTTGCTGTTTTGACTAAGTCCTTCTTGATCCCTCTCTCTACAAACTCGGACCCGAGGATAGGGGCTGGTCTTGTACCAGGCACCCAGGGACCCTTGGAGGTGACCCCGAGGAGAGGTTTTAAGTTTGATTAAGTCCTAATAGCTTGAGTTTATTAGGCCCTTACACCAACAAGGAGGAGGAGGAGGAGGAGGAGGAGGAGGAGGAGGAGGAGGAGGAGGAGGAGGAGGAGCAGCAGCAGCAGCAGCAGCAGCAGCAGCAGCAGCAGCAGCAGCAGCAGCAGCAGCAGCAGCAGCAGCAGCAGCAGCAGCAGCAGCAGCAGTAGTAGCAGCAGCAGCAGCAGCAGCAGCAGCACCACCTGTGAGTGGCCTTCGGCCCCTTAGGCTTCCTTCCTCTCCTCCTGTCCTCTCACAGTCTCCTACCACATACGGTCCTACGTTTCCTCCTCTGAACTCGACTCCGGCTGTTCCCCCCCCCCTTTGGTCACCGTCGCCTCCTCCTATTGTTTCGTACGACTGGACCACTCGTTGTCCTCCGCGTGCTCGTCTCTCGTCTCCTTCGTACGACCTCCCCACTGTCTTGTTTCGTTCTACCAATGTGTCTCTTCCCATTTCGCCTCCTGAGTCATCTCTTATAGCCTCCACCTCCACCCCTCTCTCTGACTACCACCGTACTACTCGCCCTATTGTCACACGTGTTCTCACCTCTCTTCTGACGAACCCTCGTGCCTCTCCGTTGTCTGTCTCGACTCGTACTACTGTTGTCACTGACTTTGCCGCCACCCGCCGCCTTGACTACGCCTCCCGCATAGTGGCGGCTCCTCCCCGTCCTCTGTCCACCAGGGGTGAGTTTGCCCTTGGCTGTAACGTACTAGAGGACATGCAGTTTAAGCTGGAGTTCTTAGCAGCCACTTTGCCTTCTCTCTGTGCCATGCTGCTCTCCCCTGAGGGAGACCTGACGCCATTGACATACCGGTTCTTCGCACGTACCGCGAGACACTGTCAGGGCAGTGGGCCTCTCATTGGAAGGCGGTGACGGAGTCAAAGATGGCGTCTTGGAGATCCACAGGCACTTATGTCGACGTAGTTACCCCTCCCCGGGCGAGCGTTGTCGATGGCATATGGCTCTTCAAGGTGAAGCGGTCGCCTGGATCACCACCGGTGTTCAAGGCGCACTATCTGGCGAGGGGCTTCAGTCAGCGCGAGGGAGTTGACTTCTTTCAGACCTTTGCCCCGACCCCGAAGATGACTACTCTTCGGGTGTCACTTCATGTAGCAGCATAGCGAGACTACAAGCTGCACTCCCTCGACTTCTCCACTGCTTTCCTTCAAGGACGACTACACGAGGAGATTTGGCTGCGACGTCCTCCTGGCTTCACAAGCACCTTCCCACCTGGGACCCAGTGGAGCCTGAGGCGACCAGTCTGTTGGTGTAAGGGCCTAATAAACTCAAGCTATTAGGACTTAATCAAACTTAAAACCTCTCCTCGAGGTCACCTCCAAGGGTCCCTGGGTGCCTGGTACAAGACCAGCCCCTATCCTCGGGTCCGAGTTTGTAGAGAGAGGGATCAAGAAGGACTTAGTCAAAACAGCAAGAGTACCTTGAACGTCGCGCAGCGTGCCGTGCAGACCGTCGATCGGATTAAGCTGAGAATTCGCTATATCGAAGCTCGCTCCAAGAGCTTTAAAATGAGCCAAGTTGCCTCGCGAAAAGTTCTGCCATTACGAAGTTATGGCTCGGACAGCATTTGCCTAGCGTTGGAGTGCTAGCATACTAGCGTTGACTCGGGTAGCATTCCGCCGTCGAATAGCGCAGAAACGAAATTCCAGCGAGGAAGGAATTCGCTTGAATCAATTTGACTATATTCAGGTACAAACAGAGAAGGATTAAATAGTTCTAGCTAGCAAGGACCTTGGGAATCAACCTGGGAACAACCAGGGATGATCCCAAATAATTCCAAGCAACAGAACCAACCTGGCTGGACAAAATAGCAGGTGGTAGGTTGGTAAACAACCTCTGGTTCTGTTTTTCCAACCTGGGAAAACAACAACCAGGTTCAGGTTCTAAAAACAGAACCTGTTTTGTCTTTGCCCAACCAGCCAAATGCTGGTTCCGCTGGTTTCCCCTGGCCTTGTAGCATGCAGATACAGACAAACAACATCCAACCTTCACCTAAATTGTACCCCTATAGTGCCTTCCCTGCTACACTATAGTTAACCAAACAAAACAGTACAATTTCGAGTTGGATAGAACTGAATCTGCGCAATCAACTCAACCGAACTGCAAAGCTTCCATCTTGGGTTCCTTTGCGAGCTCGTCCTTTCTGCTTGCACTGTTCATAGCACGTACAATGTTGTGCCGAAGCGCACATTGCGCAAGTACCTGCAAATGCTTCAAGCAAAAATTGCGAAAGCAAACAAATACACGAACACACCATTCACACGCAAATGCATTCGCACACGCATACTCGTACAAACAGACGGCAGGATGTCGTGCAATGTGCATTTGCACCCAACACACTCCCCCTCAGCCTGCCGGCTGCATCCCCGTCATTCCATGCTAGTTCATGCTCATTCCACTCATGCGCACACAACGCCAATGAGGCTCATCCGCAAGCCTCTTGGTGAGAAAGTCTGCTGGCTGCTGGTGAGTCTTGATGTAAATCGGATTCACCGTCCCCCTCTTCACCTCCTTACGCAGCCAGTGCCACTTGATACGCATGTGCTTGTTCAGCCCATGAAGCACAGCGTTCGTGGCCATCCCAAGAGCCCCCTTGCTGTCACAAAACAGCAGCGTAGCGACCTTCTGCTCCTGGCCAATCTCCTCTAACAGCCTCCTCAGCCAAATCACCTCCTTCACCCCATGGAACATTGCCATGTACTCTGACTCAACAGAGGAGAGTGCCGTCTCCGTCTGCTTCTTAGACCTCCAACTAACAGGTCCACCCCCAACTACGCAGATGTATCCTCCCACAGATGAGGAATCCTCCTTCTCAGAAGCCCAAGTAGCATCAGTAAAGCAAGTGAGAAAGAGCTTGCCTTTTCCTAGCCTCTCCCCCTTCTCTTTCAGCACCTCAACCCCTTTCTGCTTCACCTGTGCAGATGCGGAGTATTGAACTCCAATGCTTGGGTGAGAGTTCAGGTACTTCACCACACGCTCAGCTGCATCCACCTGCTCCTCTGATGGATTCTGCACCACCCTAGCCAGCTGCCTAACTGAGAAAGAGATGTCAGGCCTCGGCTGAACTGCTGCATACAAGAGGCTGCCCACCAAGGACTGGAATTGCTGCTGCTCTTCAGCTTCAACCCCTTCATCCTCTGCAGCCTTCACAAGCTTGAATTCTGCTGGCAGGGGAGTTGCAACCTTGCGCTCATTCTCAATCCCATACTTCTCCCCCAGCTTCTTGATGAACTTCTCCTGGTGCAGCTTCAACCACCTGTGATCTGGATCCCTCTCCACGTGCATCCCGAGGTAGTACTTTACCTCCCCAAGGTTCTTGCACTTGAAGTTTTCCATCAGTTGCTGCTGCACCTTTTGGATCTCCTTCATGCTGCTGCTGAAGAGAAGAATGTCGTCCACGTAGACCAGAAACAGCACCAGCTTCTCCCCCTCGCCCTTGAGAAAGAGGCTCTCATCGCAGCTGCTGGTCCTGAATCCCATCTCCTCTAAAACAGCTGCCAACTTCTGGTACCAGCAGCGTGGCGCCTGCTTCAAGCCGTAGATGGACTTTTTCAGTTTGCACACCCTGCCCGTACCATCCTCATACCCAGGCGGCTGCGTCATGTACACATCCTCCTCTAAAATCCCATTCAGGAATGCCGTTGAAATATCCATCTGAATGATGAATTTCCCACTAACGGCTGCATCTGCCAACAAGACACGGAGGGTAGGGGGTTTGGCAGTGGGAGCAAAGATCTCGTTGAAGTCCTGCTTCTCCTTCTGCATAAACCCCTTCGCCACCAGCCTACTCTTGTAGATGGTGACCTGCCCCTTGTCATCGGTCTTGATCCTCAGCACCCACTTGCATTGTATCGCTTTCTTCCCATCAGGCAGCACCACCAGATCCCATGTCCTATTCTCCAGCAGACTCTGGTACTCAGCATCCCTAGAAGCCAGCCACTTGTCCCTATCTGGTCCAGCTAATGCCTCCTCCATGCTAGCTGGTTCCTCTGGTGCAGGGGCAAGAAAACAGTACGCAGGCTCATCCTCCTCATCCGGGTCATAGCCATGAGGTAGAATCAGCAATGCCTCTTCGGTCCCTAGCTGCTGCTCTGCTGCATCAGTTCCTGCAGTCAGCTTCTTAGTAGCCATACGGGTACGTCCTGGCCTGGAGACGGGTGTCTCCCATCCCTTCATAACGACACCCTTCGGCTTCTTAGTTTTTCCCTGCTGCTTCTCTCCTCCCTCGGGTCCAGCAGCTCCACTAGTGCTGCCGCCAGTTTCCATACCATTTTCTCCACCAGCAGATGCCTCCTGTACCTTCTCTCCATCACCATTTCCAGCAGCTGCCTCCTCTCCCTCCTCCCACACACTAGGAGTCAGGTCCAGCTGCATGGTGATCTGCTCCATCTGCTGGGACACCCTTGCCTCCGGCTGTTTCTCCCAGCTCCCATACATCATGCCCTTAATGAATTTCACATCCCTGCTGTCAAACAACACACCCTTGGATGGTTCCCACAGCAGCCATCCCTTGCTCTCAGCAGCCAGCCCCAAATGCACACACCAGATTGCACTCGCCCCCAACTTACTGCGGTAGGTCTTGGGGACGTGGGCGACTGCCATGCAACCGAACACCCTCAGCATGTCCACCGGTGGCTTCCTCCCAAGCCACCTCTCCAACGGCACCCACGAGTCATCCCCAACCTTGGTGAGCACCCTGTTCCTAGCGACAGTGGCGTGCCGGACAGCATGAGGCCACATAGAATTGCTCAGCCCAGATTCTATGAGCAGCGCCCTAGCTGTCTCCAGAATGGTCCGGTTTGCCCGTTCTGCTACACCATTGGACTGTGGGGTATAAGCCGTGGTCAGCTCTCTCTGGATGCCCTGCTTCTTGAGCCAGGCCGTCATTTCAGCTCCAAGGAACTCACCACCCCGGTCTGTCCTAATCCGCTTCACTACACACTCCGCCTGCTTCTCCACGAATGGCAGCCAATCGTCCCGTATCGTGGAGGCGGCGTGGTCCTTCTGCTTCAGCGGATACGCCCACATCAGCCTGCTCCAATCATCCACAATTGTAAGAAAATACCGCTCCCCCTTGTGCCCTTGCACCGGCAGCGGCCCCACCAAGTCCATGTGGACCAGCTCCAAAGGCTTCTTGCTCCTGCCAGCCACACTATGGAAAGGGAAACGGGTGAACTTTGAAAGCAAACAGATTTCACAGTTGTCATCGGATGGCTGTCCGTTCAGCTTCAGACCCTTAACGGCTCCGTCCTTCTCCAGCTGCTTCAGCAAAGGCATTGCCACATGCCCTAAGCGCCGGTGTGCCGTTGCCCAATCTGTCTCCCCAGATCTGGCCGACACTTTCACACCAACCCCTCCAACGGCATTGCACTCCCCCTGGGATGCAGACCCCTCTCCAGCCTGCCCCCCACCATGCCACGCCAGGGCCGGCAGCTGCCACATAGATCTGTACACGTCCTTGCTCTCGTGCAGATCCCAAAGCACCCGATTGCCCAGCTTCCCCTTATAAGTGCGTGCCCCATCCGTGTTGGTGTTCACCCCAGCCTTGCCAAGCTTACGGAGGGAGATAAGGTTGGCCTTCAGGTCGGGGATGAAGAGAACGTCGTGCAGCACCACCGGCTTGCCATCCGCTCCTTTAAACGCAGCTCGTCCCGCACCAGCCACCTTCAACATGTGTCCAGAGGCAGAGCACACTTCATTGATCGGTGCAGCGCGTACTTCGTCCAGCAGGTCCTTGCGCGGCGTCATCGTCCAAGCAGCGCCTGTGTCCAACACCCAATAGTTTAGGGGGTGCAGCTCTGCTCCAACCTTAGCAGATGCGTCTCCTTGCTCCCCCTTGTCTCCCACATGGAAGAATTGGCCCGCGGTGCGCTCCTTCTTCTTCTCCGCACTGCCGTTGCCCTTCGGGTTGTTGTCAGACGAATCAGCGACCATGTTGGCGCCGTTTTTCTGGTTCCTCCGCGCGCCGCCATCCTGGTGACGATTCTGGGGGGTCCATCCATCGGGTTTCTTATAGCACAAAAACCAGGGGTGCCCTTCCTTCTCACAATACCAGCAACTCCCTTTCATTTTGCCACCAGCACCCGATTTGCCCCCACGTCCAGATTTCGCACCGCGACCCCAACCGGTACCTCCTTGTTGGTCGTTGGAGTCGTCGTCCTTCTTTGCACCGCGCCCAGCACCACCGAAGCCACGTCCTCTGCCACGTCGGTTCCCTTGCATTCCGTAGCCGCTGCTGCCGTCGTCCCCACCCCTCAGTTGGCGGCGACGAAAGTCCTCCTCCAGAATCTTCGTCCGCACCCACTCGAGCGTCCACAAGCTCTGGTTCTGCGGCAGGCTCAATCCGCTCGTAAATTGAAGCCACGATTCTGGCAGCAGCGAGAGCATCTTCAAGCACTTGGTCTGCTCCGGGTAGGTGATTCCCGCGGTCGCCAACTTCGCGTAGAGGTCGCGCATCTTGTCCAGGACTGGTTGCACCGCGCAACGCGGACAGCTCCCTCTCCAGCATCAACGTTGCGACAACGGAGGTCGGGGCGTGCAGCTCCTTCAACACGGTCCACGCCTTCGGACCGCATTCAACCTCCGGCAGCAGGTGCATGACGTGGTGACGCTGGTTCAGCTCCAAACTCTGCGACATCAAATAGTAGCCAGCCGAGGAGCGCTCGTCCCAATCTTCCTGCAGCGTGGGGTCACTCGGTCTAGGCTCCTCCCCAATCATTAGTTTCAGCAAACCGATCTGACGGAAATATAATTGCATTTTCCAGGCCCAATCATCATAGCCCTCACCATTGAACTTCTCGACGGTGAAATTCTTCAGCACCTCCTTGACAAGCGAGCCCTGGTTTGTTCGCGCTCCCCTTGGCGCTGAAAGACCAGAATCTTGGCTGCCGCTACGATCTTGGGCTGAAGATTCACCAGCTCCCGCCGAGGTGTTGCCCGCCATAGCTACCTATAACGAGGATCACTATAACGCTGCTCTGATACCAGCTTGTTGGTGTAAGGGCCTAATAAACTCAAGCTATTAGGACTTAATCAAACTTAAAACCTCTCCTCGGGGTCACCTCCAAGGGTCCCTGGGTGCCTGGTACAAGACCAGCCCCTATCCTCGGGTCCGAGTTTGTAGAGAGAGGGATCAAGAAGGACTTAGTCAAAACAGCAAGAGTACCTTGAACGTCGCGCAGCGTGCCGTGCAGACCGTCGATCGGATTAAGCTGAGAATTCGCTATATCGAAGCTCGCTCCAAGAGCTTTAAAATGAGCCAAGTTGCCTCGCGAAAAGTTCTGCCATTACGAAGTTATGGCTCGGACAGCATTTGCCTAGCGTTGGAGTGCTAGCATACTAGCGTTGACTCGGGTAGCATTCCGCCGTCGAATAGCGCAGAAACGAAATTCCAGCGAGGAAGGAATTCGCTTGAATCAATTTGACTATATTCAGGTACAAACAGAGAAGGATTAAATAGTTCTAGCTAGCAAGGACCTTGGGAATCAACCTGGGAACAACCAGGGATGATCCCAAATAATTCCAAGCAACAGAACCAACCTGGCTGGACAAAATAGCAGGTGGTAGGTTGGTAAACAACCTCTGGTTCTGTTTTTCCAACCTGGGAAAACAACAACCAGGTTCAGGTTCTAAAAACAGAACCTGTTTTGTCTTTGCCCAACCAGCCAAATGCTGGTTCCGCTGGTTTCCCCTGGCCTTGTAGCATGCAGATACAGACAAACAACATCCAACCTTCACCTAAATTGTACCCCTATAGTGCCTTCCCTGCTACACTATAGTTAACCAAACAAAACAGTACAATTTCGAGTTGGATAGAACTGAATCTGCGCAATCAACTCAACCGAACTGCAAAGCTTCCATCTTGGGTTCCTTTGCGAGCTCGTCCTTTCTGCTTGCACTGTTCATAGCACGTACAATGTTGTGCCGAAGCGCACATTGCGCAAGTACCTGCAAATGCTTCAAGCAAAAATTGCGAAAGCAAACAAATACACGAACACACCATTCACATGCAAATGCACTCGCACACGCATACTTGTACAAACAGACGGCAGGATGTCGTGCAATGTGCATTTGCACCCAACACAGTCTACGGTCTCCGCCAGTCACCCCGTGAGTGGCACAACACTCTGCGCTCCACGCTTCATGACCTTGGGTTTTACCCTTCATCTGCTGACCCGTCGCTATTTGTTCGCTCCGGCTCCACTCCGTTCTTTATCCTGGTCTACGTCGATGACTTGGTCTTCGCTACAGCTGACATGATAGCTGCGTCTGAGGTGAAGTCTGAATTGCAGAAGAGACACACGTGCACTGACCTCGGTGAACTGCAGCGCTATCTCAGCCAACAGATTAGGAGGGACAGAGCCGCTCGCACCATTACACTCTCACAGTCACACATGGTGCAGCAGGTCCTTCAGTGGTTCGGGCTTCAGCACTCCACCACACAGCCCACTCCTCTTGTCGTGGACCATAGACTCACCGGTTCTTGTCCTAACGAGCCCTTCGAGCCTAGTGGTCTCTACCAAGAGCTTGTGGGCTGCCTCATGTACCTGATGACTTGTACGCGTCCGGACCTCACCTTTCCCCTCAGCATTCTCTCTCGCTTTGTTGCGACTGGGAGACACCGTCCTGTTCACTGGACGGCTGCTGTGAGGGTGGCGAAGTACCTAGCGACTACCTCAAGCATGGGGCTTGTGCTTGGTGGGAGAGAGCCAGTTGTGCTGACCGGTCACTGCGACTCTTCGTACGCTGACGACGTGGAGACTCTGCGTTCGACCTAGGGTTACTACTTCAGCTTGGGAGCTGGAGTTGCGTCGTGGAGGTCTACACGGTCGTCGTCTGTGGCTATGTCCAGTGCTGAGGCAGAGATCTATGCCGGTGCTGTGGCTGTGCAGGAGCTTCGCTGGTTGGGCTTCTTGCTCATTGACCTTAGTGGGCAACCTCGTTCTGATCCGACCTTGCTCGCTGACAACAAGGCCATGATTCTCTTGTGACGTGAGGTACTTCCTTCTGCGAGAGCTGTAGCTATGCGGGCAGGCGCGCCTGGACTTCGTGCCCTCAGAGGGCAATACTGTGGACATTTTCACCAGGGCCTTGGCTCCTGGTGACCACCACAGGTTCTGTGTACAGTTAGGACTTGTTGACACTGGTGCTCGCTTGTAGTTGCTTTGCTCTGCTTGTCGTTGCAACTATATATTTATATTTAGATATATATATATATGTGAACTCTTGAACTGGCCTTGTGGCCATTTTGCTTGTGTTCGGAATACGTGTTGATCTTGAGATCCACCTCGAGCTTGTCTTGTTGCTTCTCTAGACTGGTCTTGTGACCATTTTTTTGCCTTGCTTGCTTTGATGCCCATCACTTAGCCTATGGGGGTGTGTCAAATGTTTATATTGCTTAGATATAATTAGTTATTCTAGGCTGCAGTGAGTTGCCCTTTTAAGGGTACAACACTTTGTTTAGGTTAACACTTTGTATCCTCTTGTCATCATTCACTCAACACAATTCTCTCGATATTTCTTCCTAGGCTACTTCAAGAAGTTATCCAAGGTACTAACCCTAATGGGTTGCACCCTCTACGGGCCACCATACTACAACATGTTATGTTTTATTGGTCTCATACGCTGTTTGATTTTTTATTTTTTTTTCATTTTTTTTCACAAATAATCGTAAAGAATGTGCTAGGTACTGCCTAGTTGGAGCCCAAAGATGAAGAGGGCCATATTTTAAAGGATCAGATGTTGTCACATTAAGTATTTGACATGATGTCTTGGTTGCACCATATTGTACCGTAAAAAGTTTCGGTGCCTTTTGTCTTCACACTGTTGGGCTGAGAAAAGCCCTTAGGATCTTTTCAAGGCTAAGGGCGTATTCCTACGGCCTCCTATCAAGAAACCTCCTATCAAGAATGCACATTTTGCCTGGTGAAAGTAGCGAGAGATTTTGGGTTTAGGCAATTTTCCTGTGTGGGCTTGATAAGAGGTTTTCTTGATAGGAGGATAGGAATACGCCCTAAGACCTAAGCAGGAATATTTTAATTGCGGAAGTGTTCTGAGTGAACTTGTTGAACCACCTTGCACTAGTGTATGAGAGCAAGATAGATTGATTCTAGAAAAGTTTTACAAGCTTTTATAAGATTACAAGGAATATGAAAGGATGCAGCTAACTGTTTTTCTGTTGCTGTTGCGGTTCGATACAGTGACGACTCGGGCAACTGCTCAATACCGGATCAGTTGTTTGTCCTTGCTGGCGCTCTGTATTTTGTCGAGTCAAAGGTCGCTGACCTTTGACCTTCGCGTAACCTCCAGCTGTTACGTTTTGTCAACCTCCTCGGTTGACTCGCCGTTGCTCCGTTGTAATTCGTCTCGTTTACAGTTAGATGTTTCAACATGACGGAAGCGTTAACTGATTGTTTCCAACACTCCCCATTTCTTCTGGAGTGTCATTTCTGGTGACGTGGCCTTGTCCAGTCAGCAGCATGCAGTACTCAAACTTCTGCTTTCCGAGCTTCTTGGTCAAGTAATCAGCTGCCATCTCGGATGTGGGGCAGTGAGATAGCTCAAGTTTCCATTTTTCGGTCTCGTCTTTCACGAAGAAATATCGCAGGGCGATGTGCTTCGTTCGGTTCGCGAAACCATTCTTGTTCGCCAAGCGGATAGCTGATTGGTTGTCACAGAACAGAGAGAAGCTGGGTAGCTGGGCCAGCTTTGCTTCTTCCAGCAGTTCGCGAAGGTACAATCCTTCCTTGGTGGCTGAGCAGAGTGCGATATATTCTGCTTCGGCTGAGGAGAGAGCAATTGATTATTGTTTGCTCGATTGCCACGAGATAGGCCCGATAGGCTCGAGTCGGTAGATATAGCCGGTGCGCGATCGCCTATTGTCGGAGTCGCCGGTGTGGTCAGCGTCCATGTAGCCAATTAGCTTGGGCGGCGTGGTTCCAGTTTTATGGTAGGTCAGGCCGATTGTCGGGGTGCTGACTGAGGAAGTGAAGTGTGCGGTCGAGCTCCGCCATGTGCTCTGCTTCAGGTTTCTTGAGGTAGGTGGCGAGTTGGCTCGCTGAGTACGATAGGTCCGGTCGGCAGGTGACGGTTGCGAAAAGCAGACATCCTAGTTTTCACTGGTAGTCTCGTATGCCGGTGGGTTTGCCAGTGGCTCCCCTTCGAACCAGGTCGTGATGCCGTCGGTCGAGCCGATGTAGAGCAGATCGTCCACGTAGCCAATAAGCAGGATGTAGTCGGTGCCTTTCGTGAGCCGGTACATGCCTTGGTCGTGCGGTAGTTGGCGGAATCCGATGCGGATTAGCAGGGCGTGTAGGTACCGCTGCCATAGCCTCGGGGCCTGCTTGATGTCGTATAGGGACTTCAGCAGCTAACAGACTTAATTAGGGTCTGTGTTGGAGCCGTGCGATTGCTCGACGAAGATTTCAGCATCGACATGAGTGTAGAGAAAGGCGTTGGCGACGTCGATTTGGCGAAGCTTCTTCCGCTTCATGGCGGCTATCGCGAGGAGAATCCGCAGAGAGGTGTGTCGGCTGACCGGTGCGAAAGTCTTGGTGGTGTTCTTGGTCGAAGCCTTGCACGACCCATCGTGCTTTGAACTTGTCGATGGTGCCGTCGGCCTTTGTTTTCACGCAGAAAACCCACTTCCCGGTGAGTATTGTCTTGTTGCGTGCCACTCTGATGGGTACGATTTTCCAGGTGTTGCGTTCTTCCAGCGCCTTTAACTCTCTGTCCATGGCTTCGCGCCATTTTTTCCTGTGCTCCCCCCCAGAGCCTGTTGGACTGTGGCAGGCTCCTTAGGTGGCGCTGCTCCGTGGACGGCGGTGACGAGTCCCAGTATCTGCAATCCACTCTGTGAGAGTCGGGGGAGATTTGGGTCCTCGGGATAGACTGCTTCGTCTCCCGCTTCTGGATCAGGTAAGAAATTGGGTCCTACGCGTTCTGAAACGTCGGTGTTGACTTGTTCGGGTGTAACGTAACCGTCGTCGGTGAGATTATAGTAGACTTTGGCGTTGATTGTCGTCGTCCATCTGTACGTCGACCCAGCAGTATGGGAGAGGTCCGGCTGCTTCCGAGGCTCCGTCCACGCTCTGCTTGTCCCAGTCAGCTTCGTCTGCTGCCGGCGCAAAGGATCGGTCACCATAAAATCCACCTGTGGGGTCTCGATCTTCTTCCAGGTTGGCAAGGTATGACTGGAGGGTGAGTCGCTCGTAGAAAATCACATCACGTGCTGCCACTATTTCCTTCGTGTGAACGTCGAGAATCTTTTATGCGTTGTAGCATATTTTGATGCCCAAGTGTAGTCCCCACTGTGCGCATTGGGAGAATCGGCCGGCTCGTGCAGTTGGGGGTCGGTACTGTACCATGCAGCCGAACACTCGCAACATTTTTGTACTGCCCTGTTTTCCTGTCTACAGCAGAAGCGGTGATGAGTTGTTGGGGAGCGATGATGACGAAAGCAAGTTGTGCAGCATCACAGCATGGTCCATTGCTTCGGGCCACTGGTGGTTGGGTAGCCGCATGCCACGTAGCAGCTTGCGCATGGTGTTCTAGAGAGTCCTTTTCATCCTTTCTGCTACGCCTTGCTGTTGATGGGCGTAGGGAAGGGAGATGAGTCGCTTGATTCCTCTTTCTGCCAGGTACTGCTTGAACCTGTGTGACTGATATTCCCCTCCCCCGTCTGACTGGAAGCTTTTCAGCTTCACTCCTGATTCCATGTCGCGGCTCAAAAGGTTTAGATGCCAGACGTATCGGGTGGTGGCATCGATGAACGTGATGACAATATGTCACTGTACACCTTCTCCAGTGGTGTGTGTGCTTCTGGTGAGAGACAAACGGCTGATGTGGTAAGTCGGCTTCAGGGCAGGTAAAGCATGTTCAGCGGACTCGTTGAAGTTCTCTGCCGTCGTGTCAAAGCGGTGAGTCTTTATCAAGTACTCCATCTCAGATCGTGTTATTTAGCATAGTATTGCTCGGTTGTCCCATCCTTGCATGCCAGATATCTTCGCTGGCGCGATGTCCGGGTGAGCGACTGTACAGATTGGAGTTGGAGTAAAAGCCTGCGGTGAAGTTGGCACTTCTGTGGGCTTTGCGTGGAATGGGAGTCAGTTGTTGCGCAGGAGTCGGTGGCGTGTCGTCGATGAAGACCGGTGCTGTTGAAGGACCAGCGATTGGTGTTGGTGTTGTCTCTGCTGCTGCCGGCGTGGTTTCTGCTCCTGCCGGTGTTGTCTCTGATGCTGCTGTTGTCGTCTATGCTGCCGTTGTTGTCTCTGCTGATGTTGATGTCTATTGAATTGTTGCTAATGCTCTCGTCCGTTCCGCTTTAGGTATAATATTCGAGTACCAGAAGCCGTCGGGACTAAAGTCGGGGTCGAGATCTGGCGGGTGTGTCCAAGAGGTGAAGTTGACGATTCCGTGGCTGTCGGCGGTGCCTTGATCTATAACAAAATCGATGACGAAGACATTGTTCTTCAACACTGCCTTCCCGATGTAGAGTCAGCCCTTCCCATTGTACAGATTGAACTCCTGGGTTGTGCTGTCTGGCTCAAGATGGATTTCCTTCGCCATGAGTTAATTGACTCTGAGTAAGTTGTAGCCGAGTCCTTCTGCAATCAATTGAGACCTTCGACATTTGCAGAATAACATTGGTTTCTCACGAGTGAAGTTGAACTACCCCCTGTCGTCATGTGCGCAGGTTCTGATTGTTGGCGACGGTGATGACGACTTCGGGTTCAGACGTTGTTCCCGTTGAACGAACCGAGCCAAGGAGCAGATGTGCTGTCCATAGCAGCTGTCCAAGAACCAGGTGTCTTTCCCGGACGGCTCGCTCTGGGCGATGGCTGCGTACGTCGGGTTTGGCTCCAGTGATTTGCGGCGAGGAGTACTTTCGTCAAGTAGTTCTTCCGGTGAGTAAGTCGGTGGCGATTCGGTGACGCAGGTGTGAGGATCTTAGGATCGAGCTCAGAAAAGAGAATGGAATTGAATGATTCACCTGGGTACAAGACGAGGCTATATATAGGCTCGACACAAGGCCTAGTAACCAGGTGTTACGCGAAGGTTCCGAGGGTCGCGAAGCGTCCCGAACAGACCCTTCCCGAATTCGGTAGAAGGCAATTCGGTGGCAACCGAAAAGCCTAGAATTCGGTGTACGCAACCTAGTTCGGTGCCTATAACTATAATAAATATAGTAAAAGCAACGAAAAGCTAAGCTAGATAATGCATAATAAAGTAAAGGCAAGCTAGCAAAGCCAGCATAAGCCGTCGTACTCTCACACGTCCCCCCCTCAAAGCTGGGTGGTGTAAGATACACCCTGCTTGACAAGATAGTCCTTGAGAGCACGGCGTGCGTTGCCCATATCAGCTTCTGCAACCCAACTGTCCTCAGTGGGGTCATATCCCTTCCAGCGTATCAGGAACTCGAGGGTCTTGCCGCCGCGGCGCCGATGAGTGAGAACGCGCTCGATCTCGTACTCTGGTTCATCCTGCACAAGTACAGGTGGTGGTGGCGGTAGCTGCCGTCCCTGGAACTGTTGGTTGGGGTCCTTGTAGGGCTTCAGTAGCTGAACATGGAAAGCATTGTGAAGCTTCCACGTATCTGGTAAGCGCAAGCGGAATGTAACTGGTGTCACCTGTGCCTCCACGAGAAATGGACCACAGAAGCGAGGCCGGAGTTTGGATGGTAGGTGAGACAGGTTCAAGTTGCGCGTGTCAAGAAGCACCTGATCTCCGACTGCTACTGAGTGATCTCGTCGTTGGCGATCGGCATACTGCTTCTGGGAGTTCTGCATCGTGGTGAGACGTCGCTGAGTCTTCTCCCATAGCTGCTGCATGGTGGTAACAAAGTCGTGTGCGGCTTGGACGTGTGCCGGTGTGGTTGGCTGCTGTGGTGTGAGTGGTTCTCGTCCGTAACACAGGAAGAAAGGGGTTTTTCCTGTGGCCGCATGCGAGGCGTTGTTGTAAGCAAACTCTAAGGTCGGTAACTGTGTGTCCCAGTGGCTGATGTCGTCTTTGCAAGCTGTGCGCAGTAACTGTTCAACCACCTGATTGAGTCACTCTGTCTGTCCGTCAGTCTGTCCGTCAGTCTGGGGATGGTATGCTAAAGACATCGCAAGCTTAGTCCCCAACAGTCCCATGAGCTCCTTCCAGAACTTACTCGTGAATTTGGGGTCTCTGTCTGAGATGAGTGTAGCGGGGATGCCGTGGATGGTGATGATGCGGTCGAAGAAGAGTCGAGCAGTTGCTTCAGCTGTAGCTGTGGCGTTGGTCGGTATGAAGTGACCCATTTTGGAGAACTTATCGATCACTACGAGGATGGAATCATGTCCCCGTGAGGTCGAGGGAAGTCCTGTGATGAAGTCGAGGCTAACGACCTGCCATGGTTGCTCCGGTACGGGTAGAGGTTGAAGTAACCCTGCTTTCTTCTGCTTGCTACTCTTCATCCGCTGGCACGTGTCGCAAGAGGTGACGAACTGCTGCACGTCTGCTGCCATCCGGGGCCAGTAGTAATACTTTGCTATTCCCGCTAACGTCTTGTTGCTCCCGAAATGTCCCGCGTATGGTACGTCGTGAAACTCCTCCAAAAGGATCTGCCGTAGCGGGGCGTAATTTGGTACCCAAATCTTTCCTGAACCCTTCCCAAATCTTTCCCAAATCTTCCTTACCGCTAAGTCTTTCTCCCACTGTAACAGCTTCTGCTTCTCTGCCGTTGCTATCTCGCCATCCACGGAGTACCCATGTTGGAATAGACCCTTGAGGAGAGGGTTCATCCCGTCGAGCTGGATGCCTGCTACATGACCAGGGCGGCTCAACGCGTCTGCTTTGTTGTGGAGCCCGGGTTTGTAGACGATGTCGTAGTGGAAGTGGGTCTCCAAGAAATCCACCCACCGCACCTGTCGTCGTGAGAGCGTCGGCTGCGACTTCAGGTATTTGAGGCTGCAGTGGTCAGTATAGACTGTGGTCTTGGCTCCCTCAAGGTAACACCTCCACGCCTTGAAGGCTACGACTATGGCTAAGGCTTCCTTGTTGTGAATGGGGTAGTTCAGTTCTGCTCCGTGTAGCTTCTTACTGAGGTAGGCGATAGGCTGTAAACCGTTCCCTGGATCCTGCATCAGTACTGCTCCGACTGCCTGGTCACTAGCGTCTGCTTCAACTACGTAGTCCTTCTCGGGATCCGGTAGGATGAGTACTGGCACTGTGGTCAGTGCTGTCTGTAGCTGTTCCATGGCTTGCTGATGAGGAGCACCCCATTTGAAGGGCGTGTCCTTTTTCAGTAGGTCTGTTAGTGGTGCTGCTTTTTTAGCGTACTGTGGAACAAACCTGTTGTAGTAGTTAGCAAAGCCGAGAAACTGCTGCAACTCCTTCACGTTCTCCGGAACTTTCCACTTCTTAACGGCTTCGATCTTCCGCGGGTCCACGTGTACGCCCTCGGCACTCACCATGTGCCCGAGAAACTGCACCTTCTTCAGTACGAAGTCGCTCTTCGACAGCTTCACGTAGAACTTGTTTTTCCGCAGGATCTCGAACACCTTCCGCAGATGCTCCACGTGCTCCTTCATGTTCTTGGAGTAGATGAGGATATCGTCCAGGTACACTACTACGCACTCGTCCAGCAGGGGCCGTAGGATGTGGTTCATCTCCGCCTGGAACGTCGCTGGTGCGTTGCAGAGTCCGAACGGCATCACCAAGTATTCGTAGGAGCCGTATCTCGTACGGAACGCCGTTTTGTGGATCGAGTTGTCCGCCATCTTGATCTGCCAGTAACCCGACCGTAAGTCCAGCTTCGAGAAGACTGTTGCACCACGCAGTTGGTCCAGTAAGTCGTCGATGCGCGGTATGGGGTATTTGTTTTTGACTGTCTGTTTGTTCAGTGCGCGGTAGTCGATGCACATCCGTAAACTGCCGTCTGGTTTTGGGGTGAAGAGAACTGGTGCACCGTAGGGAGAGGTGGATGGGCGGATCAGTTGTCTGTCCAGTAGATACTCTATCTGTTTCTTCATGTCTGTCAGTTCGGTCGGACTCAGTCGGTATGGTGCATGTGAGACGGGTTTCGCACCTGGTTCCTCCACGATCTCGTGCTCGTGGGTGCGTGCTGGAGGTACGCCTGCGGGTAGGTCGTCGGGCATTATATCCTTGTACTGCTCCAAGACCTCCTTCACTGCTGCAGGAAGCTCCGAACTCGGCTTCTCCTCCTCTGCTGCTGCCATGACCAGTGCTAGGTAACCCGTGTTGCTCTCGTTCACCGTCCGTTCGATCCATGCCAGTGTCGTTTCAGGAACATCCCCTGTATCCGTCCAGCTTCTCAGCTCCACACGTTTCCCGTTGTTGTAGATGCACGCCTTTCGATTGACCCAGTCGATCTCGGGGTTGAACCGCTTCAGGAAATCTCGCCCCAAGATGAAGTCTAATCCCTTGATGTTCGTGATCGGCAACGTCGGCTTCCATCGTAACGCACCTATATGCAGCTGCAGTGATGCTTCGCCGTGGATGGGAAGCTTCGTACCGTCCACCATCGTTGCTGAAAACCGGGTCTCTTCCGACTTCTCTCCAATTTTCTCCAATTTTCTCCAATGTCTCGCGGTCGCACACCGAGTGGGACGCACCACTGTCCACCAGTGCCTGGAGGCGTCGCCCGTTGCAGATCACCTCGAGGAGTAGTGGCTGCTGCTGCTCCGAGTAACCGTAGATGGTCTCGCTTACAGGATCATAGGGTACGTCGAATAGATCATCCCGAGGTCCTGCGCTCGAAGCTGCTGACTGAATATCAGTCTTCAATTGAGAAGGGTTGGAAGGATTTATCTGAGGCAGATTCAGCTTCGTCTTGGCCTGGAACCTTCCCCTAAGCCGTTGCAGCTGTGTAGGCTTCTCCTGTGGGCGGTCGGGAGCCTTAACACTCTGCTGCGGGGAGAGAATATTTAGCTCCTTGGAATGCACGACCCGTTTCAACGCTCCGGAGTGGTTTGCCCAACTTCTCAGGTACCTGAATAATCTCTAAGGGCTTTTTCTTAGCCTCTAAATCTCCCCTGAAGGCTTGAAAATCACGAGAAGTAATATTCTTAGTTAAAGTATCTTTATAAGATAATTCTTACTTTAACGAATTCTTACTTTCGTGGGTGTTCGGCTGGAGTTTCCCGGTCGGTGCAGAGTCTTGTTTCGCGGAGCCTCCATTTGTCTCGGCGATTTCCCCTGGTGCCGGCCGGTTGTGACGTTTTTTCTCGGCTGATTCGCGTCATCATGGTCTCCTTTTTTCTGCCCTCTCCAAAGTCGCCACGTTTGTTGACTTCGTGGGTGCCGCACTGTTGTTGCCCTGCAGCTCTGCTCGTGCCTTCTTCATTTTCCAACACGCCAAGAGTCGATGTCCCGCTGCGCCGCAAAATTCGCACTTCTCATTTTTTGTCGGCCGCTGCTTCGCGTCGATCTTGTCGATATTAATCAGGTTGGCGGTCGTGGGTGGTGCCGATCGCTTCGTGTCGAATGATCTGTTCGGCACGTGGCGTCGTGTCTCGGGTTGGCCTCACGTCAGCGCATCGAATCTCTCTGCTGCACACACCATGTCGCGGTAGTTGTTGTAGTTCGCAGCGATCACCTATCGTTGTACTTCAGTTTTTAGCCCCTCAGTATACGCTTGGATTTTTTCCCCTTCGGTCAGGTCGGTAATTCGATTGAAGAGGCTCTCCATCTGCTGCGTGTACTGTGTTACACTGCCGTACTGCTTATGCCGATGAATCTGCTGCCGCGCCATGTAGCTGGAATTGATCGGTTCGAAACGTTGAATTAAAGCTGCCCGAAACTGCGTCCATGACCCCTCGCCTCGGATCTCCTTACTGTTGTAAATCCACTCGAGCGCCGGGCCTCGCAACAGTGTCGCTGCGAGCCGAATCCGCATTGCATCGTGTGTCGGGGTCGTACAGCCAACGGCCTCGAAATAAATTTCGAGTGTCGCAATGAATCGACGGACGTCGGCGTCTCTCGCATTCGGATTAAACGCCTCCGGTATCCTCGGACGTGCCGCCTCAAGATTCGCTGTGCCTGCTGCTTGGTGAAGTGTCGGTGTCGCCGTTGCTGCTGCTACCGTCGCTGCTGCATTCGCTGCTACGTTCGCTGCTGCTGTGGCGGCTACTGACTGGTTCGCGAGGAGCTCCTCTAATCGCTGGAGTGCCGCTCGCATCTGGTCCAGGTCGGTGCGTAACTCCGTAATTTTTCGTACGGAATTCTCACCGTTTTCCTCCATTTGGCGATTTACAGGAAGATTTGCGACAGAAATAATTGAAAACTAGGCGCCGGTCGACTTACTGCGAATAAAATCGACTGTAGAAATGTCGAGCGCCGTTTCTGCTAGTCGCGTAATTCTCCCTTAGCCGAATTTCGCGTCAGATCTCGGCCGTTCAGCTACAATTCGATCCGACGCCCCAAATTCCAACTTTTTTGGGCGAAATTCTGAGGGCCGTTGATGTCGAAATCGATCCGACGGCTGAAATTCCAACTTTTTTGCCAATGGACCCGAGGGTGTTCGGAAACCGGTTCGAGGGGGACGTTAAAACTAGTGCGGAATTGGTTTACGTACCCGAAATCGGCGCGTTCGTCGTCGCCCCCGCGGTTTTAAAAGCTAGGATTTAGCGGTCGAAAAACTCGCGTGTAAACAGGCTCTGATTACCAAGTGTGAGGATCTTAGGATCGAGCTCAGAAAAGAGAATGGAATTGAATGATCGCCTGGGTACAAAACGAGGCTATATATAGGCGCGACACAAGGCCTAGTAACCAGGTGTTACGCGAAGGTTCC
The DNA here is from genome assembly GCA_947470075.1 of Closterium sp. Yama58-4. NCBI lineage: Eukaryota > Viridiplantae > Streptophyta > Zygnematophyceae > Desmidiales > Closteriaceae > Closterium > Closterium sp. Yama58-4. The sequence goes on from CANIUD010000242.1 coordinate 38,473, forward strand.
GAGGGTCGCGAAGCGTCCCGAACAGGCCCTTCCCGAATTCGGTAGAAGGCAATTCGGTGGCAACCGAAAAGCCTAGAATTCGGTGTACGCAACCTAGTTCGGTGCCTATAACTATAATAAATATAGTAAAAGCAACGAACCTAGGAAATCTAGCAAAAGCAAGCAAAATCAAGCAAAGCTAAGCTAGATAATGCATAATAAAGTAAAGGCAAGCTAGCAAAGCCAGCATAAGCCGTCGTACTCTCACAGCAGGAGTCCGTTATTCTCGCCATGCAGCTTACGATGTTTCTTGTGCCTTGCGCAGGCTGTGTTGTCGATGTCGTTGAAGATTGCGCTTGATTGGTGGGATGCGCATGTGTAGAAGCCACCTGACTGCTCGAAGGTCGAAGTTGAAGTTGTGGTGGCGTTGACTGCTGCTAGTTTGGACAACGAATGCAGGGGTGTCCTGACGTCTTGCAGAGATGGCAGAACGGTGGTACGTGCTGTTGTGGTTGATGCTTATTATGCCGGCTGTTGTTGTTGTTGTTGAAACGCCGTTGAGTGTGGAACGCGAACTCGGGTATTGAAGCTCTTTTCTTGTGATGTTCTTCATGCTGGTCCATATCTTGCTGTTCGGCGTGGATTTCCGCGCAAAGAGCTGCTTTGGAAATCTTGCCGTGGGCTCGAAGAATAGCTTGGGTGGAACGCCAATGAGGACCGAGACCTGTGATGACGACTGTGACTAAGGCTTCTTCGGATATCGATCCTCCGCGTTGAAGGAGTCTGTCGCGCAATCCGCGACAATGGCTAATATACGCCATTCCCTTTTCACCTGGTTCATTTCCACTGTTGTCAGCTGGGCCATGAGACAACGCTGATTGACGCTGTCTGTTGCTTGATACAGGTTCTTCAGGTGGTTGTACGCGAGCTCGGCGGAGTTACCGTATCCACGATAAGACCGTATGTTCTGCTGGTCGTTCGGCATTATGATTCGTAGAAGTATCGTATATGCCATCAGCGACTGATACGTGTACTGTTTCTTGTCATACTATGTCCCGTGTGTTGAGTATGGCAGTGACCCATCGAAGAAGTCGAGGTATAGAACTCAGATGACCAGGTATAGAAGTCTTTGCCGACAAACGGCGTCGAAGTTTGCAGTTTCAGAACGTGTGCGAACTGCGACTGAAATTATCTGAAGCGCGTCCAATATCTTCTCTTGTCCTGGTGGAGGCTGGTGCGGCATGAAGCCAATGGAGCCGCGTTGAGGCTCGTATGGACCAAAGGTAGGCTGCTGCTGATTTCCGCGCACGTAGGATGATCCATCAAGGCTCGTGGGTGTGACGCCATTGTTGTTGTGGCTGTTGTTTGATTGCGTAGGTGCTGCTTGCTGGTGTTGCTCATAGAATGACATGAAGGAGAGGAATTTCTCCATCATGCTTGGGTCGAAGCCGGTTGTTTGGTTCACGGGAGTCTCAGAAGACTCAGCAGTTGCCGTGCCTCCCTCTGTCTGTAGGCTAGATGCTGGAGGTGGAGTAGTAGGAGTAGTACCGGGAGAGCCGTTAGAGGAGCTGTTAAACTGTATTATGCTTGTAGGCTGTAGTGGGGTAGCCAATATGGGGTACAACCCCAACTAGGGTTTGTTATTTGTACCCAAACTTCTCCTAGTTCAATCATTCTTGCCTAGTGATTCTGAAATGGTATTCAGAGCAGGAGGTCCCTAGGACCTACCGACCGTTTTTTTAGGGCCCACCACCGCTCGCATGCGGTTACCACGCTACCCCGTGCCCTAGCCTCGTAGCGCCCTCGTGCGCCCACGTTAGCGCCCTCGCGCGCCCCTCGTTAGCGCCCTCGCGCGCACCCTCGTTAGCGCCCTCGCGCGCCCCTTCGTTAGCGCCCTCGCGCGCCCCTTCGTTAGCGCCCTCGCGCGCCCCTTGCTAGCGCCCTCGCGCGCCCCTCACTAGCGCCCTCGCGCGCCCCTCACCGAGCCGCCCGCTCGCAGCCCGCCCGCCCGCTCGCTGCCCACTTCGCGGCCCGCTCACTACGCAGCCCGCCCGCCCGCTCGCTGCCCGCTTCGCGGCCCGCTCGCTCGCTGCCCGCTTCGCGGCCCGCTCGCTACGCAGCCCGCCCGCTCGCTGCCCGCTTCGCGGCCCGCTCACTACGCAGCCCGCCCGCCCGCTCGCTGCCCGCTTCGCGGCCCGCCCGCTTCGCAGCCCGCTCGCTCGCTGCCCGCTTCGCGGCCCGCCCGCTTCGCAGCCCGCTCGCTCGCTGCCCGCTTCGCGGCCCGCCACTTCGCAGCCCGCCCGCCCGCTCGCTGCCCGCTTCGCGGCCCGCCCGCCTCGCAGCCCGCTCGCCCCGCTGCCCGCTTCGCGGCCCGCCCACTTCGCAGCCCGCTCGCCCCGCTGCCCGCTGCCCGCTTTGCGGCCCGCCCGCCTCGCAGCGTCGCCCGCCCGCCGTGCTGCCCGCTTGCAGCGCCGCCTGCCCGCCGCGCTGCCCGCTTCCCGGCCCGTCCGCCGCGCTGCCCGCTCGCAGCGTCGCCCTCCCGTCGCACTGACCGCTTGCAGCGCCGCCTGCCCGTAGCGCCAGCCTCGCCCGCTGCTCTCTATCCGTGCACAGTCGCCTTCCCCTGCTGCGGCAGCTTGCGTTACTCTGTCACACTGTCGCTATGGCTTCCATTCGCGTGCTGTCGTTCGATGCTGAGGGCCGCCCTGTGCGTTTCACCGCTTGGCTAGATGACCTGCAGCTGTTCCTCCTGAGCGATAGCAAGGAGCATGTGTCGCTCTATGACTACGCGTCTGGTGCTGCGCCTGCCCCTCCTGCCACAGCTGAGCTTAGTGTTCGTTCCCACTGGCAGACTCGTGACGCAGCTGCTCGCCTAGCCATTCGCAGTCACCTGCCGTTAGCTGAGCTAGAGCATTTTGGCGACTGCAAATCCGCTAAGGCCCTGTACGACGCTGTCGTCGCTCGCTACTCCTCGCCTGCCACAGCCGAGCTTAGCCGCCTCATGCTGCCGTACCTGTTCCCCGATCTGTCCACCTTTACTACAGTCGCCGATCTTATCACCCACCTGCGCACTAGTGATGCTCGCCTGCGTGCCGCCCTTCCCACCGAGTTCTGCGCTAAGAACCCCCCTCCACTGTACTGGACACTCCACTTTATAGTCACTCGTCTCCCTGACACCCTCCGCTCAGTTCGAGACCACTTCCTTGCTCGCTGTCCCACTGAGCTCACAGTCGCCCTCCTAGAGGAGCACCTGCTCGCGGCCGAAAAGAGCATTGTAGCTGTCGGTGCTGCTCGTGGCGCTCCTCGCACCCCCATCTTTGAGGGGTGTTCTCCCTCTCCCCTCGCTCCCTCCTACGCTGCTGCTGCTGCTGTTGACTTCCTTGGTGCTGAGTCTGTTGGCGCTGCTTCTGCTCCTGGTGGGAGGCGCCGCACCGGCAAGGGCAAGGGGGGCAAGGGTGGTGGTGGTGGCGCTGGGGGAGGAGGTGGGGGAGGTGGGGGGGGAGGCGGTGCTGGAGGGAGCGGTGGCGGGAGCGCTGGTGGGAGTGGGGTCGGGGGTGGAGACGGGGGCGGCGGAGGAAGCAGTGGCAGTAGTGGCGGCGGCGGCAGTGGCGGCGGTGGCGGTGGTGGCGGTGGTGGCGGTACCGGTCGGAGCGGTGGTAGTGGTGGCGGCGGAGGTCGGAGTGGAGGCACTGGCTCGGGCCAGAGCTCCCAGCAGCAGCAGCGTCCCCAGACGACCCAGCAGCTTCGTGAGTGGCTTGCTCAGCGTGGGACGTCGGGGGCCAGTGCCCGCTGTTCTTATGTCATTCGCACAGGTGACCGCAAGGGACAGACGTGTGGGAGGTTCCACACCCCGTACCGCTGCTTCTCCCGCCTTGACGACGCTTGGCGTGAGGAGATGGGTGCGGATGTTGAGCGCCCCCGCTGGGCTGAGCTCATGAGGGCTGGTGTTGATGTCTTTGCTCTTGACTATGATGCTATTATTGCTGCCATGTATGCATTGACTGTTAGTGCCGAGGGAGACTGTTACTTGTGTGTGCCGCCTGACCCAGGTATAGAGCCCGCTGCCCTGGGTACTAGTGAGTCTGCTCTCTCTGGTATGGTGCCCCCTGTACTTGCCCCCCCCAGTGCTGTCCCGGCTGGTTTCGAGTCTGCTCTCTCAGGTACAGCACCCACACAGACTGCTCCCTCAGGTACCGCACCGGCTGAGGCCTGTCACACCTTCACCCTTGACTCAGGTGCTTCCCGTTGCTTCTTTCGTGACAGTACTGAGCTCACACCGCTTCCTGCACCGGTCCCAGTCTCCTTGGCTGACCCCTCTGGGGGCCCAGTCCTTGCCCAGTCCACTACTGTCCTCCCTTGTCCGGCGGTTCCGTCTGGCTCGTTGTCGGGTTTCCACCTCCCCTCGTTCTCGACGAACCTGGTGAGCAACGCTGTCCTCCAGGATCAGTGGGTTGACACCTTTACCCCTGGCGGACAGCGTGTGGCGATCTGCACGTGCTCCAGGACTGGCCGTCACCTGGCTACGTTCACCCGTCGGCCGGGGTCGAGTCTCTACACACTGACCACTGCGTCTCCCCAGGTAGCTGCTGTCGGTCAGGTGTCTGCGTCAGGTCTGGTGGCCCACGCCTGTGAGTGTCGTTCCCTGTCGCACCAGACTCTTCTCTGGCACCACCGCCTGGGTCACCCCTCCTTGCCACGCCTTCGTGGCATGCACCGTCGCCTCCTTGTGTCTGGTCTTCCCAGGTCCCTCCCTCCCCTCCCTGCCTCGCCTGCGCCGCCTTGCCTTCCTTGCGTCGAGGGGCGGCAGCGCGCCGCTCCTCACTCCTCCTCGTTCCCCCCGACAGAGGCTCCTCTGGAGACCCTCCACCTGGACGTGTGGGGCCCAGCCCGCGTTCGTGGTCAGGGCGGTGAGCGGTACTTTCTGCTGGTTGTCGACGACTACTCGCGTTACACCACGGTCTTCCCCTTGCGCACCAAGGGTGAGGTCCCTGCTGTTCTGATCCCTTGGATCCGCACGGTTCGTCTCCAGCTCCGCCGCCGTTTCCGGACGGATCTTCCTGTCCTGCGTCTGCACTCTGACAGAGGTGGTGAGTTTTCCTCCGATCTCCTGAGGACCTTCTGTCAGGCAGAGGGCATCGAGCAGACCTTCACGCTTCCGGACTCCCCACAGCAGAATGGGGTTGCTGAGCGCCGCATTGGCCTGGTCATGGAGATCGCTCGTACCTCCTTGGTCCACGCGGCGGCTCCCCATTTTCTGTGGCCGTTTGCTGTCCGGTACGCCGCGCATCAGCTCAACCTCTGGCCCCGTGTCTCCTTGCCGGAGACCTCGCCCACACTGCGTTGGACAGGGGAGGTTGGCGATGCGTCGCGCTTCCGGGTGTGGGGTGCTCGTGCCCTTGTCCGCGATACGTCCGCGGACAAGCTCTCCTCCCGCACGCTTCCCTGTGTCTTCCTTGGCTTTGTCCCTGACGCGCCTGGCTGGCAGTTTTACCACCCCACCTCGCGCCGGGTCTTCGCCTCTCAGGATGTCACCTTTGACGAGTCGGTCCCTTTTTACCGTCTCTTCCCCTACCGCACTGCCCCCCTCCCTCCCCCGCCGCTTTTCCTTGCTCCTGGTCCCCCTCCGGTAGACCCCCTTCCCCCTCAGGGTCCTGCTCCTTCAGGTGTCTCTCAGGTAGACCCTCCTCCCGTCGCTGAGCCTGTCGAGGTCACAGGTGACTCAGGTGCTGCTGCGGGTGGTGCTGCTGGGAGTGCTGAGCCTGGGGGTGCTGGGCCTGGGGGTGCTGGGGCTGCAGGTGCTGGGACTACGGGTGCTGGAGCTGAGGGTACTGTGCCTGAGAGTTTGCCGCCTGGGGGTGCTGAGCCTGGGGGTGCTGCGACTGGGGGTGCTGAGCCTGCGGGTACTGAGCCTGCGGGTACTGAGCCTGGGGGTGCTGCTACTGAGCCTACGGAGCCTCGGGTTACTGCGTCTGGGGGTGCTCCGGTTCGGGGTGCTGAGCAGTCTCTCACACCGCAGCAGCTTCGCGACTGGTACGTCCGACGCTTTCGCCGTCCTAGTGGCTCGACTGGAGTTTGGGGTGCTGGAGCTGCTCGTCCTGGGGGTGCTCGTACTGGGGGTACTGGAGCTGCTGGAGCTGGGGACTCTGGCGCTGGCGGTGCTAGCGGAGTTGGAGCTGCCGACTCTGGGGGTGGCGCTGCTGCTGGTGCTGCGGACCCACCTGGTGGAGCTGCTGCTGGTGCTGAGGAGTCGGACGGTGGAGCTGCTGCTGGAGCTGGGGACCCGGCCGGTGGAGCTGCTGCTGGTGCTGTGGACCCGGCCGCTGGAGTCCCTTCTGCTTCTGGAGACGCTGCGCGGCCGCGACCGTACTTCGTACCGCTCCTTCAGCAGGTTCTTGGGCAGGCTCCTCCTCCTTGTCCTCCTCCCTCCGTAGAGTGTCCTCCGCCTGTCCAGCCGCAGTCACAGTTACCGCCTGCCTCGCCTCTCCCTGCTCCCTCTCCTTACGCTGGTCCCACAGGAGGTCTTACAGAGCGTCGTGAGCCTGAGTCTCGTCCTGTGTCGCCTGTTCGTCCTGCTCGCACTGGTAGTCGTGTCCGTCGTGAGCGTCCTCCTCCTGTCCCAGGCACTCACTACATGACTCTGCGTCCCTCTACTGCTCCTCGGCGTGTCCCTCTACCGTCTCCTCCTGCGTCCTCTTTGCCTGCCGTTCCGGACCCTGAGTCTGACCGGTATCGCGCTGAGCACCCTACAGTCACGCGTCTCCTTGCTACTGTTGTCACTGACCCCACCTTTGAGTCCTCGGCTGCGTCTGCTCTGGTCGCTGAGTTGGTTGACTTTGCTGCTGCCTGTCGTCTAGACTACGCTGCTAGCCTTGTCGCTGAGTCAGAGTCTGCGTCTGTCTGTCCTCCGTCCGTCGGGGGTGAGTGTGCTCTTAGCACGGACGTCCTTGAGGACAGGCAGGAGGACTTTGACTCTCTTGCGGCTGCTGTACCTCATCTCGTGGCCTGGTTGCTTGCCCCTGAGGGAGACCCGGATGCACTAGACATCCCCACTCCGCGCACTTACGCAGAGGCGATCTCGGGTCCCTACTCCTCTCAGTGGCAGACAGCCATGGACGCAGAGATGGCATCCTGGAAGTCCACAGGCACCTACGTCGACGAGGTTCCCCTTCCTGGGGCGAACATCGTCGATGGCATGTGGATTTTCAGGGTGAAGCGGCCGCCGGGTTCTCCGCCTGTCTTCAAGGCGCGTTACGTGGCTCGAGGCTTCAGTCAGCGTCAGGGGGTCGACTTCTTCCAGACCTTCTCCCCCACCCCGAAGATGACCACTCTTCGGGTTTTGCTGCACGTTGCTGCTCAGCGTGACTACGAGCTTCACTCTCTTGACTTCAGCACAGCGTTCCTGCAGGGCAGCCTGCACGAGGAGATCTGGCTGCGCCGCCCACCTGGCTTTACTGGGTCGTTTCCCCCTGGTACCCAGTGGAGTCTCCGCCGGCCAGTCTACGGTCTCCGCCAGGCGCCACGTGAGTGGCACGACACACTGAGGACTACTCTTGCGGCTCTTGGGTTCGCGCCGTCTACTGCTGACCCGTCGCTGTTTCTGCGCACTGACACGTCGCTGCCGCCGTTCTACATCCTCGTGTACGTCGACGACTTGGTCTTTGCTACTGCTGACACTGAGGCACTCGCTCGTGTGAAGTCGGAGCTGCAGAAGAGACACACCTGCACTGACCTGGGTGAACTGCGTAGCTACCTTGGCTTGCAGATCACCCGGGACAGAGCCCGTCGCACCATCACCCTGACTCAGTCACACATGGTGCAGCAGGTCCTTCAGCGCTTCGGCTTCCAGTTCTCCTCACCACAGGCCACACCTCTGGCTACCAGCCACTCACTCTCAGCTCCACCTTCGGACGAGTCCGTAGAGCCGAGTGGCCCGTACCCAGAGCTTGTAGGCTGCCTCATGTACCTGATGACTTGCACGCGACCTGACCTTGCGTACCCTCTTAGCATCCTTGCTCGTTACGTTGCGCCTGGGAGACACAGGCGAGAGCACTGGGAGGCTGCTAAGAGGGTGCTGCGTTACTTGTGCAGTACATCAGGCATGGGGCTGGTGCTTGGAGGACGCGACAGAGTTGTCCTCACTGGTCACTCGGACGCCTCTTGGGTGGACGACCTGGCTACGCAGCGGTCGTCACAGGGTTACACCTTCAGCCTTGGCTCTGGTTCTGTCTCGTGGCGGTCCACCCGCTCTTCCTCTGTTCTCGGCTCTAGTTGTGAGGCTGAGATCTACGCCACAGCCATGGCTGCACAGGAGTTACGCTGGCTCACCTACCTGCTGACTGACTTGGGAGAGCGGCCTAGTTCTCCGCCAGTTCTGTACGGTGACAACAAGGCGGCTCTTGCCTTGTGTCAGGAGCACAGACTGGAGCACAGGACGAAGCACATTGCTCTTCGCTACTTTCTTGCTCGAGAGCTTCAGCAGCGCGGTCAGCTTCGGCTTGTGTACGTGGACTCGAAGGCCAACACTGCTGATATCTTCACCAAGGCGCTCCCGCCTAGTGATCATCAGCGGCACTGTACTTCTTTAGGCCTTGTGTCCACGTTTCCTCACTTGCTCACTGCTTGACATTCTTTGTACTGTACTTTATATATATCTTGTTGCTTGCTTGCTAGGTTTTGATCACTGTGTTGCTTGTCTTGTACTATATCTAGCACTGCATGTGAACTGGCCTTGTGGCCTTTACTTGTGCTCGGAGTGTGGTGACGTTGTGATCCACCCTGGGCTTTGCTTTGCTTTGCTGGACTGGTCTTGTGACCCTTTGTTCTCCCCCACTTTGCCTATGGGGGTGTGTTAAACTGTATTATGCTTGTAGGCTGTAGTGGGGTAGCCAATATGGGGTACAACCCCAACTAGGGTTTGTTATTTGTACCCAAACTTCTCCTAGTTCAATCATTCTTGCCTAGTGATTCTGAAAGGAGCTTCTCTCCTTCTGTCTTGCCATGCCTTGTGATGTTGTAGGAGAATTGAATGAAGTTGGATCTTGCCTTGTAGCTCTGATACCATGTTGGACTGAGAAAAGACTTTAGGATATTTTCAAGGCTAAGACCTGAGCAGAAATATTGTAACTGCCGAAGCGTTCTGAGTGAACTTGTGAACCACCTTGCACTAGTGTGTGAGAGCAAGATAGATTGATCATAGAAAAGTATTACAAGCTTTTATAAGATTACAAGGAATATGAAAGGATGCAACTAATTGTTTTTCTGTTGCTGTTGCGGTTCGATATAGTGACGACTCGGGCAACTGCTCAATACCGAGTCAGTTGTTTGTCTTTGTTGTCGCGCTGTATTTTGTCGAGTCAAAGGTAGCTGACCTTTGACCTTTGCGTAACCTCCAGCTGTTACTTTCTCTCGTTTGACTCGCCGTTAATCCGCTGTAGTTCGTCTCGTTCACAGTTCGATGTTTCGACACGACATAAGCGTTAATCAATTGTTTCCAACACACACCAGTTGGTTCCCACCAGTTAGTTTCCCTGCAGCACATTCGCCGCTGATTGTTGACTTAAGCTCATGACTCTCTTAATGTAAGGAATTTTTCCGAAATCCTCATCGGGCCTGATTGCTTCGCATACAGCCCCGATTTTTTGTCTTTGCACGTTCGGCCGATTTCAACGCTGCCGAGGCTCCTCGCGTCGCCTTCGGCATTTTCCCATCGCCAAACCTGCACCCAACCTCGCTCGTCCGAGGTTCCCTCCTGTTACGAATAGTAATATTTGATATTACTGTGCACTCCTCACCGCAGCAAAAAGGAGCAGGCAATATCGGGAATGAACGCGAAGCGTCAGACAGTTGGAATTGAACCGAAGAGTCAGACGGTTACAGCACATCTGGACCGTCGGAGCAGATGGCATCGGGCAGCTTCAGGCAGGATGGTTTTGGCGGGAACAGTTACGAAACTGTACGCGCCGCACAGTTGGGAATGAATTTGAATAAGGGAATGTACCCCTTAGAGTACATGGCTAGTTAGGTCGTTTCGTATTCCCTTGTACTCATATTTATATTTCTTGTACTTGCATGTTTTATTCATCTCAAGCATTTTACATTCACTCTGCTATTGAGGTCAAGGGCCCACCAACATTACCTTCCTACGTGCGAACCTTCCTGAGTAGATCCTAGGCCACGATCAACTTCTGATCGCAGCATGGTATGAGAGCGGCTCGGGAATCCTTCGCAACACCACTCCCGAAAATTGCGACATTCGGAAAGTGGCGTCCGGCACACGCTCACGAGTGAAGATGGCCGGAGGATCTGGTGGTCAGACTAATCTGACGGCTGAAGCTCGCACCAACCCGGCTGCGACAAGCGAGAACACGACGACAATCAACTCCGAAGTTCTCGCACAACTTCTTCAGCAGCTTGGAGCAAGGGCTCCAAACATTACGGAACGGCGATGCGGGAACATCCTCGCAACCATCTCAACCGGCCCCAACTGGGCAGAACGCCGTCCCGCAAACTTTCTCCCTCGACACCAATGGCTCAACCCCCAAGACTCCCCGTCCCAGTGAAGAGGCAATTCTCTCCGCTCAATCAAGGTTTCTCAGCATATCAAAAATAAAGACAAGTACCTGTTTTGACGGCAGAGACTTTTACACCTGGAGCTTCGAGCTGGAGCTCCTGCTTCAGAACGCCCGAATCTTCCATTACTTTGACGGGAGCTACGCGGAGCCCGCTGAGGACACCGACGACGCCAAAGCGAGGTACTACGATGAATCGCTGATGGCCTACGGGGTGCTTCTGCGGAATATGTCGCCGGCGGAGCAGCTCAACATTCGTTCTTACAAGACCTCGGCTGCTCCAGCCCTCAACGCCTGGCGACACCTGACAGGAGTCTATCAGCCCAAGGACTCCGTCTCTTCGAGCCGACTACTCCAGGAACTCCTGGAAACTAAGATGACCGCAGGGGAGAAGGTCAACAACTACCTTAATCGCTGTCGGAGCCTTCGCGATCAAATCGTGAAGTTGGGAAGCACGATTTCAGAAGAAATCTTCGTCAACATCGTGCTTCAAGGGCTCGGCCCAGAGTGGCGGCCCTGCAAGGCGCTTCTCCGACAGCAGGGGGTCATCTCGGAGGCCGCCCTCTGCGCCGCCCTTCTCGTCGAACAGAGAGACATGGATCAGCAGCGACCTGCGCCGCGACGAGAACGCGAACGGCTCGCCTTCTACGCCGACAACACCGAAGAGCGAAAGCCACGGCGCCTCTACTGCAAAATCTGCAGAAACTTTGGGCATCTAGCGGATCGATGCAAGAACCGATCTCGCCCTCGCCAGACCAATCCGAGCACCTGGTCCGGCCGTCAAGACGCACGAGGCGACGTGCGTCCAGCCCAGGGGTACCAACCCCCACCTGCGCGCAACCTGAACCCCGCGGTTCAGCATCAGCAGCAGCAGCCGTCATCGACTGCACCCGTGCGAAATGTCATGAGCAATATGGCCATGACAGGCGAGTCGCGTCGTCGCCGCGTGCGCTCACCTTCACCTGAGCCGGCACCGCACCCCATTGGCGCATTCACCAACAACAACCCATTCAGTCCGCGCCATGACTTCACCGACGACGACGACCAGGACTGGAATCTTCCAGTCCCGCTGCTTGAAAGTCCCCCGCACGTACCTGATATGCGGGTGGCGCCAATTGATTGGCTCTCGCGCGAGCAATTTCTCAAGTTTGACACCCCGCACATCGTCACGCCGCGATTGGCGCTGCTCGCACGTGACGACAACAAGCGCTACAACACCTGGTACCTGGACAGCTGCTGCGGCCAGCATATGGTGGGGTCCGAGCGTTACATATCCAACGCCGTCCCCACCCCTACCGTCACCTACGTCACCGTGGCGAACAACACACGCCTGCGCGCAAGCGCGCAAGGCATCGTCGTGCTCAAAGCACGTGGAAGCCGCACGCACATCACTCTTAATGATGTGCTGATAGTCCAGAACCTGCGCTTCAACCTCCTGTCCGCCGCACAGCTCATGGATTGCGGCGTCGACCTCAGCACGGACCGCGCGACGCGAGACATCCTGCTGCACTATGAGGCACGTGTTAAGTTGTAATGTGTTATTTATATGTAGGTAGGCTGTAGTGGGGTAGCCAATACAGGGTACAAACCCAACTAGGGTTAGCTACTTGTACCCAACTGTTTCTTTCAATGCACCATTCTTGCCTAGTTCTTTTAACATGGTATTCAGAGCAGGAGGTCCCTAGGACCTACCGACCGTTTTTTTTTAAGGGCCCACCACCGCTCGCATGCGGTTACCACGCTACCCCGTGCCCTAGCCTCGTAGCGCCCTCGTGCGCCCTCGTTAGCGCCCTCGTGCGTCCTCGTTAGCGCCCTCGCGCGCCCTCGTTAGCGCCCTCGCGCGCCCTCGTTAGCGCCCTCGCGCGCCTCTCGTTAGCGCCCTCGCGCGCCCTCGCTAGCGCCCTCGCGCGCCCTTGTTAGCGCCCTCGTGCGCCTCTCGTTAGCGCCCTCGCGCGCCCCTCGCAGCGTCGCCCGCCCGCCGAGCCGCCCGCTCGCAGCGTCGCCCGCCTACCGCGCTGCCCGTTTCGCAGCCCGCCCGCCGCGCTGCCTGCTCGCAGCGTCGCCCGCCCGCCCGCTGCCCGCTTGCAGCGTCGCCCGCCCGCCCGCTGCCCGCTTCGCAGCGTCGCCCGCCCGCCGCGCTGCCCGCTCGCAGCGTCGCCCGCCCGCCTCGCTGCCCGCTTGCAGCGTCGCCCGCCCGCCCGCTGCCCGCTTCGCAGCCCGCCCGCCCGCTCGCTGCCCGCTCGCAGCGTCGCCCGCCCGCCCGCTGCCCGCTTGCAGCGTCGCCCGCCCGCCCGCTGCCCGCTCGCAGCGTCGCCCGCCCGCCTCGCTGCCCGCTTGCAGCGTCGCCCGCCCGCCCGCTGCCCGCTTGCAGCGTCGCCCGCCCGCCCGCTGCCCGCTTCGCAGCCCGCCCGCCGCGCTGCCCGCTCGCCGCGTCGCCCGCCCGCCCCGCTGCCCGCTTCGCAGCCCGCCCGCCGCACTTCCCGCCTGCAGCGCCGCCTGCCCACCGCGCTGCCCGCTTCGTAGCCCGCCCCCCGCACTGCCCGCTCGCCGCGTCGCCCGCCCGCCGCGCTTCCCACGGAGCTACCTACCTGCAGCGCTGTGGCAGCTTCCTTTGCTCAGTCGCGCTGTCGCTATGGCTTCCATCCGCGTGCTGTCGTTCGATGCTGAGGGCCGCCCTGTGAAGTTCGCCACTTGGCTGGATGACCTGCAGCTGTTCCTTCTGAGCGATAGCAAGGAGCATGTGTCGCTCTATGATTACGCGTCTGGTGCTGCACCTGCCCCCCCTGCCACAGCTGAGCTTAGTGTTCGTTCCCACTGGCAGACTCGTGACGCAGCTGCTCGCCTAGCCATTCGCAGTCACCTGCCGCTAGCTGAGCTCGAGCATTTTGGCGACTGCAAATCCGCTAAGGCCCTGTACGATGCTGTCGTTGCTCGCTACTCCTCGCCTGCCACAGCCGAGCTTAGCCGCCTCATGCTGCCGTACCTGTTCCCTGACCTATCCACATTTGCTACAGTCGCCGATCTTATCACCCACCTTCGCACTAGTGATGCTCGCCTGCGTGCCGCCCTTCCCACCGAGTTCTGCGCTAAGAATCCCCCTCCCCTGTACTGGACACTCCACTTCATAGTCACCCGTCTCCCTGACACCCTCAGCTCAGTTCGAGACCACTTCCTTGCTCGCTGTCCCACTGAGCTCACAGTCGCCCTCCTAGAGGAGCAGCTGCTAGCGGCCGAAAAGAGCATTGTAGCTGTCGGTGCTGCTCGTGGCGCTCCTCGCACCCCCATCTTTGAGGGGTGTTCTCCCTCTCCCCTCGCTCCCTCCTACGCTACTGCTGCTGCTGTTGACTTCCTTGGTGCTGAGTCTGCTGGCGCTGCTTCTGCTCCTGGTGGGAGGCGCCGCACCGGCAAGGGCAAGGGGGGCAAGGGTGGCGGGGGTGGCGCTGGGGGGGGAGGAGGTGGGGGAGGTGGGGGGGGAGGCGGTGCTGGAGGGAGCGGTGGCGGGAGCGCTGGTGGGAGTGGGGTCGGCGGTGGAGGCGGGGGCGGCGGAGGAAGCAGTGGCAGTAGTGGCGGCGGCGGCGGTGGCGGCGGTGGCGGTGGTGGCGGTGGTGGCGGTGGCGGTCGGAGCGGTGGTAGTGGTGGCGGCGGAGGTCGGAGTGGAGGCACTGGCTCGGGCCAGAGCTCCCAGCAGCAGCAGCGTCCCCAGACGACCCAGCAGCTTCGTGAGTGGCTTGCTCAGCGTGGGACGTCGGGGGGCAGTGGCCGCTGTTCCTATGTCATTCGCACAGGTGACCGCAAGGGACAGACGTGTGGGAGGTTCCACACCCCGTACCGCTGCTTCTCCCGCCTTGACGACGCTTGGCGTGAGGAGATGGGCCCTCGCTGGGCTGAGCTCATGAGGGCTGGTGTTGATATCTTTGCTCTTGACTATGATGCTATTATTGCTGCCATGTATGCATTGACTGTTAGTGCCGAGGGAGACTGTTACTTGTGTGTGCCGCCTGACCCAGGTATAGAGCCCGCTGCCCTGGGTACTAGTGAGTCTGCTCTCTCTGGTATGGTGCCCCCTGTACTTGCTCCCTCCAGTGCTGTCCCGGCTGTTTGCGAGTCTGCTCTCTCAGGTACCGCACCGGCTGAGGCCTGTCACACCTTCACCCTTGACTCAGGTGCTTCCCGCTGTTTCTTTCGTGACAGTACTGAGCTCACACCGCTTCCTGCACCGGTCCCAGTCTCCTTGGCTGACCCCTCTGGGGGCCCAGTCCTTGCCCAGTCCACCACTGTGCTCCCTTGTCCGGCGGTTCCGTCTGGCTCGTTGTCGGGTTTCCACCTCCCCTCGTTCTCGACGAACCTGGTGAGCAACGCTGTCATCCAGGATCAGTGGGTTGACACCTTTACCCCTGGAGGACAGCGTGTGGCGATCTGCACGTGCTCCAGGACCGGCCGTCACCTGGCTACGTTTACCCGTCGGCCGGGGTCGAGTCTCTACACACTGACCACTGCGTCTCCTCAGGTCGCTGCTGTCGGTCAGGTGTCCGCGTCAGGTCTGGTGGCCCACGCCTGTGAGTGTCGTTCCCTGTCGCACCGGACTCTTCTCTGGCACCACCGCCTGGGTCACCCCTCCTTGCCACGCCTCCGTGGCATGCACCGTCGCCGCCTTGTGTCTGGTCTTCCCAGGTCCCTCCCTCCCCTCCCTGCCTCGCCTGCGCCGCCTTGCCTTCCTTGCGTCGAGGGGCGGCAGCGCGCCGCTCCTCACTCCTCCTCGTTCCCCCCGACAGAGGCTCCTCTGCAGACCCTCCACCTGGACGTGTGGGGCCCAGCCCGCGTTCGTGGCCAGGGCGGTGAGCGGTATTTTTTGCTGGTTGTCGACGACTACTCGCGTTACACCACGGTCTTCCCCTTGCGCACCAAGGGTGAGGTCCCTGCTGTTCTGATCCCTTGGATCCGCACAGTTCGTCTCCAGCTCCGCCGCCGTTTCCGGACGGATCTTCCTGTCCTGCGTCTGCACTCTGACAGAGGTGGTGAGTTTTCCTCCGATCTCTTGAGGACCTTCTGTCAGGCGGAGGGCATCGAGCAGACCTTCACGCTTCCGGACTCCCCACAGCAGAATGGGGTTGCTGAGCGCCGCATTGGCCTGGTCATGGAGGTCGCTCGTACCTCCTTGGTCCACGCGGCGGCTCCCCATTTTCTGTGGCCGTTTGCTGTCCGGTACGCCGCGCATCAGCTCAACCTCTGGCCCCGTGTCTCCTTGCCGGAGACCTCGCCCACACTGCGTTGGACGGGGGAGGTTGGCGATGCGTCGCGCTTCCGGGTGTGGGGTGCTCGTGCCCTTGTCCGCGATACGTCTGCGGACAAGCTCTCCTCTCGCACGCTTCCCTGTGTCTTCCTTGGCTTTGTCCCTGACGCGCCGGGCTGGCAGTTTTACCACCCCACCTCGCGCCGGGTCTTCGCCTCTCAGGACGTCACCTTTGACGAGTCGGTCCCTTTTTACCGTCTCTTCCCCTACCGCACTGCCCCCCTCCCTCCCCCGCCGCTGTTCCTTGCTCCTGGTCCCCCTCCGGTAGACCCCCTTCCCCCTCAGGGTCCTGCTCCTTCAGGTGTCTCTCAGGTAGACCCTCCTCCCGTCGCTGAGCCTGTCGAGGTCACAGGTGACTCAGGTGCTGCTGCAGGTGGTGCTGCTGGGAGTGCTGAGTCTGGGGGTGCTGAGCCTGCGGGTGCTGGGCCTGGGAGTGCTAGGAATGCGGGTGCTGGAGCTGAGGGTACTGTGCCTGAGAGTTCGGCGCCTGGGGGTGCTGAGCCTGGGGGTGCTGCGACTGGGGGTGCTGAGCCTGCGTGTGCGGAGTCTGGGGGTGCTGCGCCTGCGGGTACTGAGCCTGGGGGTGCTGCTACTGAGCCTACGGAGCCTCGGGTTGCTGCGTCTGGGGGTGCTCCGGTTCGGGGTGCTGAGCAGTCTCTCACACCGCAGCAGCTTCGTGACTGGTACGTCCGGCGCTTTCGCCGTCCTAGTGGCTCGGCTGGAGTTGGGGGTGCTGGAGCTGCTCGTCCTGGGGGTGCTCGTACTGGGGGTACTGGAGCTGCCGGGACTGGTTGTTCTGGGAGCACTACGACTGGAGCTGCTGGAGCTGGGGACTCTGGAGCTGGCGGTGCTAGCGGAGTTGTAGCTGCCGACTCTGGGGGTGCTCTTCCTAGCGGTGCTGCGGACCCTGGGGGTGGCGCTACTGCTGGTGCTGCGGACCCACCTGGTGGAGCTGCTGCTGGTGCTGAGGACTCGGACGTTGGAGCTGCTGCTGGAGCTGAGGACCCGAGCGGTGGCGCTGCTGCTGGTGCTGGGGACCCGGACGCTGGAGCTCCTGCTGGTACTGAGGACCCGGCCGCTGGAGTCTCTTCTGCTTCTGGAGACGCTGCGCGGCCGCGGCCGTACTTCGTACCGCTCCTTCAGCAGGTTCTTGGGCAGGCTCCTCCTCTTTGTCCTCCTCCCTCCGTAGAGTGTCCTCCGCCTGTCCGGCCGCAGTCACAGTTACCGCCTACCTCGCCTCTCCCTGCTCCCTCTCCTTACACTGGTCCCACAGGAGGTCTTACAGAGCGTCGTGAGCCTGAGTCTCGTCCTGCGTCGCCTGTTCGTACTGCTCGCGCTGGTAGTCGTGTCCGTCGTGAGCGTCCTCCTCCTGTCCCAGGCACTCACTACATGACTCTGCGTCCGTCTACTGCTCCTCGGCGTGTCCCTCTACCGTCTCCTCCTGCGTCCTCTTTGCCTGCCGTTCCGGACCCTGAGTCTGACCGGTATCGTGCTGAGCACCCTACTGTCACGCGTCTCCTAGCTACTGTTGTCACTGACCCTACCTTTGAGTCCTCGGCTGCGTCTGCTCTGGTCGCTGAGTTGGTTGACTTTGCTGCTGCCTGTCGTCTAGACTACGCTGCTAGCCTTGTTGCTGAGTCTGAGTCTGCGTCTGTCTGTCCTCCGTCCGTCGGGGGTGAGTGTGCTCTTGGCACGGACGTCCTTGAGGACAGGC
Organism: Closterium sp. Yama58-4; assembly: GCA_947470075.1. Classification (NCBI taxonomy): domain Eukaryota; kingdom Viridiplantae; phylum Streptophyta; class Zygnematophyceae; order Desmidiales; family Closteriaceae; genus Closterium; species Closterium sp. Yama58-4. The sequence goes on from CANIUD010000242.1 coordinate 56,024, forward strand.
AGGAGGACTTTGACTCTCTCGCGGCTGCTGTACCTCATCTCGTGGCCTGGTTGCTTGCCCCTGAGGGAGACCCGGATGCACTAGACATCCCCACTCCGCGCACTTACGCAGAGGCGATCTCGGGTCCCTACTCCTCTCAGTGGCAGACAGCCATGGACGCAGAGATGGCATCCTGGAAGTCCACAGGCACCTACGTCGACGAGGTTCCCCCTCCTGGGGCGAACATCGTCGATGGCATGTGGATTTTCAGGGTGAAGCGGCCGCCAGGTTCTCCGCCTGTCTTCAAGGCTCGTTACGTTGCTAGAGGCTTCAGTCAGCGTCAGGGGGTCGACTTCTTCCAGACCTTCTCCCCCACCCCGAAGATGACCACTCTTCGGGTTCTGCTGCACGTTGCTGCTCAGCGTGACTACGAGCTTCACTCTCTTGACTTCAGCACAGCGTTCCTGCAGGGCAGCCTGCACGAGGAGATCTGGCTGCGCCGCCCACCTGGCTTTACTGGGTCGTTTCCTCCTGGTACCCAGTGGAGCCTCCACCGGCCAGTCTACGGTCTCCGCCAGGCGCCACGTGAGTGGCACGACACACTGAGGACTACACTTGCGGCTCTTGGGTTCGCGCCGTCTACTGCTGACCCGTCGCTGTTTCTGCGCACAGACACGTCGCTGCCGCCGTTCTACATTCTCGTGTACGTCGACGACTTGGTCTTTGCTACTGCTGACACTGAGGCACTCGCTCGTGTGAAGTCGGAGCTGCAGAAGAGACACACCTGCACTGACCTGGGTGAACTGCGTAGCTACCTTGGCTTGCAGATCACCCGGGACAGAGCTCGCCGCACCATCACCCTGACTCAGTCACACATGGTGCAGCAGGTCCTTCAGCGCTTCGGCTTCCAGTTCTCCTCACCACAGGCCACACCTCTGGCTACCAGCCACTCGCTCTCAGCTCCACCTCCGGACGAGTCCGTAGAGCCGAATGGCCCGTACCCAGAGCTTGTAGGCTGCCTCATGTACCTGATGACTTGCATGCGACCTGACCTCGCGTACCCTCTTAGCATCCTTGCTCGTTACGTTGCGCCTGGGAGACACAGGCGAGAGCACTGGGAGGCTGCTAAGAGGGTGCTGCGTTACTTGTGCAGTACATCAGGCATGGGGCTGGTGCTTGGAGGACGCGACAGAGTTGTCCTCACTGGTCACTCGGACGCTTCTTGGGTGGACGACCTGGCTACGCAGCGGTCGTCACAGGGTTACACCTTCAGCCTTGGCTCTGGTTCTGTCTCGTGGCGGTCCACCCGCTCTTCCTCTGTTCTCGGCTCTAGTTGTGAGGCTGAGATCTACGCCATAGCCATGGCTGCACAGGAGTTACGCTGGCTCACCTACCTGCTGACTGACTTGGGAGAGCGGCCTAGTTCTCCTCCAGTTCTGTACGGTGACAACAAGGCGGCTCTTGCCTTGTGTCAGGAGCATAGACTGGAGCACAGGACGAAGCACATTGCTCTTCGCTACTTTCTTGCTCGAGAGCTTCAGCAGCGCGGTCAGCTTCGGCTTGTGTACGTGGACTCGAAGGCCAACACTGCTGATATCTTCACCAAGGCGCTCCCGCCTAGTGATCATCAGCGGCACTGTACTTCTTTAGGCCTTGTGTCCACGTTTCCTCACTTGCTCACTGCTTGACATTCTTTGTACTGTACTTTATATTTGTCTTGCTGCTTGTCCTGTTCTATATCTAGCACTACATGTGAACTGGCCTTGTGGCCTTTGTTTGTGCTCGGAGTGTGGTGACGTTGTGATCCACCCTGGGCTTGTTTTTGCTTTGCTGGACTGGTCTTGTGACCCTTTGCTCTCCCCCACTTTGCCTATGGGGGTGTGTTAAGTTGTAATGTGTTATTTATATGTAGGTAGGCTGTAGTGGGGTAGCCAATACAGGGTACAAACCCAACTAGGGTTAGCTACTTGTACCCAACTGTTTCTTTCAATGCACCATTCTTGCCTAGTTCTTTTAACAGCACGCAACTTCCCCCGCAGGCAGATCGGACGAGCGCACTCCGAAAATGGAGTGTATGTCCTAGATTTTGACATTCCCGACTGCAGTGGCGACTCGCACGAGCTGATCGATCTCGTGCCATTACGCTTCGAGCACATCCACCGCAGGGACTGGAAACACCCTGACGGAAGACCGTGGGTGCCGCATCATCCCCACCCACGCGAAACGGCGCTGCACGACCCTGGTCCAGATGGCATCTGCAGGGACTGTCACACGCCGACGGCGTCAACCAGTGCAATCGCCGGCCGCGGACTCGCCGCCATCGCCGAAGCAGAGCGCCACGCGCCACCAGAAGAAGGAATGTCTCAGCTCGAGCTTGAAGCCACCACTCACCGCGTGTTCGGCACTGATCAAAGTCCCTACGCTGGACCACCGTCGCAGCGGCTCGAAGGCATCCTGCGCGGACAACGTCGCGGCAGCCTGGACTCACGCGGAGTCGCGTGCCCCTACACCCTCAAGGAATTCCTGAAGGTCTACCATCACTGGCGCGATCCCACGGTAAAACCCACCGTGGAGGAGGGGGAAGAACTGGCGCGCCGCGAAGCCGAGGAGCTTCGCCAGCAAAGCCTCGCCGAAGCGCGTGGGACCTTCGCTTGCGACGCATGGGGAGCCGAAGCAGAAGAGAGCGCCTCCAATGAAGGGGGGTGGGGGAACGCTGGAGGATGGGGAACAAGCGACACCGGCGGATGGGGAGACAACGGCGGAACATGGGCCAACGCGAGCGGCGGATGGGGCGCCGCATTTGGTGCCGACAATAGCGGCTGGGGCACTTCCCGCAAAGAACGAAGGGGGGAAGAGGAAGAAGCCGCGGAAGGAAATCGAAACAGCACCTACAATCGTTCCTCTCGGACGTCCCTCGCGTCACATCCCGCTCGCACCACCTCCTGCAGACATTCCCCCGCATCGCGACCCGTGGGACACCATCATCTGGGGCAACGAGCCGTCAACGCCACGCCGCACCGTCTACGGACCTGCCCCTGAGCCACGCCAACCTACCCTTGTCCCTGGAACCATCCCTGGGACCAACATCCCGCTCTCTGAGATCCTCGACAGAGAATTCTTGGCGCTGATGCTGACTACCGTTGCAGAAGAAGAAGAAGCAGAGGAAGTAGCAGCAGAACCTGCTCCTGTACCTGACGAAGACCCTGAGGAAGCGCGCGCGCGCTACATGCGCACCTCCGGCTTTCGCGCTGACGATGCACTCTGGCACCAGCGCCTCGGACACCCTTCTCGCGCGACGCTGAAAAACTGCATCGACGCAGGCGTCTTCGCTCCTGGCGCACTCCTGCGCCCTGATGGCTCCGAAGTGAGCGGCGCGACACATCCGCGCAACTGCACCGTCTGCCCCAAAGCTGCGTTGAGCCACCAACCGTTCCCGCTGCTCGAACCTGGAACGAACCGCTACCCCAAGCTGCACAAGGTGTACAGTGATTTCCTGAACGTGGGGCATTGCGGAGTCGAAGACGAGCTATACACGCTCACCTTCATCGACGCTGGAACGCGCTATGTGTGGGTCGTGAACGTGGAGACCCGCGACAGAGCCTACGAGGTGTTTCGGCTCTGGTTAGCACATGCGGAGCGGCAATCTGGGAAGTGTTATAGTCACAGTAGACTCCAATAGGCTTCAATGTGCCTAGAGCCAAAGATAGAGTGCGCAGTCAGATTTCTGCACAGCAGCTTCAAACGTTCATAGCGATCTGCTCACAACTCCAATTGACTTCATTCAACTTGGATCTGGAGCGTCTTAACGTCGCCTACACTAGGCAATTTAGATCGCACGATTTCATTAAGATTTGACGACACAGCGTCAGTTTGAGCGAACGGCACTATGGCAGCAACATAGTCTTAGGACACACAATTACGAAAAACTAGAGAGAGTTTACGAGTTGGGAAGGACTCCCAGCTCCTACAAACCCCAAGAACCGAGCTACAGTGATGGGGAACAGTGCCACACTGTCCCCAACCAAGAAGGGTCTCGAAACTACCCTCCACAAGGGTCTACACCCATAGAAATGTTACACTACAAATTGTAATGTAACAATCTTCAATATCTTGAGGTGTACCCTTTTGGCCAGCTTCGAAATCACTTGAAGCTTGAACCAAGGCTCGGGTTCTTCATCACAAAACTCATCCTTGAGTTCTTGATGGGTCTGCTGCACACACCTGCGACACGCCGAACGTTCGACAAGCGACAAAATAGAAACCGCGCACGACAAAATAGAAACCGCGCGGGACACACAAAATAACCGCGTAATACGCGGCTAGCGATAACTCGCTATTGACTCGACACACACACTTGACATCATGACCCATCATTCACACACCATTATAAGCATGAAACATAAATTTGTTTCATGCACCCATACCACTCCATGCACACACGCATGCACACACACGCACACGGACAACAAGCCGAGTGCAAACCGTAGGTTGCACCAACAGGAAGAAGCTCAAAATCTGGCAATCTGACGGCGCGGCAGAGTTCAGGAGCAATCAGATGCAGACATTCCTGGCGCAAAAGGGGATCGAGCACCACATCTCCCTCCCCTACGCGCACCAGCAGCAGGGCGTAGCTGAGCGGACGAACCGCACACTGATGACGAAGGTGCGGGCGCTAATGAAGTTGTCAAAATTACCGCCGATCTATTGGACCTACGCGATGCACCACGCCGTACGGGTGCACAACCTGCTTTCGACCACCGCCATCACCGGCAACTTGTCCCCGCACGTCAAGTGGCACGGGACTAAGGGGGACACATCGATGCTGCGCGTATGGGGGTGCATGGTGCAGTACCGCCCGCCAACATCAACCATCGGCAAATTCGCCAGCCGCGCGCGCTGGGGAATTCACCTCGGCATCAGCCACGAGTATAAGGTGTGGATCGTGCTGGATCTTCTCAGCCAGAAGACCGCCCATGCTCGCGACGTAATTTTCTACGAGCGTCTCTTCCTCGACCAATTCCGCTACGACGAGCAAAGGAATGCAGATCGCGTCTACGCGAACAACGGGCACAGCTACGCAACGCCTGAAGACGAAGCCGCTGCAGCAATCCTGGAGCAGGACACAAGGGGAGAGTTTGCATGGGAGGATCGGCGCAGCAGCGACGACGACGACGATGATTCCTCGGGAGGAGGAATAGGCGGAACAGGCGGAAGCGGAACAGGCGGAAGCGGCGGAGGCGCAGCACCACCAGCACCACCTGAACCTGAAAGCGATGACGACGATGTGCAGGAAGTCATCCCGCAACGTCGCCACGACAGCACCGTTTCGGGACTGCAGCTGCTCGGGCTTCACACCGCAACCTCGAAGGCGCCGCGCATCATCGAGCCCCGAAATCCGCGCGAGGAACTCTCTGGGCCACACAGCAAGGAATGGCGCGAGGCGATGGACGCGGAAATCAAGGCGCTGGAATCACGAGATACCTGGGTACTCGTCGACCGCGCAGCAATCAAAGGCGCAAGGGTCCTCTCGGGGAAGTGGGTCTTCCGCGTGAAGACCGCAGCGGATGGGACGATCGAGCGCTTTAAGGCGCGATGGGTGGTTCGCGGCTACGATCAGAGGCACGGGATCGACTTCGACCAGACGTTCGCCCCGGTTAGCCGTCACACCTCCGTCCGCATTCTGCTCGCCATCGCAGCTGCAAGGCACTTACCACTCCGCCAGATCGACGTGAAGAACGCGTTCCTGTACGCGTTAGTGGACGCCGTGATTTACGTGGAGCAGCCGCACACCTACGGCGAAGGAGACTCGCGCGTGTGTCAGCTGCGCAAGTCACTCTACGGCATTAAGCAGGCTCCAAGGCTGTGGCAGCAGTACCTGCACAACATCCTGCTTGAAATTGGATTCAAGCAGATGCCGCACGACCCAGGGATGTACCGCCGCGACTTCCGCGGCGAATACATTCTCCTCACGGTGTACGTCGACGACCTGCTTTACACAGGCTCGAGCAACGAGCTTCTCGAGCAGTTCGAGAAGGCCCTGGCGGGGCGCGTCGACATCACGTGCAACTACGAGGTGAAGCAGTTCCTAGGCCTCAACATCTCCTACGCGCCTGAGGCCATTCACCTCTCAGCGGCTAAGTACGCAGAGGAGTTAGGGAAGCGGTTCAACATCTCACCTGCACCCCTCTCAACTCCCTACCGAACCCCCGGACCGAACCACAAACCTGACAACAAAGCCCTATCCCCTGCTGGGATTCAGACTTACCAGCAGCAGTTGGGATGCCTCCTCTTCGCCTCTGTCACCTGCAGGCCAGACCTCTCGTACATCGCAAGTCAGCTTGCGCAGTACTCCCGCAAACCAACGGCTGAGAATCTTCTGGACCTGCAGCGCGCTCTTCAATTCTTCGTTTCAACGCCCAAGATTGGGCTGTGCTACTCAACTGCACCAACCCCATCCTTCAACCTCGTCGGCTACGTGGACGCCGATCACGCAGCAGACCCTGATAATCGACGGTCCAGGACTGGCTTCTTGTTCCGACTCGAGCCATCGGGGCCAATCTCCTGGAATTCACAGAAGCAGGAGTTGGTTGCCCTGTCATCAGCCGAAGCGGAATTCATCGCAGCAACCGCAGCAGTTCGCGAAGGCCTCTACCTACAGGAACTCCTGCAGGAGGCGAAAATTCCAGCTTCGCCAACCTTTCGACTTCACTGCGACAACCAGAGCGCGATTCGCATCGCGAACAAACCTGGTTTCGTCAATCGCACCAAGCACATTGCGCTGCGATACTTCTTCGTGAAGGACGAGGTGGACAAGGGCAAGGTCAACTTGACCTATTGCCCGACCGGTGACATGGCAGCAGACTTCCTCACGAAGCGACTGCCACGCCAGCAGTATCAACACTGCTCCGAACTCAGCGGCGTGGTCAAGCAGGTCAAGTCGAGCTACGGCCAGGAGTGAAGGGGGGTGTTACGAATAGTAATATTTGATATTACTGTGCACTCCTCACCGCAGCAAAAAGGAGCAGGCAATATCGGGAATGAACGCGAAGCGTCAGACAGTTGGAATTGAACCGAAGAGTCAGATGGTTGCAGCACATCTGGGCCGTCGGAGCAGATGGCATCGGGCAGCTTCAGGCAGGATGGTTTTGGCGGGAACAGTTACGAAACTGTACGCGCCGCACGGTTGGAATGAATTTGAATAAGGGAATGTACCCCTTAGAGTACATGGCTAGTTAGGTCGTTTCGTATTCCCTTGTACTCATATTTATATTTCTTGTACTTGCATGTTTTATTCATCTCAAGCATTTTACATTCACTCTGCTATTGAGGTCAAGGGCCCACCAATATTGCCTTCCTACGTGCGAACCTTCCTGAGTAGATCCTAGGCCACGATCAACTTCTGATCGCAGCACCTCCTAGCTAGGCTAGCCCCTACATTAGTCTGTGCTTTCATTGTATTCTCAGTTCATTCAATCACAGCCTCGTTATTTGTTTACCTGCGCACTCTCTTTTACAACTCATAACACTTAAGGCATGATTTATTATTGTGTGCTCGTTTTTGTAACATTAGTCACGTGAACCAACCAATCTTGGGGTCCTCCTGGTCAAACCCCACGCTTCCCAAACCAGCACCAGGCTTTTGGTCAGCGACGTCAATGGATGAAGGTGGTTTGGGGTTGTAAGAAATGAATGACGTGGCACCCGCTTTGCCAGCGCCCAACGGATACACCTACCGTCTTTTCGCGCCATTTTGTTACGTGTCTGGTAGGTTCGCCATAGCGAAGTAGAAATGCTATGGCCATCTTGCGCCTGCCATTCTCCAACAGATTTTCGTTCTGATTCGGGGTAGCGCAAGCCCCAGCCCACAACACCACCAGACAACTCCCTTTTCACCACGTTTGCGCGTAGGAGGTCTGTACAGCATCGATAGCAATCTTTACATTCTTATCTTAGCTGAAACACGCGTTAGAAAACCCCTCATTTTTTTTCATTGTCGTACTTCTATCCTTCCAGCCTTGGCCATTCCCGCTTTCATCAATGGACGAGTCGCGCAACCGTTGCATATCACCGCAGCCGCCGGCGCCTCGCGTCTCCATCCGTCGCAATCCGTCGGATCGTACGGCTGCCACTGCGTCCGATCGTACTATGGCGGCTGCTTGCATCGCGTGTGCGCCGTGCGACATTGATCGGCTTCCAGATGTCATCCTGCTGAGCATCATACACCACGCCATCACCAGCACCAGCACCAGCAGCAGCAGCGCCTCCCTTTCTTCGACCGCCACCGCCAGCAGCAGCAGCAACTGCGAAGCCGTAGATGGACCGACGACCGCAATCGGCGATGCAACAAGTACTAATACCACCGATAAAACCAGCACTGGCTCTCCATACTCAGCCGACTCATGCCCTAACGCCATGACCATCCGCAAAGGCAGGGGGTACAAGCAACAGCAGCGCCTGCCCTGCAAGGACCCTACATGCTCCTGCCGCACCGCAGAGAACGCCGCAATCGCCCCCACCCCCCCGCTGCTCACCTGCGCGCTCGTATCCCCCCGCTGGCTGCGCCTCTCTGCGCTTCTTCCCCGCGCCATCACTGTTCCCGCGGGCCTCCTCATACACCCCCGCGCCCTCCTGCGAACGCTCTCCGCCTTCCCCCACCTGCGCGCCCTCACGCTACACGGAGATTCTTGCCGAAGCCTCAGCAGCAGCAGCAGCAGCAGCAGAGGGGCCATCAGTGATTGACTCATCGCGCGTCTGGCAGCGCTGCCGCAGCTGACGTCACTGTCGCTCGTTGGCGTCGCGGCAATCCCAAGGCTCGCCCCCTTGGCGCCCTCCCTGCTGTGCTTGGAGATCCGCGGCGCAGGGGAGGGGGTCACGCGTCTCCCCGGAAAATGCCTAGCGCAGCTGACGTGTCTGCAGGAGCTGGTTTTGAGGGACTGCTTGGCGCTGCGGCAGCTTCCGGCGTCGCTTGCGCTGATGCCGTCGCTGCAGCGGATTCGCGTGGAAGGATGCTATGCGGTGATGCTTGATGCTTGGACGCCCAGGGATGGTTTGGCGGCGGCTGTGCCTTTTTTGAAGGAGGAAGAGGAGCGAGAGGAGGGGGAAGGGCGAAGGAATGGCATCACACGTGTTTATGGTGGGGCCGTGGTTGCTCCGGTGGTGTCGGAGGGTGCAGGGGGTGCGAGTGGTGGGGAGGATGTGGAGGCAAGCTGTGGGCAGCAACGACCGCCTCAGTGGCGAAGGCAACAGCGGCGGCAACGGAAGAAGCTCCACCGCTGCCGTGAGAAGGCTCTGCTGCAGCAGCAACAGACTCCGCCTTTTTTGCCACCACAGCAGCAGCAGCAGCAGGTGTCACAGGTTGACTGTCAGAGTGGTGTCACCACTGTCACGGCAGCAGCACAGCCACGCCAGCCTCTCTTCTTCTCCAAGCTGCAACATTTCGAGCTTGCTGATGTGTCAGCCCTGCATCAGCTGCCACGTGGCATCCTCCAGCACCACTCACTCAAGCACCTCGTGCTGGACGGCTATTCAGGCGGCTCCCTTTCTGTTACTGGCAGTGTTGACCCCGAGTCAACCGAGTCAACCAGGTCAATGCTCGAACCTCCCATCCGCATGCCCAGCCTGCAACATCTGGTTCTGCGCAACCTTCCAAAACTTTGCGAGCTGCCCGAATGCCTTTCCCTGCCCTCCGCCTGCCCGTCCCTCACCATACTTACCATCGAAAACTGCCCGCGCCTGCCTTCCCTCCTCACTCTTCCTCCCAGCCTGCACACCTTAAAACTTCACAATCTTCCCAACCTGTCAGCCATCTGCGATCCACTGCGTGCCCACTGCCTGTCGCTCTCGGTACTCGTTATAAACCAATGCGCCAACCTCCATTCTGTGCCGTGCTTCCCGTCGCGCAGCCTGTCGCACGTGGAGATTCGCAACCTCCCTAATCTCACAGCACTCACAAGCCCTTCTGCACTCCTCAACCCCTCCTCCTCCTCCCCTCGCCTCTCAATCCTTGCAATCGAAAACTGCCCTCTCCTTGCTATAAACTCTATAAACGCCACTGCACGGCCCCCGTTGGCGTTCAAGTTTCCAAGCCTGAGCGAGCTATGGCTGCACGACCTGCCGCTGCTGCACGAGCTCCCTCCCTCCTTCTCCTGCCTCTCCTCCCTGCAGCGCTTGGTCATCACCCGCTGCCACGGGCTCAACGCACTCCCTGACTGCCTGCCACAGCTCCCCTTACTGCGCGACCTTGCCCTCGTGGTAAACCACAACCTCACCATCCCCACGGATTTCCTGCCGCACCTGCACTCGGTGCGGCGCCTGGTGGTGCATCGGGGGCGTGAGAACAAGACAATCATCGCGCATCACGGGAGGGTGAGGCCGCAGTTTGCGCTGCCCCCGCGGGTGAAGGAGCTTCACACAGATGACTTTGGTAGCGAGGTGTTGCGGTTGCATGAGCTGGAGAGACTGGAGGTGATTGGGGAGAACCTCGCAAAAGTGAGTATCAACGAGATTGAGGTGATGGAGGAAGTGATGAAGGGTAGCGGAGAAGGTGGGTGGAGGGATGCAGAGGAAGAGGAAAGCAGTGGCAGATTTGTTGCGTGGGTGGCCAGCGTCTTGGACAGCAGCCAGAGCACTGATGTCGGCAGCAGCAGCAGCAGCAGCAGCAGCAGCAGCAGCATCGAGATAACTAGCAGGAGCAGGAGCAGCACTAGGGAGCATGGAAACAAGCGACTTTTGCCTTGCTTGAAACGGCTGGCCCTTGTTGACTGCTTTGTTGGCCCTCGCTTCCCTCCCTGGATGCGCCATCTCACGTCCCTGCAGCACGTATCTCTCACCCACATCCACCGGTACGATATGTTCTTCTGCCCGTCGGAGCAAGTCAGAGATTTCCAATTCCGACGCGTCGTCCAAGCTTATTCGCCGGAGGAGGAGCATTGGGAGAATCTTGCGTCACTGCAGCGGGTTGAGAGATGTGCGTGCTGCCCTATTTCCGTACCGTCGGAGTGGCAGCGGCTTGTGTGTGTGGTAGATGCAGCAGTGGCAAAGGCAGCAGCTTGCGGGTATGATGTGATTCGGGGGGAGGCAGCTGTTTGCGGAGGTGATGTGATGCGACGGGCAGAGTTTGTGCTTGGAGACTTGGGAGGAAGCAAGTCTAGTCTCTAAAACGACCCTAGGCCATTGTTCAGCCCAAGAAAACGAAGATCCTGGATATGTTAGGAATAAAACATTCCGACAGTGACCCTTCCGGATGGGCAAAAGGGAATCACCGTATGCGCCCTAAAATGTTTGTCCACTATACAGTTCCACATGAAGTATAGTACATTGGACCTGGGAGTCACTTCCCCATTGAATTTCACATTAGTAAGATTATTTCAATTAGTTGTTGATCATTCACGCATTAATAAATTATCTACTAAGGAATTGGGTGGACTTGTGTCCCCCATAGTAACTTGCAGCTTGTGTGCACTTTATCAGACTTCCCAGGAAAGATCTTGCGATGCATGCCCTGCCCCTGAGCCTGCAGCAGGACCTTCTGCAACTCCGCAAGCACCTGCTGCTTATTCTCCATGTGCCGGCACAGCTTGCGCCCGCGCTTCTCCACAGCCGCAAACCGCTCCAGTGTTTTCTCAGCCCGCGCAAGGAGCCTCTCTGCCTCCTGCACCTGGACATGAGACTTTTCCACTGCCGCCTCCACCACACGTGCCTCCATACCCGGCCACCCCTTCTCCCCCTTCTCCGCCCTCTCCTTGCTCTCGCCCTGCTCCAGTACTGCAACCATCTCCCAGTAAACCGCTCCTGTCACCTGCTGCAGTGCTGCCCGTGCTGCCTGCACCTGCCGCTGCAGCTCCTCCGAGCATCCCGTCCCTCCGCTGCCCACCTTACCCCCAGCCGCACCCGTACCTGCTCCAGTGGCCCCCACAGCAGCAGCAGCGGCCCACAGCAGGGGCGAGCTCATCCACTTCCTCAGCCGGCTCGGCTCACTGCCACTACCACTGCCACCGAACACACTGCCCCCCCCGGCACCCGTGCCTGAGGCTGGCACGGGCAGGTACGACGCGTCCCGCGTGTGCGTGCGCGTGGGGGTGTGAGAGGGCGTGTTGGTGAGCGTGCGGGTGAGTGTGCGGGTGTCAGTGAACGACTGGGTGTGCCCCCTGGGAGTAGACACGTTGCTGGAAGGTCCAAGAGCCAGCGCCAGACGGGTGAGACTGGCGCGTGAGTTGAGGAGCGCACTCGGCCCCTCGCCCCCATCCTTGCCACCACCACCCACGGCCCTGCCATACCCACCGCCGCCGCCACCGCCACCGCTGCTACTGCTGCTGGCGGGAACAAGACTCACCACAGCCGCCATCTCCTCAATCGCCCGCCGCCTCGCCTCCCCATGCTGAGGCGCCATATCGCCTTCTTTCCCCCCGCCGTCACCCTCCCCCTCTCCGCTGCCCTCGCCCGCCGCCATCCTCACAAACAGCTGGTCGAGGGAGTCACTCTCTGATCGCTCGCTGCCTGCGGCACACCACTGCCCGCCCTGCCTCGTCTGCTCCGACGGCCCGCGCCACATGCCCTGCTGCCCCCGCCCCTCCTGCTCACGTCCCCCCTCCCTTTCCACCACCTGCTTCCCCTTCCCCTTCCCGCTGCCCCCACCGCCTCCTACTGCTGACTTGGCCCTCCTGTGCGCCCTGCTGCTGCTCTGCTCCTCTCTGTCGCCTCTCTGCTCGCCAGCACTGGCGCTAACACCGACACTGCCACTGGTACTGGCAGAACGGCCGTGGAGCACCCCTACGGACCAGCCCTCCCCACGTGATGGGCCCATGCTGCTGCCTGCCTCTCCGTATCGTTCCCCCTCTTCCTCCTCCTCCTCATCCATCTCCTCCTCTCCATCCTCGTCCTCGCTCTCGCCGTCCTCCTCATCCCCATTCTCAGCACTCTCCATGATCTCCTCCTCACTCCCCCGGACCTCCTCTCCTTCTCTCGTCCCCAACAGCTCGTCAGCTTCACGTCCCCCACTCTCCTCCCCCCAGCTTTCGCCCCCCAGCACACTCGTCTCCACAGCCCCAATCCCAGCCTGCCCGTCACACGTGGCCGCCACAACAGGTGCACCCTCGTCCTCGTCAGCAGCAGCTGCATCATACCACCCCTCCTCTGATCCACTCTCGCTCAACACCTCCCCTTCCTCCACCTCCTCGCTCTCCTTCCTTACACTTCTCTCGTTCTCCTCGTGCTCATCTTCCGCCCTTCCTCGCTCATCACATCTCCTCCTCTCTTCCCGTTCTTTTTCACCATCCTCTCTACGTTTTTCCTCCTCTCTCCTCTCTTCCTCCATTCTCCTCTCTTCCTCCTCTATTCTCTTGTCGTCCTCCCTTCTCTCTTCCTTCTCTCTTCTCTCTTCCTCCTTTCTCCTCTCTTCCTCCTCTCTCCTCTCTTCCTCTCTCCTCTCTTCCTCCTCTCTCCTCTTTTTTTCCTCTTTCCACTTCTCCTGCTTTATCCTCTCTTCCTCTTCTCTTCTCTGCTCTCTTCTCTCTTCCTCCTCTCTCCTTATCTCTTCGTCCCATCTTCTCTTCTCATCTTCCTCATCCTCCTCTCCTCTACCATCCATGACGCGCTCCTCTTCACCCACCCACACGCCCTCGCGCATGGGATCAACGCCACGCCTCCCCGCACACCACCTGCCCTCGTCCCTGCTGTGTCCAGTATTTCGCTCCTCCTCCACCTCCACCGCCTCGCCTCCCTCCTCCGACCACTCATCCTCCTCCCCAGCAACGATCCCTTCCGCCAGCACCCCAATCAGCCTGCTTCCCTCCTCCTCCTCCCCTTCCCCCTCCCCATCCCGCTGCCTCCACTTCCCCCGCGCGCCCCTCCGCGTCCCCCTGCCCGCGCGGACCTTGAGCAGCAGCAGCTTCAGCGCGACGCACAGCTGCAGCGCGCCCTGCTCCAGCCAGTTGCTCTCCTCCGCGCGCTCGCACACCCTCTCCGCGTCCCGCACCAGCGCCCCCACCTCCCCCGCCAGCCACTTCGCCCCCGCCCCTGCCTGCCTGCCGCCCCCCTCGCCTGCATGCGCCATGTGCTTTGCGCACCCCTCTCTGTGCCTCGCTTGCCCCTTGCCGCCCATGACGCCCTCAGTGGGACCGCCTTCCACATGCCCACCACCACCACCATACCCATCGCCATCGCCGTCAGGATGAGCGTGCCCCCCTTGCCAGCATTCCTCCTCACACTCTCTGCTCTGCCCCCCTTGCCCACCGCACTCCCCATCCCCAGGTCCTCCCTCCACACAACTCCGCCCCTCCTCCCCACCGCCGGGCATCACAGGTCTCCCGTCCCTCTCCACGCGCCTCCCGTCCCTCTCCACGCGCCTCCCGTGCCTCCCCACACACCACCCGTCCCCATGCGGGCAGCACGGGCACGTCTCCGGCGTCTGACCCGGTGCCATCTCTGCTCTGCTTGAAGTGGAACGAGAACTCCGATGCTGTCTCCGTCTCCTCGTCTGTCTCTGCCTCCGCCCACTCCCCACCGCACCTCACCGCCCCTTCCCCGTCCCCTTCCGCCCGCCTCTCCCCCCGCCCCCAATCACCTGCCCTCCCCTCGCGCGGAGTACACCTTCCCGCCGTGCCTCTCGCGCCCCCCCACCCACCCTCCGCGCGCTCACACGCGCCACCCTCCGCGTCCGCGTGCCTCGTGCCCGCCGCACTCCGTCTGCTACATCTCGCGTCGTGGCTGCTGCTGCTGCTGTTGCTGCTGCTGCTGCGACCCCCCACCCCCGCGCCGTTCCCCGACGCGGCAGCGTGAATCATCTTTTCCCTGAACCCACTGCACAGCCCTCCCATGCTGTCCGCGCTGCTGCTCACACTCACACTCAGGCTGATGCTGCCGTCCACGCTCTCCGTCTCGCACTCATTCCCGCTGCTCCGCCTCTCCCTTCCCGCGCCCTCTGCGCCCACCCCCTCATGCGCGGGTGCAGGCGGGCGGGACCACCCCCGCCACTTGCTCACCACGTCTGCTGCGCCCTCCTCCCTCTCCCCCTCGCCCCTTTCCGCCTTGCCCAGTTCCACCGCCCCCATCTGCCCCGCCAACCCCGCCTTGCCGTGCGCCTGCGCCTGCGCCTTGCCGTTCCCCCGCAGCTCCGCCAGGAGCTGCGCGTGCGCGAGCCTGAGCGCGCGCAGGGACTGGTCGGCGCGCTCCTCGCGCTCGATGGCGACCATGGCCATGGCGTGCGTGGCGCTCACCTCCTCCTCCATCTCGCTAATCAGCAGCCGGAACTGCTGCTCGCGCTGCGCCGCCGACCCGCACAGCTGCCGGATCTGCTCCTCCAGCTCCGCCACCTCCTCCCGCGCGCGCCGCAATTCCTCCTCGCCCAGCGCGCACGCGTCCTGCGCCGCCTGCGCCGCCGCCTCGCTCCGCTCCGCCGCGCTCTCCGCTTCGCTGGTCTGCGCCAGGAGGTCCGCCACCTGCGCCTCGAGCCCCGCCACCTCCGCCTCGAGCCCCGCCACCTCTCGCTCCAGCGCCGCCACTCTTCTCTCCGCCGCCATCCTCCGCCAACACTCCGCCTCCGCCTCGCGCTCCGTCGCGCGCGCCACCTCCTCCTCCGCGCGCAACGCGCAGTGCAGTTCCGCGATCTGACGGGCAAAGGGAGTGAGGAAGGGAGGGATGCGCGGACGGGCGCGGGGGAACGGAACGGAAAAGACACGGTGGAGAGACGAGGCTACTATCACAGGCACGGACTTCTTGAGACACGTACTACGCGCCGCGCGTGGCTCGTGTTAGGAGCGTGACGTGACAAATACCTTGCTGTTGAGTTCCTTTTCCTGCTCTCGCAGCCCCTTTATTTCTCGCCAACATGCGCCAAGCTGCTCCTCTAACGACTTGCTGCACCCTTCCATCTCCGCGCTTCCTTCTCCCGCCACATCCAGCTCCGCACACCGCCGCTCTCCCCGTCCCTCCGATTCCCCTCGCCGCTCTCTACCGCTAAACGATGCGCATCTTTCCGCCATCGCCCAACTAGCCCCCGCCTCGTGCCTTCCTGCCGACCGCTCTTCCCGTCCCTCCGATTCCCCTCGCCGCTCTCTACCGCTAAACGATGCGCATCTTTCCGCCATCGCCCAACTAGCCCCCGCCTCGTGCCTTCCTGCCGACCGCTCTTCCCGTCCCTCCGATTCCCCTCGCCGCTCTCTACCGCTAAACGATGCGCATCTTTCCGCCATCGCCCAACTAGCCCCCGCCTCGTGCCTTCCTGCCGACCGCTCTTCCCGTCCCTCCGATTCCCCTCGCCGCTCTCTACCGCGAAACGATGCGCACCTTTCCGCCATCGCCCAACTAGCCCCCGCCTCGTGCCTTCCTGCCGACCGCTCTTCCCGTCCCTCCGATTCCCCTCGCAGCTCTCTACCGCTAAACGATGCGCATCTTTCCGCCATCGCCCAACTAGCCCCCGCCTCGTGCCTTCCTGCCGACCGCTCTTCCCGTCCTTCCGATTCCCCTCGTCGCTCTCTACCGCTAAACGATGCGCATCTTTCCGCCATCGCCCAACTAGCCCCCGCCTCGTGCCTTCCTGCCGACCGCTCTTCCCGTCCTTCCGATTCCCCTCGTCGCTCTCTACCGCTAAACGATGCGCTTCTCTCCGCCATCGCCCAACTCGCTCTCGCCTCGGGCGTTCCTGCCGGCCGCTCGCGTGTCCTAACTTCTCCGCCAGCTCGCTCGTTAGCGCCCATCGCATCCTCGCGCCGACATCACAACATTGTTGTTGAGGGTGGTGCTGTACAACAAAATGAAATAGGGACTTTGGTGCCGTTGTCCGCAGTGGATGTACTGTCCGTGGGCTCTACCTACAAAGCTGCTCGCGGCACCTCGTACGAACCTTGCTTGTCGAACCTACTGTACCAGAATGTAGACTCGGGAGAATTTACAGCTTTGGTAGTGGCACCTGTTTGTGGGCTCTGCAAGGGGGCGAATCCAACCGGAGTGCTGGAGCCCCCAAACTTCCACACCTTCCTCCAAATCACAGTCAGGTCAGGTGGGGTGACCTGGTTTGCTCGTTGTCGTGATAGGCAGTCGAGGTTTTGAAAAGCGGTTGGAAGTTGGAGGGGCAAGGGCAAGGCTCGGCTCGGGCCGGTCGGTGTGACCTTCGCTTCGCGCTGAAAGGTATTTTCAAAATCTCCCGCCATTTCCCGGAACGGAGCAGTCAACGGCTCCCATCGGACTGGTTTGGTCTGCTGGTTTTGAAAGGCCTCGCGGATTTGGCGCGTTTCCCCAGTTCTGACGAGCCCCAACCAACCACAGGCGAATTTTCTCCAGTCAGGGTAGCTCCCTGACGACATATGACTCGCGAAGAAAAACGAGGTTACGAATTTCGTCCGCCGTCGATAGGTGTACAGTTCCGTGTACGGTATCGCGTCAGTTGCGCAACGTAGGCACAACGAAAACGGTGGAGGAGTGTAGTTGCCCATAGCACGTTTGCCCATAGCGTTGGCCTGGGAAGTTATGGGCGTCAAACTGTGTTCTATATCTGTTGGCTGTAGTGGAGTAGCCTCTACTGAGTACAACACTTTAGGGTTCAATCCTAATACTAATACTCATCCTTGCATCCTAATCAATTATTCCTGCATGTTAGTTCTGACATGGTATTCAGAGCGGTTCCATTCTGCCCGTTTGTCCTGCCCGAATCGTGCTCTAGGCGAGCCGTTTTTCCTGCCCGAATCGCGCCCCCATGCGAGCCAATTTTCCTGCCCGTATCGCACCCCTAGGCGAGACGTTTTTCCTGCCCGCAATGCGCCCCTAGGCAAGCCGTTTTCCCGCATAAATCTCGCCCCTAGGCGAACAACTTTTCCTACCCGAATCGCGCCCCTAGAAGGGTCGTTTTCCCGTGCGACATGCAGCCCGCGTGCTGTCCTGCTCTGCAGCCCGTGTGCCGCCCTGCCCTGCAGCCCACACGCTACCCTGCCCTGCAGCCCACACGCTACCCTGCCCTGCAGCCCGCGCGTCGCCCTGCCCTGCAGTCCGCGCACCGCCCTGCCCTGCAGCCCGAGTGCTACCCTTCCTGAAGCCTGCGTGCCGCCCTGCCCTGCAGCCTGCTCGCTGCCCTGCCTGCAGCCCACGATCTGCCCTGCCCTGCAGCCCGCGTGCCCTGCAGCCAGCGCGCGCCACACTGCAGCCCATGCTACCCTGTCGCCCACGCGCCTGTGCTGCGCGCGCCCTACACGCCTTGCTGCCCATGTGCCCTGCTACTAGCGCGTTCTGCTGCCCTCGCACCCTATTCACCTCTACAGCCACTCCTACAGTCGCTACTGCTGTTGCAGCCACAGCACCTGCCCTTACAGCGACTACCGATACTACTACAGCTGTAGCTACAGCAGTCGCTATTGACGCCCTTTCGCCGCTGCTACTGACTGCCACTTCCTGTCATGGCCATTATCAGGATCGTCAATAAGAGATTCTATCGCCGTAACGACTTCGAGAGTGGGTTATTTGGCGAGGCCGCTCTGGTGCTGGAGCTTGGGACTTTGGAGGTGCTGCAGGTAATGGACAGCAGCGACAATCTCGTCGCCATGAGACTCTCTCGCCACATCAGTTTCGTGAGTGGAGGTTATGTTGCTGGAGGTACTGGACAGCAGCGGCAGCAGCGTCAGCAGGAGACCCTCTCACCGCTGCAGCTTCGCAAGTGGGTTTCTTGGCGACGAGTCCCTAGTAGTGCAGAGGCTGCTAGTCTAAGAGATTGTGAGCCTGGTAGCCTTGGTGCAGCTTCCGTGGAGGTTTTGCGCATCTTTACGCTTGACCCAGGCGCGACTCGCTGCTTCTTCCGCGGCTGCACCACGATCACACCACTCACTGCACCTGTACCGGTCTCTCTGGCAGACCCCTCTGGGGGATCAGTTGTATCACGTGCCTCCACCATTCTCCCTTGTCCAGCAGCCCCTCCAGGCTCCCTTATAGGTTTCCACCTCCCCTCGTTCTCTACGAACTTGGTGAGTAAAGCTATCCTCCAGAACCAGTTTGTCACTGTGACAACTCCTGGGGGTGAGCTTGTGGTGATCTGTACGGACTCACGCACTTGCGAGCACCTCGCCACTTTCACTCGGAGGCCTAGGTTGGCCTGTATACACTGACCACTGTGTCTGCACAGGTAGCTACGTCAGGTCAGGTGGCTGCGTTGGCTCAGTTAGCTGTGTTTTGTTCGTGTCAACTCCTCACATACCAGACTCTCCTCTAGCACCACCGTCTTGGTCACCCCCTCTCTGCCCCGCCTCTGGGGCATGCACTATCGTCTCCTAGACTTTGGCCTCCCTAGGTCCTTGCCCCCACTCCCATGCCCGCCTGCGCTGCCGTGCCTTCCCTGCGTCGAGGGGTAGCAATGCGCCACTCCTTACTCCTCATCGTTTTTGTCGACCATTGCTCCTCTGCAGACTCTCCACATGGACGTGTGGGGCCCAGACCGCATACTTCCTCCTGCTTGTTGATGACTACACGCGCTACACCACGGTCTTTCCCTTGCAGAACAAGGTGGATGTCCCCAATGTTTTGATCCCCTAGATCACCCCTATTCATCGCCAGCTGAGAGCGCGGTTTTAGTAGGACCTCCTAGTCCTACGGCTACACTATAACAGAGGCGGTGAGTTTTCCTCCCGCCTCCTTGAGGGCTTTTGTCATGCTGAGGGCATCATCTAGTTGTTCATGCTTCCGGCCTCTCTATAGGAGAATAGGATTTCAGAGCGCCGCATTGGCTTGATCATGGAGGTTGCTCGCACCTCCATGATCCATGCGGCTGCTACTCATATTCTGTAGCTATTTGCGGTCCGATACACCGCGTATCAGCTCAACCTCTGGCCCCATGGCTCCGTATCAGAGGCCTCACCTGTACTGCATTGAACGGGGAAGGTTGGCGATGCATCGGCGTTTCGGGTCTGGGGCACACTCTCCCTTGTCCACGATACCACCGCGGACAAGCTCTCTCCTCGCACTCCCCGCAGTGTCTTCCTTGGCTTCCCCACCGACGCCCCGCCCAGGTAGTTTTATCACCCTGCCTCGTGCCGGGTCCTGTCCTCACATGACGCCACCTTTCACGAGCCAGTCTGCTTCTACCGTCTCCACCTGCGGACGTCTTCTCCAGTCTCCCCGCCGCCCCTCGTCCTGGTCCCAGGTCCCCCCCCGGTAGAACCGCTCCTTCCACGGGGTCCTGCTCTCTCAGGTGTGTCTCAGGTTGAGCCTTTGGAGGTCTCTTGTGACACCTCTGGCCCAGCTGAGTGGGGTGACCCCGCTGCTGACAACACAACGACTACTCGTCACTCCCCGCCCTTGAAGACCCCTCCTGGTTTTCCGCCTCGGCCGTCTTCGCCGCCTTCGCAACCTTTAGCTGTGGACTCTGGTGCTGCTGGGAATGGTGACACGTGGGGTGCAGACTCTGGAGGTGCTGGCCCTGGGGTTGCTGACTCTAGAGGTGCTAAGTCTGGGGGTGCTGGTTCTGGGGGTGCTGAGTCTGGGGGTGCTGCGAGTCCGAGTGGTGGTGGAGCCGTTGGTGCTCCTACTGGAGGTCCTGGCGTTGGACCACTGTAGCAGTCTCGTCAATAGGAGACCCTCTCGCCGCAGTAGCTTCGCGACTAGGTTGTTCGACGGGGCCGAGTTGCTGGAGCTTGGAGTACCGGTCATGGAGGTACTGCAGCTGGAGGTGCTGCTGGTGCTGGAGGTGCTGCTGGTGCTGGAGGTACAAGAGCTGCTGGTGCTGGAGGTGTTAAACTACGAAAAACTAAGAACCTGACGAAGTGCTGAGTCAGGTGGTGGCAGGAATATCTGCGGCAGCGGGTGGAAGAACGGTCGGCGCGGCGCAGTATCCGTACTGCCAGCAGCTCCAGCACCTCCAGCTCCAGTACCTCCACTACCACCAGCCCTAGCACATCCGGTACCTCCACCTCCAGCACCTGCAGTACCAGTAGCTCCAGTCCCCCGAGACCTCTAGCTCCAGTATCTCCAGTACCTCCAGTACCTCTAGCTCTAGTACCTCCAGCACCAACAGCTCCAGTAAAAGACAGTAAAAGGGAACCGACTCGTCGAACGTGATGTCATGGGAGGACAAGACACGGCGCGAGGTGGGGTGGTAAAACTGCCAGCCAGGCGCGTCAGGGGGGAAGCCAAGGAAGACACAGGGAATGGCACGGGGGGAGAGCTTGTTCGCGGAGGCATCGCGAACAAAGGCACGAGCGCCGCAGACCCGGAACAATGACTCATTGCCAACCTCCCCCGTCCAACGCAGTGTAGGCGAGGTCTCCGGCAAGGAGACACAGGGCCAGAGGTTGAGCTGATGCGCAGCGTACCTGACCGCAAACGGCAAAAAAAAAATGGGGAGAAGCTACAAGGATAATGGAGGTACGAGCCACCTCCATGACTAGGCCAATGCGGCGCTCAGCAACCCCATTCTGCTGCGGGGAGGCCGGAAGCGTGAACGACTGGTGGATGCCCTCCCCACGACAAAAGTCCCGCAAGAGGTCGGAGGAGAACTCACCACCTCTGTTAGAGTGCAGACGCAGGACAGGAAGGTCCGTGCGGAACCGCTCGCGGAGCTGGAGACGGACAGCGCGGATCCAAGGGATCAAAACATCAGGGACCTCCCCCTTGCTGCGCAAGGGGAAGACCGTGGTGTAACGCGTGTAGTTGTCAACAACCAGCAGAAAGTATCGCTCGCGGTCCTGTCCCTGGACGCGGGCTGGGCCCCACATGTCCATGTGGAGAGTCCGCAGGGGAGAAGTCGTCGGGGGAAACGAGGAGGAGTGAGGAGCGGCACGCTGCTGCCACTCGAGGCAAGGAAGGCAGGGCGGGGCAGGCGAGGGTGGGAGGGAAGGCAGAGACCTGGGAAGATCAGAGTCCAGGAGGCGGTCGTGCATGCCACGAAGGCGTGGCAAGGAGGGGTGACCAAGGCGGTGGTGCCAGAGGAGAGTCTGGTGCGAGAGGTGGCGACACGAGTAGGGGGTTGCTACCTGACCTGACGCGGACACTAGGCCAGACGCAGCTACCTGGGGAGGCTCAGTAGTCAGTGTGTACAGGCTCAACCCAAGCCGACGGCTGAAAGTGGCCAGGTGGCGGCCCGTCCGTGTACACGTGCTAATCACCACACGCTGACCCCGAGTAGTGGTGGTAGTGACCATCGCATCCTGGAGGGCAGCGGTACTCACCAAGTTCGTAGAGAACGAGGGGAGGTGAAGACCTGACAGTGAGCCAGACGGAACCGCCGGACACGGGAGAACAGTAATGGAACGTGCAAGGACTGGCCCCCTAAGGGGTCAGCCAATCTGACTTCAACCGGTGCAGGGAGTGGTGTGAGTGTGGTACTGTCGCGAAAGAAACAGCGGGAAGCACCTGAGTCAAGAGTGAAGGCGTTCAAGGCCTCAGCAGGCGCAGTACCAGAGAGAGCAGACTCACTAGCACCTAGGGCAGCAGCCTCTATACCCGTGTCAAGCGGCACACACAGGTAACACTCACCCTCAGCACTATTAGTCATAGCATACATGGCAGCAAGGATAGCATCATAGTCAAGAGCAAAGATATCAACACCAGCCCTAAGCAGGACTGCCCAACGGGGGAGCTCTGCCTTGTTGTCAAACTATGCACGCCAAGCGTCGTCAAGGAGGAAGAAGCAGCGGTGCTGGGTGTGAAACTTCCCGCATGTCTGACCAACGTGGTCACATATGAGAATCACGTATGGAGCACTACCCCGAGACGCCCAATGCTGAGCAAACCACTCACGAAGCTGCTGGGGCGTAGGGGTGTCGCGCGGACGCTGCTGCTGCTGCCTCTGGCCACCGCCAGAACCTCCCCTCTGAAAGGCTCCACCCCGACCGCCACCACTGCCGCCGCCACCACTCCCACTGCTGCCACCACCACCGCCACCACTCCACTGCAGCCACCACTGCCGCCACCGCTCCCACTGTTGCCGCCACCGCCGCCACTGACGCCCCTACTCCCGCCACCACTCCCACCGCCACCATCGCCACCTCCACCGCCGCCACCACCCCCACCACCGCCTCGCCCGCCGCCACCTCCACCACTCTTGCCTCCCTTGCCCTTTCCGCTGCGGTGCCTCCCACTAGGAGCGGACGTGGCCCCAACCTCCTCAGCACCAAGGAAGTCAACAGCAGTAGCAATAGAAGAGTAGGAGGGGGCAAGGGGGGAAGGGGAACACCCCTCAAAGAAAGGAGTGGGAGGAGTGCAACGAGCAGCACCTACAGCGACTATGCTAGTCTCAGCTGCAAGGAGGTGCTTTTCAAGGTCGTCGACAGTGAGGTATGTGGGGTCAAGGGCGAGAGAGTTGTCCCTGACTGCGCGAAGAGAGTCAGGGAGGTGGATGACGATGAAGTAGAGATTGATGTACATCGGGGGCAGGTTCTTGTTTAGAAACTTGGCTTTAAGCGCGGCGCGGTAGCGAGTGTCGCTAGTGCGAAGGTGGGTGATGAGGTTAGCGATTGTGGCAAAGGCGGACAGCTCGGGAAACAGGTAGGGCAGTATAAGGCGGCCGAGAGCAGCAGTGGCAGGGGAGGAGTAGCGCGCGACTACGGCGTCGTACAGGGCTTTAGCACTCTTATGCTGGCCAAAGTGAGCGAGTTCGGCTAACGGCAGTTGGTTGCGAACGGCTAGGCGAGCAGCAGCGTCACGAGTAATCCACTGTAAGCGAGTCGCACTGTCAGCTGTGTCGGGAGGGGCGAGAGAGGCTCCAGACGTGTGGTCAAACAATGAGACGCCGTCTTTGGAATCGCTCAGTAGGTAGAGCTGTAAATCGTCGAGCCATGTGTCAAACTGGATCGGACGGCCCTCGGGATCGAAGGTGAGAATGCTGAGGGTGGCCATAGCTAGCAGAGTAGGGCGGCGTGTGACGAGCAGGGCAGCACGGAGGCAAGGCAGAGCGGTGCACATGCACTAGGAAAGCGCGCAAGACAGGGAAGGGCAGGGCATGCGCGGGCAGCGCAACACAGGGCAGGACGTGCGCGGGGCGGCGCGACACAGGGCAGGGCAGGGCGTGCGCAGGGCGGCGCGACGCGGGGCAGGGCAGGGCATGCGTGGGCAGCGCGACCCTGGGCAGGGCGTGTGCGGGGAGCGTGACGCGAGGCAGGGCAAGGCGTGCGCGGGCAGCGCGACGCAGGGCAGGGCGTGCGCGGGGCGGCGGGACGCGGGGCAGGGCAGGGTGTGCGCGGGCGGCGCGGCGCAGGGCATGGCATGCACGTGGCGACGCGACGCGGGGCAGGGCAGGGCGTGCGCGGGCAGCGCGACGCAGGGCAGGGCAGGGCCGCGCGGTAGCCAGCAGGGCAGCACGTAGGCAGGGGAACCTGATTGGTGGGGCAGCGCAACAGATAGGGTAAGGCGCTACGGGCAGGGTAATGCTCTACGGGCAGGGAACTGTACGGTGGGCCCTAAAAAAAAAAAAAGCAGTCCTGGAACAGGACCTGCTTTGAAACCATGTCAAAAGACTAAGCGAGAGAATGATGCATTGAACAGAAATGTGCGTACAAGTACTAACCCTGATTTGGGTTGTACCGTATTCTCCCGGACATAACACCCTAGGGTATTGCTAAAAATACAGGAAAAAAAGAGGGTTGTCTTCTTACAGGAAAAAGCTACATAACACCCAGGTGCATAGTGTAAGAGTTGTTTATTATTAGACAACTTGAGTGTTTCCATGGGCGTTTTGACATCACATGTTGAGGCGCGAATGTGAGTTTCGACGTGAACGTCATCACCCGCTCGAAAATGTAGTGTCGCACCTTTCTGGCCACCTGCAACGGAAGATTCACCCGCGCGTGGCGACAGCGAAACAGTGGGCGGGGGGAAATCTCGGCAGATTTGAAGTGAAAGAACCGCAAAATTTATCGAGGAAGAAATTTTTGCGATATCCTCCCATACTTGCAACTACTCGTTAACAGATATAATAAAGAATCTGTCAGAAAATGGGGGTGTTATAAAAAACCTACCAAAAAGGGGGGTATTGTTGAAAGAGAAGCAAGAATGTGTCAACTATGAGAGAGTGTTGGGTACAAGTAGAAACCCTAAAAGGGTTGTATCCCATATTGGCTACCCCACTACAGCCTACACATTATAATACAACATATATAGTTTGACACACCCCCATAGGCAAAGTGGAGGAGAACAAGGGGTCACAAGACCAGTCAAGAAAAGCAAGCAAGCTCAGGGTGGATCACAACGTCACCACACACTCCGAGCACAAGCAAAGGGCCACAAGGCCAGTTCACATGCAGAGGTATATATGCAACAGCAACAGTACAGTGATCACTACCTAGCAAGAGCAAGCATGCAGGTATACATATAGATCACAGTACAAGCAAAGTCACGAGGTAAGCAAGTGAAACGAAACAGGCACATGGCCTAACATAGTACACAGGCGTTGTTGATCAGCAGACGGAAGTGCCTTGGTGAATATATCAGCAGTGTTGGCCCGAGTGGCCACGTGAGTAAGACGAAGCTGACCACGCTGCTGCAACTCTCGAACAAGAAAGTAACGGAGAGCGATGTGCTTCGTTCTGTGCTCCAGTCTGTGCTCCTAACACAAGGCAATGGCGGCCTTGTTGTCTACGTACAGAACTGGAGGGGAACGAGGCCGCTCTCCCAAGTCAGTCAGCAGGTAGGTGAGCCAGCGTAACTCCTGTGCAGCCATGGCTGTGGCGTAGATCTCAGCCTCACAACTGGAGCCAAGAACTGAAGACGAGCGTGTAGACTGCCAAGAAACAGAGCCGGAGCCAAGACTGGAAGTGTAACCCTGTGACGACAGCTGGGTAGCTAGGTCGTCAACCCAAGATGCGTCTGAGTGTCCAGTGAGGACAACCTCACCCCGTCCTCCAAGCACGAGCGTCATGCCCGATGAACTGCACAAGTAGCGCAACACCCTCTTAGCAGCCTCCCAGTGCTCTTGCCGGTGTCTCCCAGGCGCAACGTAGCGAGCCAGGATGCTAAGAGGGTAGGCAAGGTCAGGTCGAGTGCAGGTCATCAGGTACATGAGGCAGCCCACAAGCTCTGGATACGGGCCACTCGGCTCTACGGACTCATCCGAAGGCAGAGCTAAGAGCGAGTGACCGGTAGCCATAGGAGTGGACTGTGGCGAGGACCAAGTGAAGCCGAAGCGCTGAAGGACGTGCTGCACCATGTGTGACTGAGTCAGTGTGATGGTGCGCCGTGCTCTGTCCCGGGTGATCTGCAAGCCAAGATAGCTGCGCAGCTCACCCAGGTCTATGCACGTGTGTCTCTTCTGCAGCTCCGACTTCACAAGGGCGAGTGCCTCAATGTCAGCAGTAGCAAAGACCAAGTCGTGCTGTGTCTCCAGAGCCACGTCGGTCTCGTTACCGTGCAGACAGCCCGTTTCACCTTGTTCTCCGCTCTTTTGTTCCACCTCCTGTAGTCCTTCCACAGCCTCCTGAGTCGTCCCTAACTGTGCTTCACGAACCATTGTCCGACTACCCCCGTGCCTCCCGTCCTGTTGTCTCCCGTGTTTTGTCCGCGTTGGTCACTCACCCGACTGCACCCCTGTCGTCTGTCTCAGCACTTGTTACTACTGTCGCTGACTTTGCCTCTTCCCACCGCCTTGACTACGCCGCTCACTTGGTGAGTGGTCCTGCTCGTTCTCCATCCTCTGGGAGTGCTCCTGTCTTTCCCCTTGACGTTCTAGAGGACAGGCAGTTCGAGCCTTGTTTCCTTGCGGCCGCTGTTCCTCATCTCTGCGCCATGCTGCTTGCCCCTGAGGGGGATCCAGACGCCCTTGACATCCCGATCCCTTGCACTCACGCTGAGGCGGTTTCGGGACCTTGGGCCTTGTACTGGATAGCAGCTGAGGAGGCAGAGATGGCATCTTATAGGTCTACTGGCAATTACATCGACGAAGTCCCACCACGGACGAACGTTGTTAGTGGCCGATGGCTCTACAAGGTTAAGCGGCCGCTTGGATCACCACCAATATTCAAGGCGCGCTATGTGGCGAGAGGCTTCAGTCAGCGAGAGGGGGTGGATTTCTTCCAGACCTTTGCTCCCACCTCGAAGATAAGTACTCTTCGGGTGTTGCTGCATATTGCAGCCCAGCGCGACTACGAGTTGCACTCCTTGGACTTTTCCAGCGCATTCCTTCAGGGGAGCCTGCATGAGCAGATCTGGCTGCGTCTCCCGCCTGTCTTCACTGGCTCTTTCCCACCTGGGACCCAGTGGCAGCTGCGTCGACCAGTCTACGGCGTGCGTCAGGCTCTACGTGAGTGGCACGACACACTTCGCTCGACCCTTGCAGCGCTTGACTTCTTTCCGTCGTCTGCTGACCCGTCACTGTTCGTCCGCCGTGGCTCGATCCCGTTCTTTGTCCTTGTTTACGTTGACGACCTGGTCTTCGTCATTCCCGACCGACACGCACCGGCCTCCGTAAAGGAGGAACTGCAGAGGAGACACACTTGCACTGACCTTGGTGAGCTGCAGCACTACCTTGGCCTGCAGATCACTAGGGACAGGGCAGCTCGGACCTTACGTTGACGCAGTCGCATATGGTCGAGCAGATCCTCACGCGGTTTCGCTTCCCGTTCTCCAAAGAACAGCTCACCCCTCTTGCTATGGATCATGGGCTCACGGCTCCACCTTCGGACGAGTCATTTGAGTCTAGAGGTCCATATCCTGAGCTGGTGGCTTGTCTCATGTACCTGATGACCTGTACTCGCCCAGACCTAGCTTACCCTCTTAGCGTCCTTGCGCGCTTTGTTGCGCCAGGGAGACAACGACGTTCCCACTGGTACGCTGCTAAGAGGGTGGCGAAGTATGTGGCGAGTACATCAGGCATGGGACTTGTCCTTGGAGGGAAGCAGCCAGTCACACTCACAGGTTACCCGGACCCTTCGTGGGCCGACGATGCGGAGACGCGTCGGTCTACACAGGGGTACTCCCTTCGTCGGGACATGTGCTGTTTCGTGGCGGTCGACTCGGGCGTCGTCCGTCACCGGTTCCAGCTGTGAGGCAGAGGTGTACGCTGCGGCCATGGCCACTCAGGAGCTTCGCTGGTTGTCTTTCCTTCTCACAGACCTTGGTGAGCGGCCTCGCTCTCCCCTAGTCATGTTCGCCGACAACAGGTCTGCTGTCCTGTTGTGTGAGGAGCCCCGACTGGTTGGGAAGGCGAAGCACATCCAGCTTCATTACTTTCTTGTGCGTGAGTTGCAGTAGCGTGGTCAGACACTCGTTCGACGTGTGGTCTCTGAGGCCAACATGGCAGATATCTTCACCAAAGCGTTGCCGCCTTGTGACCACCAGCGTTTCTGCACCCAGCTTGGCCTTGTGCCTGCTCGTCCTCACTTGCTTACACAGAGATGCCTTATCCAGCTTGTTTGTACTCTTGCATCTACTTATATTTGCTATATACCTGCGTGTGAACTGGCCTTGTGGCCTCTTGCCTGCTCTCGAAATGTGTGGTGACTTTGAGCTCCACCCTGAGATTTGTCTTCTCGAAAACTGGTCTTGCGACCCTTGCTTATTCTTGCTGACTGGTCATGTGACCCTTGCTCTTAGACCGTCTGGTGTCCTTGAGATCCACCCTGAGCTTTGCTTTCCAAGACTACCGCCACCTAGACTATGGGGGGTGTGTCAAGCTATATTAGTTATAGCTGATACTTGTTAGTCTAGGTGTACATTTCATGACCTAGGGTTCTGTTAGGGTTCATCATATATATCTTGCTGTATGTTTCATTCCATAGTTAACTTTTTCATTGTGACAATCTCTGCGTCCATAACTGTCTGCCACTGAGAGGAGTAGGGACCCGCGATCGCCTCAGCGTAAGAGCGCGGGGTGGGGATGTCTGGTGCATCCGGGTCTCCCTCAGGGGCAAGCAGCATGGCCACGAGATGAGGTGCAGTGGCTGCAAGACACTCAAAGTCCTCTTGCCTGTCCTCAAGGACGTCCGTGCCAAGAGCACACTCACCCCCGATGGACAGAAGACAGACAGACCCAGAGTCAGCAACAAGACTGGCAGCGTAGTCTAGACGACAAGCAGCAGCAAAGTCAACAAGCTCAGCAACCAAGGCAGACGCAGCAGCAGACT
This sequence comes from Closterium sp. Yama58-4, assembly GCA_947470075.1. Lineage (NCBI taxonomy): Eukaryota > Viridiplantae > Streptophyta > Zygnematophyceae > Desmidiales > Closteriaceae > Closterium > Closterium sp. Yama58-4. The sequence goes on from CANIUD010000242.1 coordinate 85,024, forward strand.
CAAACGACGGGTCAGTGACAACAGTGGCTAACAGACGCGTGACAATAAGGTGAGCGGCATGAAACAGGTCAGACTCAGGGTCCGGAACGTGAGGCAAAGAAGACGCAGGAGGAGACGGCAGGGGAACGCGCAGATGAATAGAGGAAGGACAAAGGGATATAGTGTGCGTGCCAGGTACTGGAGGTGGACGCTCACGAGGAACACGACTACCAGTGCGACCAGTGCGAACAGGCGAGGCAGGACGAGACGCAGGCTCACGACGCTCTGTAAGCGAGTCTGTCTGCTCAGGGTAAGGAGAAGGAGCAGGCAGTGGAGAGCCAGGCTGTAACGGGAGGCCAGTAGAAGACGGGAGGGTAAGAACCTGGCGAAGCACGGAGGCAGGCGGTGGTAGAGACGACGGTGACGGCGGAGTGAAGAACAGTCACGGCTGTGTAGTGCCACCAGCACCGGTACCACCAGCACCAGTAGCTACAGTGCCTCCAGCAGCTCCAGAACCTCCAGCTCCAACGCCTCCAGCTCCAGCGCCTCCAGCAGCTCCAGCACCCCCAAAATCAGCACCTCCAGCTCCAGGGTCTCCAACTCCAGAGTCGACTTACCAGCTCTAGAGTCTCCAGCTCCAGGGCCTCCAGCAACAGCACCCTCTGAACCGGCACCTCCAGCTCCAGGGTCTCCAACTCTAGAGTTGACCGCACCAGCTCCAGAGTCCCTAGCGCCAGTGCCTCCAGCAGCAGCACCCCCAGAACCGGTACCTCCAGTGCCAGAGCCTCCAACTCCAGGGTCGACAACACCAGCTCCAGGGTCTCCAACTCCTGAGTCGACAGCACCAGCTCCAGAGTCTCCAGCTCCAGGACCTCCAGTAGCAGTACGCTCAGTCCTGGCAGCTCCTGTACCTCTAATATGAGCACCTTTAGAACCAGAAACACCAGCACTCATAGCGCCTCCACAACAAGCAGCTCTAGTGGCTCCAACCACAGCAGCACGAGCAGCAGTACCTCCAGTAGTAGGACCTCCGGAACGAGTAGCACGGCTCCTCAGGAGGGAACGCCACGCAAGCCACTCTCATAGCTACTGTGGTGAAATAGCCCCCGTCGTGAAGAGGGACCCGGAGAAACGCCAGCAGACTCAGCAACCCCCAACCCGACACCCTCCGGCTCAGCACCCCTAGGCTCCGCACTCGCAGGTTCAGCACACCCAGGCTCCGCACCCCCCAGCACCTCACGCACAGGCTCAGCACCCCCAGACGCAGCACCCCGAGCAGCACCACCGTCAGCAGCACCAGAGTCGACAGCAATTGGCTGCAGAGGCGGTGAAGATGGTCGAGGAAAAAAATCCCGGAGGGGTCTCCAAGCGTGGTGAGCGGCGGGGGGCCGACGCGTCGTCGCCAGCAACGTCACCCCCCTCAGCTGGGCAAGAGTTGTCGGAAGTGACCTCGAAAGGCTCAGCCAAGGGGAGTGGGTCTGCCTGAGGCACACCTGAAGGAGCAGGACCCTGAGGGGGGAGGGGGTCTATTGTAGGGGGACCTGGAGTGAGGAAAAGCGGCGAGGGAGGGAGAGGGGCAGTCCGGTAAGGGAAGAGAAGGTAGAAAGGAACCGACTCGCCAAAGGTGACGTCCTGAGAGGACAGAACATGGCGCGAGGTGGGGTGGTAAAACTGCCAGCCAGGCGCGTCAGGGGGGAAGCCAAGGAAGACACAGGGAATGGTGCGGGAGGAGAGCTTGTCCGCGGACGTATCACGGACAAGGGCACGAGCACCCCAGACCCGGAACACCGACGCATCGCCAACCTCTCCCGTCCAATGCAGTGTCCTTGGGCGATGTCTCCGGCAAGGAGACACGGGGCCAGAGGTTGAGCTGCTGCGCGGCGTACCGGACCACAAACGGCCACAGAAAATGGGGAGCCGCCGCATGGATCAAGGAGGTACGAGCGATCTCCATGACCAAGCCAATGCGGTGCTCAGCAACCCCATTCTGCTGCGGTGAGCACGGAAGCGTGAACGACTGCTCGATGCCCTCCCCCTGACAGAAGGCCTGAAAGAGGTCGGAGGAGAACTCACCACCTCTGTCAGAGTGCAGACGCAGGACAGGAAGGTCCGACCGAAACCTGTGGCGGAGCTGGAGACGAACTGCTCGGATTTAAGGGATCAGGAAAGCAGGGACCTCACCCTTGGTACGCAAGGGGAAGACCGTGGTGTAACGCAAGTAGTCGTCGACAACCAGCAGAAAGTACCGCTCGCCCCCCGGTCCACGAACGCGGGCTGGGCCCCACACGTCCATGTGGAGGGTCTGCAGAGGAGCCTCTGTCAGGGGAAATGAGGAGGAGGGAGGAGCGGCGCGCTGCCGCCCCTCGACACAAGGAAGGCAGGGCGGGGCAGGCGAGACAGGGAGGGGAGGGAGAAACCTGGGAAGACCAGACACAAGGAGGCGACGGTGCATGCCACGTAGACGTGGCAAGGAGGGGTGACCCAGACGGTGGTGCCAGAGAAGAGTCTGGTGCGACAAGGAGCGACACTCATAGGGGGAGGCTACCTGACCGGACGCAGACGCCTGACCAGTAGTAGCTACCTGAGGAGGTGCAGTAGTCAGTATGTAAAGACTCGACCCTGGCCGACGGGTAAACGTGGCAAGGTTACGGCATGTCTGGGAGCACATACAGATTGCTACACGCTGCCGACCAGGGGTGAAGGTGTCAACCCCCGCATCCTGGAGGACAGCAGTGCTCACCAAGTTCGTAGAGAACGAGGGGAGGTGGAGGGATGACAGTGAGCCAGACGAAACCGCCGAGCACGGGAGCACCGTGGTGGACCGTGCAAGAACTGGCTCCCCTGAGGGGTCAGCCAGTGAGACTGCAACAGGTGCAGCGAATGGTGTGAGTGCAGTACTGTCATGAAAGAAACAGCGCGAAGCACCAGAGTCAAGTGTGAAAGTGTGCAGGGCCTCAGCAGGCGCAGTACCTGAGAGAGCAGACTCGCTAGCACCTAGAGCAGCAGCCTCTATACCTGGGTCGGGCGGCACACACAAGTAACAATCACCATCAGCACTAACCTCCAATGCATACATGGCAGCATTAATAACATCATAATCAAGAGCAAAGATGTCTACACCAGCCCTAAGCAGCTCATGCCAGCGAGGGCGCTCCATCTCCTCGCCCATCTCCTCACGCCGGTTGCGTCAAGACGAGAGAAGCAGCGGTGCTGGGTGTGAAACTTCCCGCATGTCTGACCCTTGGGGTCACCTGTGCGAATGACATACGGGCAGCGACCATTTCTCCCAGACCCCCCACTCTGAGCAATCCACTCACGAAGCTGATGGGACGTACGAGGACGCTGCTGCTGCTGCTGCTGTCTCTAGCCAGTGCCAGCGCCTCCACCTCGACCGTCACCGCCGCCGCCACCGCCGCCCCGGCCGCCACCGCCGCCGCCACCACCACTGCCACCGCCGCCGCCACCCCCTCCGATGCCACCGTCTCCACCGCCGCTACCGACGCTACCACTCCCGCCAGCACTCCCGCCACCACTCCCTCCGCCACGTCCTCCTTCTCCACCGCCTCCTCCACCACCCCCCCTAGTGCCACATCCGCTACCCTTAGCTCCCTTGCCCTTGCCGTTGCGGCGCCTCCCACTAGGAGCAGAAGCAGCACCAACAGACTTAGCACCAAGGAAGTCGACAGTAGCAGCGGTAGCGAAGGAGGGGGCGAGGGGAGAGGGAGAGCACCCCTCAAAGATGGGGGTGCGAGGAGCACCACGAGCAGCAGCTACAGTGACAATGCTCTTCTCTGCTGCAAGGAGGTACTTCTCTAGGAGGTCGACAGTGAGCTCGGTGGTCCCTGACCGAGCTGAGAGAGTCAGGGAGACGGGTGACTATGAAGTGGAGGGTCCAGTACATCGGAGGCGGGTTCTTAGCTGCGAACTCGTTGGGGAGGGCGGCGCGAAGGCAAGTGTCACTAGTGCGAAGGTGGGTGATGAGATCAGCATCTGTGTCAAAGGTGGACGGCTCAGGAAACAGGTAGGGCAGCATGAGGCGGCTAAGCTCAGCAGTGGCAGGGGAGGTGTAGCGAGCAACTACAGCATTGTCCAGGGCCTTAGCGGTTTTGTGTTCGCAAAAATGCGTGAGCTCGGCTAACGGCAGATGGTTGCGAATAGCTAGGCGAGCAGCAGCGTCACGAGTCTGCTTCTGGGAACGGGCGCTAAGCTCAGCTGTGGCAGCAGGAGCGACTGAGGCACCAGACGTGTGGTAAAAAAGTGAAACATTGTCCTTGCTATCGCTCATTAGGAACAGCTGCAGGTTATCAAGCCAGGGTTCGAACTGAATCGGGCGGCCCTCAGTGTCGAACGACAGAACGTGGAGGGTGGCCATAGCTGCTGGCGCGGGACTGGCAGGGCATAGCAATTGCAGGCAAGCAGCAGTAGCAGGGGCGGCGCGCTAGGCTGAAGCAAGTGGCTGCAGGAGGGGCAGGCGCAGAGGCGGCGCGCAGGGCAGCAGGCAGCCGATGGGGCAGCAAGGCTGGACCAGCGCAGGGAGCTACAGGGCAGCGGGACGGGCGGCACGAGAGCACAGCAGGCAGCCGCGGTTGCATGGCGGGTGGCGGGGCGGCGTAACGAGCAGTGCACGGGCGTAGCAAACAGCCGCGGCAGCAGGGCGGGCGGCGCGACGAGCAGCGCGCGGGCGCATCAGGCAGCCGTGGCAGAAGGGCGGGCGGCGCACGGGGCTGCTGGGCGGCGCGACGAGCAGTGCGCGGGCACAGCAGGTAGCGGCGGCAGGAGGGCGGGCGGCGCACGGGGCTGCGGGTCAGCGCGACGGGTCGCGCGCGCGGGGCGTAGCAGGAAGGGCGGCGCGCTGGAAAAAAAACGCGCGCCGCAGCAGTGGCGCGCGGCCAGCAGGGGCAGTGCGCAGGTGGCGTGCATGAGGCAGGTAGGGCATTGGGGTAATGCGGTAACCGTAGTCGGAATGGTGGGCCCTTAAAAAATGGTCCTTAGGAAGGACCTGCTCTATACCATGTTGAAAGAGAAGCAAGAATGTGCCAACTATGAGAGAGTGTTGGGTACAAGTAGAAACCCTAAAGGGGTTGCACCCCGTATTGGCTACCCTACTATAGCCTACACATTATAACATAACATATATAGTTTGACAGGTATAGTAGAAACCCATAGCACCCACCCCGCACAAGCTACCTAGGGGTGTAGAATCAAGGGAGGGTGTTATGTCCGGGAGAATAGGGTACCCCTTATGGGCTACCCCACTACAGCCTACACAGAACAAGCATCATTATAGTTTGACACCTCCACCACAACCAGGTTGCGTCACGTGTAGGAATGGAGAATGCGCTGGCACAACACGACAGCACGTTGCCTTGTCAAGACTGGCATCGGCATTGACAGCCAGCCTTACGACAAACCCTTGGCAGCATATGCATCCGAAACATGGCAGCGAGGCAGCTAGAAGACAGGGACATTGAATGCGTGTGCAGGCAGGTATAGGGCAGCAAAGATCATTGTACCTATGGTCCAACGTGTCAGAATACCAAGCAGGAATGAATGAACTATGAGCGAGTTGGGTGCAAGTAGAAACCCTAAAGGGGCTGTACCCCATATTGGCTACCCCACTACAGCCTACACAATATGACACAACATATATAGTTTGACACACCCCCATAGGCAAAGTGGGGGAGAACAAGGGGTCACAAGACCAGTCAAGAAAAGCAAAGCAAGCTCAGGGTGGATCACAACGTCACCACACACTCCGAGCACAAGCAAAGGGCCACAAGGCCAGTTCACATGCAAAGGTTTCTATGCAACAGCAACACTACAGTGATCACTACCTAGCAAGAGCAAGCATGCAGGTATACATGTAGATCACAGCACAAACAAAATCACGAAGTGAGCAAGTGAGAAGAAACAGACACAAGGCCTAACATAGTACACAGGCGCTGATGATCACCGGACGGAAGTGCCTTGGTGAATATATCAGCAGTGTTGGCCCTAGTGGCCACGTGTGCAAGACGAAGCTAACCACGCTGCTGCAACTCTCGAGCCAGGAAGTAACGCAGAGCGATGTGCTTCATTCTGTGCTCCACTCTGTGCTCCTGACACAAGGCAATGGCGGCCTTGTTGTCTACGTACAGAACTGGAGGGGAACGAGGCCGCTCTCCCAAGTCGGTCAGCAGGTAGGTGAGCCAGCGTAACTCCTGTGCAGCCATGGCTGTGGCGTAAATCTCAGCCTCACAACTGGAGCTGAGAACAGAAGACAAGGGGGTGGACCGCCAAGAAACATAGCCGCAACCAAGGCTAAAAGTGTAACCCTGTGACGACCGCTGCGTAGCCAGGTCGTCAACCCAAGATGCGTCTGAGTGTCCAGTGAGGACAACCTCACCCATCCTCCAAGCACGAGCCCCATGCCCGATGTACTACACAAGTAGCGCAACACCCTCTTAGCAGCCTCCTAGTGCTCTCGCCGGTGTCTCCCAGGCGCAACGTAGCGTGCCAGGATGCTAAGAGGGTAGGCAAGGTCAGGTCGAGTGCAGGTCATGAGGTACATGAGGCAGCCCACAAGCTCTGGATATGGGCCACTCGGCTCTACGGACTCATCCGAAGGCAGAGCTGAGAGCGAGTGACCAGTAGCCAGAGGAGTGGACTATGGCGAGGACCAAGTGAAGCCGAAGCGCTGAAGGACCTTCTGCACCATGTATGACTGAGTCAGGGTGATGGTGCGCCCTGCTCCACACCGGGTGATCTGCAAGCCAAGGTAGCTACGCAGCTCACCCAGGTCTGTGCACATGTGTCTCTTCTGCAGCTTCGACTTCACAAGGGCGAGTGCCTCAGTGTCAGCAGTAGCAAAGACCAAGTCGTCGACGTACACGAGGATGAAGAACGGCGGCAGCGAAGTGTCGGTGCACAGAAACAGCGACGGGTCAGCAGTCGAAGGAGTAAACCCAAGAGCCGCAAGTGTCGTCCTCAGTGTGTCGTGCCACTCACGAGGCGCCTGGCGGAGACCGTAGACTGGCTGCCGGAGGCTCCACTGGGTACCAGGTGGGAACGACCCAGTGAAGCCAGGTGGGTGGCGCAGCCAGATCTCCTCGTGCAGGCTGCCCTGTAAGAAGGTTGAGCTGAGGTTTAGAGAGTGAGGCTCATAGTCATGCTGAGGGGCAACGTGCAGCAGCACCCGAAGAGTGGTCATCTTTGGGGTAGGGGAGAAGGTCTGGAAGAAGTCAACTCCCTGTCGCTGACTGAAGCCTCGTGCAACGTAACGAGCCTTGAAGACAGGAGGAGAACCCGGCGGCCGCTTCACCCTAAGAATTCACATGCCATCGACGATGTTCGCCCCAGGAGGGGAAACCTCATCGACGTAAGTGCCTGTGGACTTCCATGATGCCATCTCTGCGTCCATGGCTGTCTGCCACTGAGAGGAGCAGGGACCCGAAATCGCCTCTGCGTAAGAGCGCGGGGTCGGGATGTCTAGTGCATCCGGGTCTCCCTCAGGTGCAAGCAGCATGGCCACGAGATGAGGTGCAGCAGCCGCAAGACACTCAAGGTCCTCCTGCCTGTCCTCAAGTACGCCCATGCCAAGAGCACACTCACCCCCGACGGACGGAGGACAGACAGTCTCAGACTCGGCAACAAGAATAGCAGCGTAGTCGAGACAACAAGCAGCAGCAAAATCAAAAAGCTCAGAGACTAAGGCAGACGCAGCAGCAGACTCTAATGTCGGGTCGGTGACAACAGTGGCTAACAGACGCATGCCAGTAGAGTGAGCAACACGAAATAGGTCAGACTCAGGGTCCGGAACATCAGGCAAAGAGGACGCAGGAGGAGACAGACGGCAGGGGAACACGCTGTGGAGCAGAGGAAGGACGAAGTGCCATAGTGTGCGTGCCAGGGACAGGAGGCGGACGCTCACGAGGAACACGACGACCAGTGCGACTAGTGCGAGCAGGTGAGGCAGGACGAGACGCAAGCTCACGACGCTCTGTAAGCGAGTCTGTCTGCTCAGTGTAAGGAGAAGGAGCAGGTAGTGCGGAGCCCGGCTGGCCAGTAGAAGACGGGAGGGTAAGAACCTGGCGAAGCACAGAGTCAGGCGGTGGCAGAGACGACGGTGACGGCGGAGCGAAGAACAGTCGCGGCTGTGCAGTGCCACCAGCACCAGCAGCTCCAGCGTCTCCAGCAGCTCCAAAACCTCCAGCAGCAGCACCACCAGAACCGGCACCGCCAGCACCAGGGTCTCCAACTCCAGAGTCGAAAGTACCAGCTCCAGGGCCTCCAGGCCCAGTACCTCGAGTCGCAGCACCCCAAAAACCGGCACCTCCAGCTCCAGGGTCTCCAGCCCCAGTTTCTCCAGCAGCAGCACCCCCAAAACCGGCACCTCCAGCTCCAGGGTCTCCAGCCCCAGTACCTCCAGCAGCAGCACCCCCAGAACCGGCACCTCCAGCTCCAGGGCTTCCAGCTCCAGTGCCTCCAGCTCCAGCACCTCCAGCTCCAACAGCACGACTCCGAAGGCGGGTGCGCGAAGCAAGCCACTCGCGCAGCTGCTGTGGTGAGAGAGGTGACCGCTGCAACGTGGCATCAGGAGGACCGCCAGTAGACTCAGCACCCCTAGAACTAGCACCTCCAGCTCCAGCAGCACCACCAGTCCTGGCAGCTCCAGTACCCCTAGTACGGGCACGTCCAGAACCAGAAACACCAGAAGTAGCACCCCCAGAACCGGAGTCTCCAACTCCAGAGTCAACAGCACCAGCTCCAGAGTCTCCAGCGCTAGTGCCTCCAGCAGCAGCACCCCCAGAACCAGTCGGCATCTCCAGCTCCAGGGTCTCCAGCTCCAGGGTCTCCAGCACGAGTACCTCCGGCAGCTCTAGTACCCCCAGCGCTAGCTCCAGGGCCGCCAGCCCCAGCGCCTCCAGCGCCAGCGCCTCCAGCTCCAGCGCCTCCAGCTTCAGGGTCTCCAGGACTAGTAGCTCCAGCACCCTCAGTACGAGCACCTCCGAGACTGGCAGTGCCAGTACCACCAGCACCTCCAGCACCAGCAGCCCCAGCAGCTCCAGTACCTCCAGTACGAGCACCTCCAGGACCAGCAGCTCCAGCTCCTCCGGTACCTCCAGCTCCAGCGTCTCCAGTCGCAGCGCCTCCAGCTCCAACAGCGCCACTCCGAAGGCGGTAGCGCTGAGCGTACCACTCGCGCAGCTGCTGTGGTGAGAGAGCACCTCCAGTACCTCCAGTACAAACAGCACCACTAGCTCCGACAGCTCTAGTACCTCCAGGACGAGCACCTCCAGGACGAACAGCTCCAGCCCCTCCAGAACCACCAGCACCACCAGCACCTCCAATGATGGCAGCAACAGGGCCTCCTGCTCCAGCAGCACGACTCCTCAGGCGGGTACGCCACGCAAGCCACTCTCGTAGCTATTGTGGTGAGAGAGGCCCCCGTCGTGAAGAGAGACCCGAAGGAACACCAGCAGACTCAGAACCCCCGAACCCGGCACCCTCCGGCTCAGCACCCCCAGGCTCCGAACTCGTAGGCTCAGCACCCCCAGGCTCCACACCCGCAGGCTCAGCACCCCCAGTCTCCGCACGCCCCAGAACCTCACGCACAGGTCAGCACCCCCAGACGCAGCACCCCGAGCAGCACCACCCTTAGGAGCACCAGAGTCGACCGCAACCGGCTGCAGAGGCGGCGACGACGGTCGAGGTGGAAAACCATGAGGGGTCTCCAAGTGTGGTGAGCGGCGGGGGCCCACCGTGTTGTCAGCAGCAACGTCACCCCCCTCAGCTGGGCCAGAGGTGTCGGAAGTGACCTCCAAAGGCTCAGCCAAGGGGAGTGGGTCTACCTGAGACACACCTAAAGGAGCAGGACCCTGAGGGGGGGGAGGGGGTCTACCGGAGGGGGACCTGGAGCGAGGAAGTGCGGCGGGGTGGGGGGGGGGGGGGGGGAGGGGGGGGGGGCAGTGCAGTAGGGGAAGAGACGGTAGAAAGGAATCAACTCGTCAAAGGTGACGTACTGAGAGGGGAAGACACGGCGCGAGGTGGGGTGGTAAAACTGCCAGCCAGGCGCGTCAGGGGGGAAGCCAAGGAAGACACAGGGAATTGTGCTGGAGGAGATCTTGCCCGCGGACGTTTCACAAACAAGGGCACGAGCACCCCAGACCGCGACGCATCGCCAACCTCTCCCGTCCAACACAGTGTGGGCGAGGTGTCTGGCAAGGAGACACGGGGCCAGAGGTTGAGCTGCTGCGCGGCGTACCGGTTCGCAAACGGCCACAGAAAGATTGGAAGCTGCTGCATGGATCAAGGAGGTACGCTCGATCTCCATGACCAAGCCAATGCGGCGCTCTTCTTCCCCATTTTGCTGCGGTGAGCTCGGAAGCGTGAACGACTGTTCGATGGCCTCCCCCTGACAGAAGGCCCGCAAGAGGTCGGTGGTGAAATCACCACCTCTGTCAGAGTGCAGAAGCAGGACAGGAAGGTCGTCCGGAACCTCCGGCAGAGTTGGAGACAAACTTCTCGGATCTAAGGGATCAGGACAGCAGGGACCTCACCCTTGGTGCGCAAGGGGAAGACCGTGGTGTAACGCGAGTAGTCGTCGACAACCAGTAGAAAGTACCGCTCACCGCCCAGTCCACGAACGGGGTCTGCAGGGGAGCCTCTGTCGGGGGAAACGAGGAGGAGTGAGGAGCGGCGCGCTGCCGCCCCTCGACGCAAGGAAGGCAGGGCGGCGCAGGCGAGGCAGGGAGGGGAGGCAGAGATCTGGGAAGACCAGACACTAGGAGGCGACGGTGCATGCCACGTAGACGTGGCAAGGAGGGGTGACCTAGGCGGTGGTGCCAGAGAAGAGTCTGGTGCGACAGGGAGCGACACTCACAAGGGGAGGCTACCAGACCTGACGCAGACACCTGACCGACAGCAGCTACCTGAGGAGACACAGTCGATAGTGTGTAAAGAAGCGACCCTGGCCGACGGGTGAACGTGGCCAGGTGACGGCTAGTCCCGGAGCACGTACAGATCGCCACACGCTGCCCTCCAGGGGTAAAGGTGTCAACCCACTGGTCCTGGAGAACTGCGTTGCTCACCAAGTTCGTAGAGAATGAGGGGAGGTGGAGACCTGACAGTGAGCCGGACGGAACCGCCGGGCACGGAAGCACAGTGATGGACCATTCAAGAACTGGGTCCCCTGAGGGGTCAGCCAGAGACACTGCAACAGGTGCAGGGAGTGGTGTGAATGCTGTACTGTCGCGAAAGAAACAGCGAGAAGCACCTAAGTCAAGCGTGAAGGTGTGCACGGCCTCAATGGGCGCAGTACCTGAGAGAGCAGACTCTCTAGCACCTAAGGCAGCAGCCTCACTAGCACCTAGAGCAGCAGCCTCTATACCGGGGTCGTACTACACACACAGGTAACAGTCACCCTCAGCACCACTAGGCAAAGCATACATGGCAGTAAGGATGGCGTCATAGTCTAAAGCAAAGACATCAACGCCCGACCTAAGCAACTGAATCCAGTGGGGGAGCTGAGCCTCGTCGCCAAACTCAGCGTGCCAGGCGTCACTCAAATAGGAGAAGCAGCGGGACTGTGCGTGGCCAGCTGTCCCACAGGTCTGACCAGTCCGACGACCTGTATGAATGACGTACGGGCAACGAGCAGTACGTGGAGACCCCCCACGCTGGTAAAACCACTCACGAAGCTGCTGGGGCATAAGGGTCGGACGCCGCAGTAGCTGCATCTGGCCACCGCCAGAAACTCCGCACCGAACAGCTCCACAGTGACTGCTACTTCGGCCGCCACCACTCCCACTGCGGCCACCACCGCCGTCACCACTCCCACCGCTACTACGAAGTGATGTCAAGGCGGGCAAGCTAGGAGGAGCGCGACCTCCAGGGCAGTACGGAGTAAGGGCAGTAGCACGAGTAGCAGCAGCAGCAGTAAGAGCAGCAGAGCGGCTCGGTGAGGCTAGGCTGCAGCACCTCCAGCACTCCTAGCAGCACCTCCACGAGAAGAAGTAGTAGCACGAGCAGCACGGCGGTTCGGGCTGGGCGGCGCAGCTCGGTTTGGGGTGCGTGGCTCGATCTGGGCGGCGCGGGCAGCAGGGCGCGTGCCGTGCAGGGCAGCAGGGCGCGACGCGCGGGCTGCAGCAGGGCGCGACGCGCGGGGCAGCAGGGCGCGACGCGCGGGCTGCCGTAGGGCGCAACGCGCAGGGCAGCAGGGCGCGACGCGCGGGCTGCAGCAGGGCGCGACGCGCGGGGCAGCAGGGCGCGACGCGCGGGCTGCAGCAGGGCGCGACGCGCGGGGCAGCAGGGCGCGACGCGCGGGGCAGCTATCGTAGGGCGCGACGCGCAGGGCAGCAGGGCGCGACGCGCGGGCTGCAGCAGGGCGCGACGCGCGGGGCAGCAGGGCGTGACACGCAGGTCAAGGCGTGCGCAGGGCAGCGTGACGCGGGGCAGTGCAGGTCGTGCGTGGGGCAGCGCGACGCGGGGCAGGGCAGGGCGTGCCCGGAGCATCGTCACGTAGGGCAGGGCAGGGCGTGCGCGGGATAGCGCGACGCAGGGCAGGGCAGGGCGTGCGCGGGGCAGCGCGACGCAGGGCAGGGTAGGGCATGCGGAGATAACTCTAGCAACGGGAGCTTGACTACGGGGAAGGCACGTGTGTGAGAGGGATCTCTGCGTTCGTTCACTTAGTCGTTTGCTCGTGTGCTTGCACATTCACGGGGAGATTTTGCAAGAGTTCCACTAGCAAAGATTGACAACAATGATACAGAATGGTAGCAACAACGTTGGCAACACATGCTACATCAGAGCTAGCTAGGCTGCTGGTCGACCTCCAGCGCAGCACGGTCGACCGCGTTCCAGCGCAGCAATGCTCGCACCGCTCCAGCGCTGCAGAGATGCGGCGCGCCAACGTTGCATGTCCACGGTGTGCCAACGCTGCAGCAGGTCGGCTGTACAGCATTGCACCCGCAGGACAACGGTGCACCTGCTTCGCAGGTGTGCGCGGCTGGTTGGTGTCCAACTCCCCGTCACGTGCCCAGCGCAGACATTCCCGCCCGTGACGGCGCCCACCAGCCACGTCGACCTCGGGATACCACCCTCGAGGTCGTCCTCGCAGAAACCTCCCCAGCGACCTCCGCACACGTCGCCCGGGTATCCTGGTCGACCGGGCAACTTCGCCTGGTCGTCCAGCCCAGTCGGACGCCGGCTACATCAATCCCGGCGTCCCAAGGTCGGCGTCATGGCGTCCAGGTCGGCGTCCACTCGCCCAGGACGCCATCCAGGTGCCCAAGTCAGCGTCCAGGCGCCCGGGACGCCGAGCAGACGCCCAGGACGGCGTCCAGGCGCCCGGGACGCCGAGCAGACGCCCAGGACGGCGTCCAGGCGCCCAGGACGCCGAGCAGACGCCCAAGTCGGCGTCCAGACGCCCAGGACGCCGAGCAGACGCCCAGGACGCCGTCCAGACGCCAAGGACGGCGTCCACCTGCTCGGCGCCCTCCAGCCAGGCGCCCCCCAACACAACACCTTTGCAGTGGCCCCCGTGCCCATTGCTGCAGGTCGGCTGCATCCCCCCGCACAACCGACCACGAGGTCGGCTCCGCCCAAGCGAGGACGGGGCCAAACACAACTCCCGTTGACACTCCCCTGCCGCGTTCACGCTTGGGCCCCCAGCCCACACGGCAGCACAGCTCGGAAGATAGCTCGGCGGCGTGCACCCAACACACAGCACGCCGGTCACCGCACCAGCCATGCAAGAGGGCATGGCACCTACTGCTGCACGTCGTTGTCACCGTCGCCGACTTCAGCCAGGCGCACCTGGCCGGGTGCGACGGAGCACCGGTTGAAAGCCGGATAGTGCAGCGCTTTCGTCAGAAAGTCGGCTGGCTGCTCAGCAGTCGGGATGTACTGCAGCGCAAACTTCCCCCGCTTCACCATGTGCTGCAGCCAGGCCTGTCGCCGCTCCATGTGCTTGAGGTTGCCCGTCAACCCCATGCCCTCGGCGACCGTGATGGCCGACTTGTTGTCCACCCGGAGGACAGTCGGCTTCCCGGCATCCAGCTGCCGGAACTCTGCGAGGAGGAAGCGAAGTCGGCGTCCCTCCTTGCTGGCTTCGACGGCCGCCACGTACTCCGACTCGGTCGACGACAGCGTCGCGCACTTGATGCGTTGGCTCGACCAGGAGACCGCGGCCCCTCCGTAGACGAACACATAGCCGCCCGTGCTCGTCCGGCTCTGCTTGTCACCGGCGTCGTCGGCGTCCACGTAGCCGACCAGCTCCAGCGACTCAGGTCCACCGCCGAACTCCAGGGCGGTGTCACGCGTGTTGGCGAGGTAGGCGAGGCAGCGGTCGACCTCGCGCCAATGCTGGTCGCTCCTCACCGTGAGGCCGCTCCCCAGCTTGCTGCAGGCGAAGGCGATGTCCGGCCTCGTCGTCGTCGCCGCGAACTGCAGCGAGCCAACCTTCTGCCGGTACTCCTCCTGGCGTTCCTGCGCCTCCTCGTCGTCGAAGGTGAGCTCGGCATAGGCGTCGACCGAGACCGGCGTCTTCGGGGTGCGCCCGGTCTGCTCCTCGTCGATGAAGCGCCTACACAGCTTGTCGGCGTAGCCCTGCTTGTACAGCCACAGCTTCCCCGCCGACCTGTCACGCACGATCTCCAGCCCAAGGTACTTCTGCACCGGCGAGATCTCGCACAGCTCAAAGGCGGCTTCCAGCAGCTCCTTCAGCTCCTTCAGCATCGCGGCGCTGCTGCTGGCGGCGAGCAGGTCATCGACGTAGACCAGCACCCAGCAGGCCACTCCGTCGTCGCCGACCTTGAAGTACAGAGCCTCGTCGACCTGGCTCTTCTTCCACCCGGCGCCGACCAACACGTCGTTGAGCGCCAAGTACCACAGCAGTGGCGACTGCTTCAGCCCGTACAGGCTCTTCAGCAGCTTGCACACCCGGCCGGTTCCGTCGTTGAAGTAGTCTGGCTGCGACATGTACAGCACCCGGTCGAGCTTGCTCTGCAGGAAGGCGTTCTTCATGTCGAGCTGCATCAGGTTGAGGTTGAGCACGGCGACGATGCTGAGGAAAATCCTCAGCGTGACGTAGCTGCCCACCGGCGCGAACGTCTCATCGTAGTCGGCGCCGTACACCTGCGTGAAGCCCTTCACAACCAGCCTCGCCTTCTCGCGCTCGACGGTGTCGTCAATGTGGTACTTCGTCGTCAGCACCCACCGGTTCTTCATGACGTTCACTCCCGGTGGACGTTCGACCAGCTCCCACGTGCCCATGCTGATGAGGCTGCGGATCTCCTCCTCCATGGCGGCCTTCACCGCCGGGCCCTTCCAGCTCGCCAGCGCCTCCTTCACCGTCATCGTCGAGATGTCCCATCGGTGCTCGGGGTCGGCGTGCATGTCGGGGTCGAGCTCCGAGAACTCCTCATCCTCCTAGGCGTCGTCGTACAGCAGGTCGTCGTCATCCTCCACGTCGTACACCGTGGTGAAGGCAGCGGGGACGAAGAAGTCAGGCGGCCTCCGAAGTCGGCCTGAATGCCGCGGTCCCGGCTGGACCTCCTCGGCGTCCCCTCCATCGTCGCCGTCGCCGCTGTCATCGGCGTCTTGCTTCACTTCAGCGCTGTCCTCGACGTCCTGCTGCGCCTCAGTCGGCGTCCCGACCGACTTCTCCCCTGCGGTCAGCTCCCTTGTTGACTTCCAGGTCGCCGACTGCTCCTGTGTCAGCCGCGCTGCTGCCTGCTCCCCTGTCGACGTCGCTTGCTCGGCCTACTGCTTCCCCGGCGGCCCCTCTGTCGTCGTGACTTCCTGGCCGACTTGCTGGGCGTCACGGCGGCCACCGGCGATGCTCTTGGTGGTCAGCGCCACAGGCGACGCCCCTCTGCTCCCCTCATCGCCGGAGGCCGACGCCGGAGTCAGCCCACGCAGGTCGGCGACGAGGGGAGGAGCAGGAGAAGGGGAGGAAGGGGGGACGACCTCGGCGTCCTCATCAGCAAGCTCACCGACCTCGGCGAGCAGAGGGAGCATTGCCGTCGAGGTATCCGTCGGCGTGGCCACCAGCGTCCGCCCCGACACCGGCCCATGCTCCGACTTCCACACCTCGAGCGACATGGTCTCGTAGAACACCACGTCCGACGTGGTGACCACCCGGTTGTCGGCGATGTCGAGGAGCTCCCAGCCCTTGCTCTCCTCCGACACGCCGAGGTGAAGGCCCCACTTGGCCTTCGGCTTCAGCTTCCCACACGCGTGCCAGCGACAGGTCGGGCTTCGTCCCGGTGAGCAGCTGGTACGGCGTCGTCCCCGGTGTGGCCGACCGCTCAAGGCAGTTGCGGACCCAGACAGCCTGCCGCAGAGCGAGGTGCCACCAGTGGTGCTGCACGCCCATGTGCAACAGCATCGTCCGCACCGACTCCACAACCGTTCGCATCTCCCACTCCGCCATGCCGTTCTGCTGCGGGGTGTAAGGGCAGGTCAGGTCGTGGACGATCCCCTTGCCATCCACGAAGGCGGTGAACTCCTTCCCGAGGAACTCCCCTCCCCGGTCGGAGCGGAGCTGCAGCACCGACTTCTTCACCTGCCTCTCGACCAACACCAGCCACTGCTGGAACTCCCGCAGCACGTCGGACTTCTTGGCGACCGGCCTCACCCACACGTAGCGGGTCTTGCGGTCCTTCAGCAGCAGGAAGTATAGGCTGCCATCCTTGGCAGCCACGCGAAACGGCCCGCACAGGTCGATGTGCACGACGGCCAGGGCGTCCTCGGCGTCCGAGCCCTTGTCGGGGAAGGAGTGCCGCGCAAGCTTCCCGCCGACGCACGAGACGCAGGGCGAAGTGGCGCCGGACGCCGACTTGAGGTCCAGCCCGGTGGCGACCTCGTGCTTCGCCGAGCTCCGTATGGTGTCCATGCCGACGTGCGCAAGCCTCGCATGCAGCCTGTCCGGCGTCGACCTCCTTTGCCGCCGAGACGATTGCCCGCAGAGCCACTTCCTCCGCCACAGTCGTTGCCGGGCAGGGACGCAGGTCGGTGCAGAGAACCCGGCCGGAGTACGTTGCTCGGCCGAGGATGTCGCCCTTTGCCGAGATGAGCAGCATAACGTCGCCGTCGTCTTGCAGCTTCACGCCGTTCTCCTTCAGCTGACCGGCCGACAGCATCTTCGCGTGCACGCCCGGGACGTACAGCACGTCGGGGATGAGCACCCGCTTCCCGGCCTCCCCTTGCAGCGCAACCGTGCCCCGTCCCTTGACGTCCTGCAGCGCCCCATTGAAGCCGCGCACGTGTTTAACGTCGCCGCTCGGCCCCATGTCGACGAAGACCTCCTTCGTCCCCATCAGGTGGTGCGAGCAGCCGCTGTCCAGCAGGACCACCGCCGGGTTTGCCTGCACGGCTGCTGCCAACGCCTGGAAATCCTCACCGGCCTCTGGCGCCAGTGAGACGGTCGGCTCCATGATGCCGACCAACGAGCACGACGCTTCCTCGTCGCCTCGCCCCTTGCCGCCAGCAGAGGAGTCGGCGTCCTTCGCCGAGGTCGACTTGTTCGACTGCTTCTCCTTGCGCGGCTGGTTTCCTCGACGTGGACGACGGCTGGCCGACCTCCCGCGGCCTCCCTTGGCGTCGTCGTCGTCGGATTCGCTGCGGTCGGGACACTCAAAGGAGAGGTGGTCGGGGCTGTGGCAGATCCAGCACTCCCGACGCCGACTTCCTCCTCCGCGACCGCCTTCCTTCGCCGACTTACCCTTGTCGGCGTCCTTGGCCGGCTTCCCACCTCCGCTACCACCGCTGCCAGGCTTGCCGCGCTGCCCTGTTCGGCTTCCTTGCTTCGCCGGGGCGACGTAGTTCGCCTGCAGCAGGAGCTCCGTGGACTTCTCGGCCTCCTGCATCGCCTCATCCTGCAGGATGTACGAGGTAAGGGAATCCTCGTTGAGCGTCGCCCTCGTACTCGGCGCCACTGACAGCCGCTTTAGCAGGTTGTAGCTGCTCGGGAGCCCCTGTAGGACGTGCGTGACATACGACGTCGTGGAGTACTGCACGCCAGCCATCCTCTTGGTGGCGAGAAGTCGCTGTGCCCGGTTGCAGTAGTCCGTCGCCGTCTCCTGCTCGCCCATCCGCAGGTGCGTCATCTGCTCCTCGAGCTGGCCGATGTACAGGTCGTCGGTGACCTGGTACGTCGTCTCGATGAAGTGCCACGCTCGATGGCCGGCGTCCAGGTACTCCCTGCACGGCTTCAAGGCGATCTGCACTCCCGGCGAGCAGCACCGCGATATGACCGTGAAGGTCAGCAGCTGCACGGCGCGAAACTCCGCACGCAAGTCGGGGTAGATCTCCTCCGGCGTTGCAATGGTGCCCCGAGCGAAGCTGATCAGCCCGGCCATCTCCAGCTGAGGCTCGATCGCCTCCTTCCAGGTGAGAATGTCCGGTCGACCGACCAGCAGGGGGGTGACCTGGATTCAAGCCGGTGTAAACTTGAAGTAGCCGTAGCTCGGCGCGATCCCCTCCGGCTCTCACGTGTGACGCCGACATCGGTGCCAACCCACTTCGTCGGCCTCCGACGCCACCCTGCAAGACCCCTGCAGCTGCCGATGACTGCATCCCTCGCGCGTGAACGCCGCCGACTTCATTGGCGTGTATCACACCTCTCTGCCTCGACGTGCCTCCCGCACTGCTGCCGACCTGGTCACCGGCGTGGACGCCGACGTCGACGCCGCTAGCGTTGTTCACCGGTCGAGGAGACGCCGGTCGAGAAGGGTGCTCCGCCGCCCACAAGGAGCGGATGCGAGCCTCAACGACCGCCAGCGGAAGAGTTCCGTACTCGTTTGCTGCGTGGCGTCTCCTTGCATCCTTCAGCCGTGCCTTCAAGGTGCCCGCGACGCCCGCCTCAGCTACGGGGTCCACCATGGCGTCCAACACAGCCGCCGGCCTACGAACAAGCTAGGTAAGTGCTAAGTCGGCTAAATCGAAGGTGCCGTTGCGATGTCTTCCACGCTCACCGCACCATGCGGAGATAACTCTAGCAACGGGAGCTTGACTACGGGGAAGGCACGTGTGTGAGAGGGATCTCTGCGTTCGTTCACTTAGTCGTTTGCTCGTGTGCTTGCACATTCACGGGGAGATTTTGCAAGAGTTCCACTAGCAAAGATTGACAACAATGATACAGAATGGTAGCAACAACGTTGGCAACACAGGCTACATCAGAGCTAGCTAGGCTGCTGGTCGACCTCCAGCGCAGCACGGTCGACCGCGTTCCAGCGCAGCAATGCTCGCACCGCTCCAGCGCTGCAGAGATGCGGCGTGCCAACGTTGCATGTCCACGGTGTGCCAACGCTGCAGCAGGTCGGCTGTACAGCGTTGCACCCGCAGGACAACGGTGCACCTGCTTCGCAGGTGTGCGCGGCTGGTTGGTGTCTAACTCCCCGTCACGTGCCCAGCGAAGACATTCCCGCCCGTGACGGCGCCCACCAGCCACGTCGACCTCGGGATACCACCCTCGAGGTCGTCCTCGCAGAAACCTCCCCGGCGACCTCCGCACACGTCGCCCGGGAATCCCGGTCAACCGGGCAACTTCGCCTGGTCGTCCAGCCCAGTCGGACGCCGGCTACATCAATCCCGGCATCCCAAGGTCGGCGTCATGGCGTCCAGGTCGGCGTCCACTTGCCCAGGACGCCATCCAGGTGCCCAAGTCGGCGTCCAGGCGCCCGGGACGCCGAGCAGACGCCCAGGACGGCGTCCAGGCGCCCAGGACGCCGAGCAGACGCCCAGGACGGCGTCCAGGCGCCCGGGACGCCGAGCAGACGCCCAGGACGGCGTCCAGGCGCCCAGGACGCCGAGCAGACGCCCGGGACGTCGTCCAGACGCCAAGGACGGCGTCCACCTGCTCGGCGCCCTCCAGCCAGGCGCCCCCCAACACAACGCCCTTGCAGTGGCCCCCGTGCCCACTGCTGCAGGTCGGCTGCATCCCCCCGCACAACCGACCACGAGGTCGGCTCCGCCCAAGCGAGGACGGGGCCAAACACAACTCCCGTTGACAGGGCAAGCGCGGGGCAACGCGACGCGGGGCAGGGCAGAGCGTGCGCGGGGCAGCGCGACGCAGGGCAGGGCAGGGCAGGGCATGCGCGGGCGGCGCGACGCAGGGTAGTGGGGTAACGTGGTAACCGCAGTCGGTTGCTAAGAATGGTGGGCCCGAAAAAAAAAAAAAAAAAAAACGGTCCTACTGACCTATTGCTCTGAAACCATGTCAGAATTACAAGCAGGAATGAATGAACTATGAGCGAGTTGGGTACAAGTAGAAACCCTAAAGGGGTTGTACCCCATATTGGCTACCCCACTACAGCCTACATAAAAGAACATATATAGTTTGACACAACAGCCTAGTGCTCCTATTACCTTGTGGGTCAATTTGTCAGTTTCAGACGAAGCCAAACTCGCTATCCAATTCTGAACTAAAAACGTTTGTCTGGCTGATCAGATGAGTAAAAAACATGTGTCTTACAAATTAGATAAGAGCGCGGGGTCGGGATGTCTGGTGCATCCGGGTCTCCCTCAGGGGCAACTAGCATGGACACGAGATGAGGCAAAGCAGCAGCAAAGCACTGGAACTCCTCCTGTCTGTCCTCAAGGACGTCCGTGCCAAGAGCACACTCACCCCCGACGGACGGAGGACAGACAGACTCAGACTCAGCGACAAGGCTAGCAGCGTAGTCTAGACGACACCGAGCAGCAAAGTCAACCAACTCAGCGACCAGAGCAGACGCAGCAGAGGACTCAAAGGTAGGGTCAGTGACAACAGTGGCGAGGAGACGTGTGACAGTGGGACTGGCAGCACGACGGGAGTCAGACTCCGGGTCAGGAAGAGTGGGTACAGAGGACGCAGGAGGAGACGGGAAAGGGACACGCTGAGGAGCAGTAGAGGGACGCAGAGTCATGTAGTGAGTGCCAGGGACAGGAGGAGGACGCTGACGCGGGACACGACGACCAGTGCGAGCAGTATGAACAGGCGACGCAGGACGAGACTCAGGCTCACGACGCTCCGTAAGACCTCCTGTAGGACCAGCGTAAGGAGAGGGAGCAGGGAGAGGCGAGGCAGGCGGTAACTGGGACTGCGACTGGACAGGCGGAGGACACTCTAAGGAGGAAGGAGGAGGAGCCTGACCAAGAACCTGCTGAAGGAGCGGGACGAAGTACGGTCGCGGCCGCGCAGCGTCTCCAGAACTAGCAGAGACACCAGCGCCAGGGGCCTCAGCACCAGGAGCAGCTCCAACGTCCGGGTCCTCAGCACCAGCAGCAGCGCCAACGTCCGAGTCCTCAGCACCAGCAGCAGCGCCACCGCTCGGGTCCTCAGCACCAGCAGCAGCTCCACCAGCCGGGTCCTCAGCACCAGCAGCAGCTCCAACGTCCGGGTCCTCAGTACCAGCAGCAGCGCCACCGCTCGGGTCCTCAGCACCAGCAGCAGCTCCACCAGCCGGGTCCTCAGTACCAGCAGCAGCTCCAACGTCCGGGTCCTCAGCACCAGGAGCACCACTCCGAAGACTGCAGCGCCTCGTGTACCACTCTCGGATCTGCTGGAGGGGGGGGAGCTCCCGGGCAGGAGGGGAAGCACCGCGACCAGCTCCAGCAGTACCTCTCCGGAGGCGGCAGTACTGTAGGTACCTCTCCTGCAGCCGCTGTGAGGAGAGGGCTCCTCCAGGTGTAGCACTCCCAGGCTCAGTACCGCTAGACTCAGCACCCCCAGACTCAGCACCCCCAGGCTCCGCACCCCCAGACTCAGCACTCCCAGGCTCAGCACCCCCAGACGCAGCACCCCCAGGCTCAGCACCCCCAGGCTCAGCACCCCCAGGCTCCTCACGCTCAGGCTCAGTACCCCTAGCAGGACGAGAGTCAACAGCTACCTCGACAGGCTCACCCGGGTCTACCTGGGACACACCTGAGGGAGCGGCACCCTGAGGGGGGAGGGGGTCTGGTACCTCAGCACCTGGAGCGAGGAAGAGCGGCGGGGGGGGAGTGGGGCAGTGCGGTAGGGGAAGAGGCGGTAGTAGGGGACGGACTCGTCAAAAGAGACGTCCTGAGAGGCCAGGACACGATGCGAGGTGGCGTGGTAGAACTGCCAACCAGGGGCGTCCGGGACAAAGCCAAGGAAGACAAAGGGGACAGCGCGACGGGAGAGCTTGTCCGCGGACGTGTCGCGAACAAAAGCTCGGGATCCCCAGACCCGAAAACGCGACGCATCGCCAGCCTCTCCCGTCCAACGCAGTGTCGGAGAAGTCTCCGGGAGGGAGACTCGGGGCCAGAGGTTGAGCTGATGTGCAGCGTATCGGACTGCAAACGGCCACAGAAAGTGGGGGGCAGCCGCATGAACCAAGGAGGTACGAGCGACCTCCATGACCAAGCCAATGCGGCGCTCAGCAACCCCATTCTGCTGTGGAGAGGCCGGAAGCGTGAACGACTGCTCAATGCCCTCCTGCTGACAGAAGGCCTCCAAGAGGCCAGAGGAAAACTCCCCACCTCTGTCAGAGTGCAGACGCAGGACAGGGAAGTCGGAGTGGAAACGCTCGCTGAGCTGGAGACGAGATCTGCGGATCCAAGGGATCAAGACATCAGGGACCTCACCCTTGGTGCGCAAGGGGAAGACCGTGGTGTAGCGCGAGAAGTCGTCAACAACAATCAGGAAGTACCTCTCCTGACCCTGTCCACGGACGCGGGCTGGGCCCCACACGTCCAAGTGGAGCGTCTGCAAGGGAGCAGTCGTCGGGGGAAACGAGGAGGAGTGAGGAGCGGCGCGCTGCCGCCCCTCGACACAGGGAAGACAGGGAGGAGCAGGCGAGGGTGGGAGGGGAGGGAGAACCCTGGGAAGACCAGAAACAAGGTACCGTTTGTGCATGGCCCGAAGGCGCTGCACAGACGGGTGACCAAGGCGGTGGTGCCAGAGGACAGTCTCATGCGCCAGAGAGCGACACGAGCAGGGGGCGGACAGCTGACCTGACGCAGACGCAGATGCAGACGCAGCTACCTGAGGGGACTCAGTGGTCAGTGTGTACAGGTCCGACCCCGGCTGCCGAGTGAAGGTAGCCAGGTGGCGACCCGTCCGAGCACACGTGCAGTGTGTCATGCGCTCGTAGGCAGGGGTGAACTAGTGAACACCCCCGTCCTGGAGCGCACGACCTGCCACCAAGTTCGTAGAGAACGAGGGGAGGTAGAGACCTGACAGTGTGCCTGACGGGACCGCAGGACAAGGAAGGACAGTGGAGGAGGTCGCAATGACCGGACCCCCAGAGGGGTCAGCGAGGGAGACAGCAACTGGCCGAGCGAGTGGCTCAAGGACAGTGCGGTCACGAAAGAAACAGCGAGAAGCACCTGAGTCCAGTGTGAAGGTGTGCAGTGCTGCAGTCGACTCAGTACCAGGGGGCACGGACTCACGAGCACCTAGAGCAGCAGCCTCACCAGGACCTGGGGCAGCAGACTCACTAGCACCTAGAGCGGCAGCCGGACTGGTCAGAATGCCCGGGTCGGGCGGAACACGCAAGTACTGAGCACCCTCTCCACTAGTAAACATCGCATACATGGCAGTGAGAATAGCATCAAAGTCTAGAGCCCAGATATCAACTCCCTTCCTCTCCAGATCAGCCCAGCGGGGCAGTTCAGTGGCATCAGGAAACTGGGCGCGCCAAGCGTCGGTAAGGCGCGAGAAACAGCGCTGCGTGGGGTGCGGCCTCCCACACGTCTGGCCAGTGCGGTCACCAGTGCGGATGACGTACGTGCAGGTAAAGCCACCCGCCCCCCCCCGCTGCGAATACCACTCACGGGCCTCCTGGAGCGACGGGGCGTGCTGCTGGCTCTGGCCACCGCCAGCGCCTCCACGACCACCACCGCCGCCGCCACCGCCTCGGCCACCTCCACCCCTGCCGCCGCCACGACCACCTCCGCCTCCGCTGCCGCCTCCGCCCCTGCCACCGCTCCCGCCGCTGCTGTCACCACCCCCACTGCCGCCACTAGCCTCTCCAGCCCCACCTCCACCCCCACCGCCACCACCCCCGCCTCCCCCTCCGCCACCTCCACCCTTGCCCCCCTTGCTCCTGCGGCGCCCGCTCGGAGCAGACGCGGTCCCGACCTTCTCAGCACCAAGGAGGTCGACAGCAGCAGCAGAGGCTACAGAGGGGAGAAGGGGGGAAGGGGAACACCCCTCAAAGAACGGGGTGCGGGGGTCGCCACGAGAGGTGCCTACAGCGACGATGCTCGCCTCAGCTGCAAGCAGTTCCTTCTCGAGGAGGGCAATGGTGAGCTCAGTGGGGGAGCGAGCGAGGAAGTGGTCCCTGACTGCGCGCAGAGAGTCAGGGAGGCGGGTGACAATGTGGTAGAGAGTGATCCAGAGCGGGGGGGGATTGCTAGCAAGGAACTCGTCAGGCATAGCAGCGCGAAAGCGGGCCTCACTAGTCTTGAGGTGGGTGATGAGGTCAGCGACTGTGCTGAAGGAGGCCAGGTCGGGGAACAGGTAGGGGAGGGTGAGGCGGCCGAGTGTGGCAGAAGCAGGTGAGGAGTAACGAGCAACGATTGCAGTGTACAAGTCCTTAGCAGTCTTGTGCTGGCCAAAGTGCTCGCGCTCATCTAGCGGCAGGGAGTTGCGAATGGCAAAGCGAGCGTGGGCGTCACGAGTCTGCCACTGGGAGCGCTGAGTGCTGTCAGCAGTGGTAGGGCGTGATCGTACAGTGAAACGTCCTCCTTGGCAGTGAGCTGGAGGAAGAGGTGCAGGTCATCTAGCCAGGTGTCGAACTTCACTGGGCGGCCCTCGGCATCGAAAGCGAGTACAGGAGGACTAGCCATAGTAGCAGCAGCAGTAGCAGTAATAGGAGCAGTGGTAGCAGTAGTAGCAGGAGCAGCAGCAACCGTAGCAGTAGCAGCAGTAACAGGAGTAGTAGCAGCAGTGGCAGCAGGCAGGGGCGGCGCGCAAGGCAGTAGCGAGCCGCTTGCAGGCTGCGGAGGTGCGGCACAAGCAGGTAGGGCGGCGCACGAGGCTGCTGGGGCGGCGCGCGGGCTGCGAAGGCGCGGCGCGGGCTGCGCGCGCGGTGCACGGGGCAGCAGCGAGCCACGCGCAGGCTGCGCGGGCTCAGCGCGGGCTGCGCGGGCGGTGCGCGGGACGGCAGCGGGCGGCGTGCGGGCTGCGCTGGCTCAGCGCGGTGCGCAGGGCGGTGAGCGCAGGGCCGACGGGGCCGGTAAGGGCGATCGCGGGGCCGACTGGGTCGCTAAGGGGCGAGCGGCGGGGCCGTAAGGGGCGAGCGCGGGGCCGACGGGGCCGTAAGGGGCGAGCGCGGGGCCGTAAGGGGCGAGCGCGGGGCCGTAAGGGGCGAGGCCTTAAGGGGCGGCGCGGCGGGGCCGTAAGGGGCGAGCGCGGGGCCGACGGGGCCGTAAGGGGCAGCGCGCGAGTCGCTAAGGGGCGGGTCGCGTGGCCTTAGGGGGCCGTTAAAAAAAAAAACGAGGCGCCCTAGGTAGGTAGGTAGGTAGGTGGGCCCTAAAAAAAAACGGTCCTAGCGAAGGACCTGCTCTGAAACCATGTCAGAATGAACGGACAGGAATGATTGAACTAACAGAGAAATCAGTACAAATAGCAAACCCTAGAATTGTGTACCCCATATAGGCTAACCCACTGTAGCCTAACCAAACACAACATATACAATGTTCGACAATAAATACAAAAGTTCAAGTCCGAAAATCCGATCATCACGCCAAATTGGTCTGATATGGTAACAAGGACCTTGGGGAGCGCTATCTTATGGTAGGAATGAACCTACCTCTGATTCCACCTTTGGAACTACCGTAATCACCCGGACATACCACCCTAGGGTGCTATGATAACTACATCAAAAAAAAAAAAAAAACAAAAAAAAAAGCTACATAACACCCGGGTTTTTTTACACTGTATTTTTTAGTGTAAGGATTCTGATGCAAAGACAACTTGGGTGTTTTCAGAATTGGTTTAACATCACAGCTAGAAGCGAGAATGTGGGTTTTGGCGAGAACCTTTTTACCTTCTTGAAATTGCGAGGTGGCACCTTTTTGGCCACTTGTTAGTGAACTATCTACCAGCGTGGCAGCAGCGTAAAAGAGGGAGGGGGGTGATTTCGGCAGATTCTTTCAAAGTTACCATGTACCGTCATCATCCGGATAGTAGACCGTGTTGCATAGTAGACAGGTGTTGTCTATTATCCGTGTGTCTCTTATAAACAGGCTAGCCTCATTATAAGACACCTATTTGTGTGTACGGGTTAAGAAAGTGTAGGAGTTAGGGGCAATTGTATAACGAGGGGGTATCCATTTATAAGACCAGTAAGACACCCTAAACCGTCCCAAATACAAGACAACCCAAGCATTTTTGCCCGTGTACGAGATAAGACATATATGTCTTATATCCGGGCGATGACGGGTAGTTTCATCGAGGAAGTGATTTTCGTGATGTTCTGGAGTACTCGCTAACAGCTATAATTTGAAACTTTGTAAGAAAGCTGGTTGTTATAGAAAATCACACCAAAAGGGGGGTATAGTCGAAACTGTTGGAAACAAGTAACTTAAACACTTTTGATGTGTCGAAGCACTAAACCACAGGCAAAGCGAACTACAAAGAAGCACCGGCGAGTCAACCGAGGAGGTTGACAAAACGTAACAGCTGGAGGTTACGCGAAGGTCAAAGGTCAGCGACCTTTGACTTGACAAGTACAGCGCGACAGCAAGGACAAACAACTGACTTGTTATTGAGCAGTTGCCCGATTCGTCACTGTATCGACCGCAACAGCAACAGTAAAACGGTTATTAACCGTACCTCTTCATATTCCTTGTAATTTTATAAAACATGTATCTTCTTGCTTTAATTAATCTATCTTGCCCTCACATACTAGCGCAAGGTGGTTCAATACTTCTCATTAAACGCTTCCGCAATTACAACATCTCTACTTTGAGTTTAGCCTTGCAAAAGATCCTTTTTCTCAGCCCAACATGGTATGAGAGCTCACAAGGCAAAACTGCACTTCAACCCAACACCTACAACATCAGAAGGCATGGCAACACAGAAGGAGAGAAGCTCCTCTAACGGCTCTCGCGGTACTAAACCTACTCCGCCTCCAGCCTCTGGCCTACAGACAGAGGGAGGCACAGGCACAGCAACGAGACCAGCTGCTCAGTCTACCGAAACTTCCGCGAATCAAGCTGCAGGCTTCGACCCAAGCATGATGGAGAAATTCTTCTCCTTCATGTCCTTCTACGAGCAACACCAGCAAGCAGCACCTGCGCAGTCAAACAACAGCAACAACAACAACAACGATGTCGCGCCTATGAGTCTCGACGGCTCATCCTGCGCGCGCGGAAATCAGCAGCAACCTACCTTCGTTCCGTACGAGCCTCAGCGCGGCTCCATCAGCTTCATGCCGCAGCCTTCACCTGGACAAGAGAAGACATTGGACGCACTTCAGATTCAATCGCAATTTGCGCATGTCTTAAAGCTGCAAGCGTCAAGGCCATTCGATGGCAAAGACTTTTATACCTGGTCATTTGAATTTGAACTGATGATGGAAGGCGCGCAGATTCTCGGATTCTTCGACGGGTCCCTGCCATATTAAACGAGCGGGACACAAAACGACAAGCAGCAATACACATATCAGTCGTTGATGGCGTACACGATTCTGCTACACAACATAACGCCAAACGAGCAGCAGAACATCCGATCTGATCGCGGATACGGAAACTCCGCCGAGCTCGTGTACAACCATCTGAAAGGCCTGTATCAAGCAAACGACAGCATTAATCAGAGTCGTCTCATGGCACAGCTGACAACAGTGGAAATGAAACCCAGCAAAAAGGGGATGGCTTATATCAGCCGTTGTCACGGACTGCGCGACAGACTCCTTCGATGCGGAGGAGCGATATCAGAAGAGGCATTCGTCACTGTCATCATCGCTGGACTTGGTCCTCATTGGCGCTCCATCCACGCCCTTCTCAGAGCCCACGGAAAGATCTCCGAAGCAGCACTCTGCGCCGAGATTCAAGACATGGACCTGCACAAGGAGCGGCACGGAGAGGGAAACGTCAGTACCCGAATTTGCATTCCACACTCAACGGCGCTACAACAACAACAACAACTGGCATCAACCAAGACCCGTACCTCCGTTTTGTCATCTTTGCATAACAACAGGACATCCCCGCACACACAGCCCAAACCGGGAGCAGTCAACACCAACGCAGCGGCAGATTCGACCTTGAAGCAACCAAGTCGCCTCAACGCAAGCGCATCCCACCACTCAAGTACAAGCTTCAACGACATCAACGACACAACCTGCACAAGGATCAAGAAACATTGTCAGTTGCATGGCGATGATAACCGACTCCTGCATCACCGAATCACCACCACACTACTCACCGGAAGAACAGCTCGACGAAAGTACCACTCGCTGCGAGACACTGGAGCCGAACCAGACATACGCAGCCATCGCCTAGAGCGAACCGTCAGGGAATGACACCTGGTTCTTGGACAGTTGCTGCGGACAACACATGTGCTCCTCAGGCCGCTTCATTCAACGAGAACATCAGCTCCAATGCGAAGTCGTCATCACCGTCGGCAACAATCAGAACCTGCGCACACGACGACAAGGAGTTGTTCAACTCAGGAGTCGGCTATAATTTACTAAGCGTCAGTCTACTAATGGCGAAAGGCATTCACCTCGAAGCAGACAGCACCACCCAGGAGTTCAAGCTGTACTATGGGAGAGGCGGACTTTACATCGGAAAGGCGGTCTTGAAGAACAACGTCTTCGTCCTCGACTTCGTTCCAGACCTAGGCACCGCCGACAGCGACGAAATCGTAACCTTCACTTCGTGGACACATCCACCGGATCTTGATCCTGACTTCAGCCCCGGCGGCTTCTGGTATTCGCACACAATACCTGAGGCAGAACGAACAAGAGCGTTAGCAACAATTCAATGACCAGTAGCAGAGCGAACAACGGCAGCAGCAGAGACAACAACGGCAGCAGCAGAGACAACATCGGCAGCAACAGAGACAACATCGGCAGCAGCAGAGACAACATCGGCAGCAGCAGAGACAATATCGGCAGCAGCAAAAACAACGTCGGCAGCAGCAGAGACAACACCAACACCAACTACAGGCCCTTCAACGGCACCGGTCTTCATCGACGACACCCCATCGACTCCTGCGCAACAGCTGACTCCCACTCCACGAGAAGTCCACAGAAGCACACACTTCACCGCAGGCTTCTACTCCAACTCCGACTTGTAGACGTTCACCTGGACATCACGCCACCGAAGGAACTTGGCACGCAAGAATGGGACATCCGAGCAACACAACGTTAAATAATATGATAAGAGTTGGCGTGCTCGACAAAGATTCACTGCTTCTAATTGACGGCAGAGAACTCCAGGGAGTTCGTGGAACATGCTTTACCTGTTCTGAATGAGACTTACTGCATCAGCCGTTCGTCTCGCACACAATCCGAGTGCACCAACATACGCACCTCTGGAGATAGTGTACAGCGATATACTGTACAATCTCGAACCTGGACAAGGGGCGTATAATTACGTCATCACGTTCATCGACGCCGCCACACGCTACGTCTGGCACTTCAATCTCCCAAGCCGCGACATGGCCCTCGACGCCTTCGCCGCCTGGCTTCCAGCAGCAGAACGAGAATCAGGGGTGAAGCTAAAAAGTTTCCAGTCAGACGGGGGAGGAGAATATCAGTCACAGAAGTTCAAGGACTACCTGGCAGAGCGGGGCATCAAGCGCCCCATCTCCCCTACGCCCATCAACAGCAAGGCGTGGCAGAAAGGATGAACATGACTCTCCAGAACACCATGCGCAAGCTGCTACGTGGCATGCGGCTACCCAACCACCAGTGGCCCGAAGCAATGGACCACGCTGTGATGCTGCACAACTTGCTCTCGTCATCATCACTCCCGAACAACGCATCACCGCACCTGCTGTGGACAGGAAAACTGGGCAGCACAAAAATTCTACGAGTGTTCGGATGTATGGTCCAGTAATGACCCCCATCCGCACGAGCCGACCGATTCTCTCAACGCGCACAGTGGGGAGTACACCTGGGCATCGAAAAACATTACAACGCATGGAAAATCTTCGACATCAACACAAAGGAAATAGTGGCAGCACGTGATGTCATTTTCTACGAAGGACTTACCCTCCCAATGTACCTTCTCTCGTACGGGATGCAGGGGGGGAAAGGAGGGGAAGCACGGAGGGGAAAGGAAGTGAAGCAGGGGGGAAAGGATTGGGAGCAGGGATGCAGGTAGGGAAAGGAAGGGAAGCGGAGGGGGAAAGGAAGGGATGCAGGGGGGGAAAGGAGGGGAAGCAAGGGGGGAAAAGGAGGGGAAGCAGGGGGGAAAGGAGGGGAAGCAGGGAGAGAAAGTAGGGGATGCAGGGGCGGAAAGAAGGGGAAACATGGGGAGAAAGGAGGGAATTCAAGGGGGGGAAAGGAGGGGAAGCAAGGGGGAAAAGGAGGGGCAGGGGCGTAAAGGAGGGGAAAAAGGGGGGAAAAGGAGGGGAAGCCGGGGAGGAAAGGAGGGGAAGCAAGGGAACGGTATAAGGGATGCAGGGGCGGAACGGAGAGGATGCAAGGGGGGGAAAGGAGGGGAGGCAAGGGGAAAAAGGAGCGGCCAGGGGGGATGGAGGGGAAACACGGTCGGGAAAGGAGGGGAAACACAGGGGGAAAAGGAGGGGAAACACGGGGGGGAAAGGAGGGGAAACACGGGGGGGAAATGAGGTCATGGAGGCAGGAAAAGGAGGGGAAGCAAGGGGGGAAAGGGGTGGATGCATGGGGAGAAAGGAAGGGACGTAGGGGGGAAAAAGAGGGGATGAAGGGGGGAAAAGCAGGGGAAGCAAAAGGGGAAAACAAGGGGAAGTAGGAGGGAAATTGGGGTAAGGGAGGGAGCAGGGAGCATGGCATTTCTCTGGCACGCGCGTGTCTAAAACCGCGTGCTGTTTGCTGGCGCGCGAGCGTTACAGACACTCGATGTGGCGGCGTCGCTAAGAAGGCGCGTGTCGCTTTGCTGCGCGCCTTTCGCAAGCGCGCGCTGATCTGCTGAGCGCGCCTGGCGCGTGCTGTGCAGGCGCGTGCGGAATGCCAGCATAGCTGGCACAAGTTCCGCGTGCGGAATGCCAGCATAGCTGGCACAAGTTCCGCGTGCGGAATGCCAGCATAGCTGGCGCAAGTTCTGCGTGCGGAATGCCAGCATCGCTGGTGCCGCAAGAGACCATCGCAGGTGGGGCCTGTAATGCGCATGGCTTATTAGGGAGAAGGGAGTGACCATCGCGGCTTATTAGGGCACCGCACGTGACCATCGCAGGGAGAGAAGGGAGGGAACAGAGGGAAGGGAGGGAAGGGATGGAAGGGAGGGAATGAGGGAAGACAGGGTCGGGAGAGAAGGGAGGGAAGGGAGAGACGGGAGATTGCAAGGAGGGATGAGAGGGAAGCGGAAAGGGAGATATTCTCCATTGCTCCCTTCTCCCCTTGCTTACCCTCCTCCCCCCGCCTTCCTACCCGTTGTTTCCATTTTCCACCCCCAGTTATCACCACCCTCCCTTTCAGGGCTCTCGCATGCAGCATGGAACAAGAGGAACCATTTTTTGTTCAGCTTAGGCTTGCCTTCAGTGTACCTTTACTATCAATAGCATGTTACAACACCTTTGTATTGCAAGTAATGTTTACATCCATCCAAACCCAAGATACCTATGTCTTTCAATCGCCTTTCCTCTTTCTATAACCATCTGTAGGTTTGCAAATGATGTCGGGATGAAAGGAGCTTTCGAAGCTGTATCAACATGTTAGAATCATCGCTGTGTTTACACAACAGGACCATCCTCTACTCTTGGTGTCATCTTCACGCCTTCACACACTCCTGGGACCTGATGCACCTCCCTTCACGCCGCCAAGCTTGCTTGGGCCAGGCTTTGTTGTCCTGCTTGTAGCTGGGGCAAAGCGAGCAAGGACATTTGTACGGAGCAGCATGTGAATGCAAAGCTGGCTGCTTATCCCAAGCATACAGGTACCCTGACACCTGGTGTCGCAGCTGTAAATAATGGGTCCCCAAACCCATGGAGGGAAGACAGGGAGGTGTGATGGGGAGGCAGGGAGGTGTGACGTGAAGACAGGGAGGTGTGATGGAAGAGGTGTGTCGGGAAGGCAGGGAGGAGAGAAAGGAAATACATTTGATAACAAATGAGTTAGAGGCATTTATGGGGCAAAAATGATGGCAGCACATGCACGAGAACTAGAGGGTACGGGGGGAGGGAAGGAAGGGAAGGGAAGGAAGGGGAGGGAAGGAAGGTAAGGGGCAGGCCAAAGAAAGGGAAAGGAATTGGAGGGATGGAGGAAGGAGAGGGCGGGAGGAGAGGGTTGGTTATAGGAAGCAGGAAGGGAGGGATGGTGGTGAGGACTGGGTGAGAATGGCAGGAAGAGTGTGTGGGGGGACGTAGCGAGTGTGACGATGGGAGAAGAGGTGAAGTGGTGACATGAGATAGGGCTGTACGCGTGTGGAGATGGTGGGAGGCATGACGGGGAGATGGGACGGCAAGGAGAGGTGATGGGAGGCATGAAAGGGAAGGTATGGAAAAAAAGGGAAGGGATGCACGGATGGGGAGAGGGGGATGCAGGGATGGGGAGAGGGGGATGCAGGGATGGGGAGAGGGGGATGCAGGGATGGGGAGAGGGGGATGCAGGGATGGGGAGAGGGGGATGCAGGGATGGGGAGAGGGAATCGAGGGAAGGGGGGGAAGAGAGGGAAACGAGGGAAGGGAGGGAAGAGAGGGAAACGAGGGAAGGAGGGGAAGGGAGGGAAACGAGGGAAGGGAGGGAAGAGAGGGAAACGAGGGAAGGGGAGGAAGAGAGGGAAACGAGGGAAGGGAGGGAAGAGAGGGAAACGAGGGAAGGGAGGGAAGAGAGGGAAACGAGGGAAGGGAGGGAAGAGAGGGAAACGAGGGAAGGGAGGGAAGAGAGGGAAACGAGGGAAGGGAGGGAAGAGAGGGAAACGAGGGAAGGGAGGGAAGAGAGGGAAACGAGGGAAGGGAGGGAAGAGAGGGAAACGAGGGAAGGGAGGGAAGAGAGGGAAACGAGGGAAGGGAGGGAAGAGAGGGAAACGAGGGAAGGGAGGGAAGAGAGGGAAACGAGGGAAGGGAGGGAAGAGAGGGAAACGAGGGAAGGGAGGGAAGAGAGGGAAACGAGGGAAGGGAGGGAAGAGAGGGAAACGAGGGAAGGGAGGGAAGAGAGGGAAACGAGGGAAGGGAGGGAAGAGAGGGAAACGAGGGAAGGGAGGGAAGAGAGGGAAACGAGGGAAGGGAGGGAAGAGAGGGAAACGAGGGAAGAGGGGGAAGAGAGGGAAACGAGGGAAAGGAGGGAAGGTAGGGAAGCGAGGAAATGAGGGAAGGGAGGGAAGAGAGGGAAACGAGGGAAGGGAGGGAAGAGAGGGAACCAAGGGAAGGGAGGGAAGAGAGGGAAACGAGGGAAGGGAGGGAAGAGAGGGAAACGAGGGAAGGGAGATCGGGAGGTGGGAATGGAAGAAGGAGAGGCAGGAATGGGAGAAAGGGAGGCACGATGGGGAGAACGGGATGGGGAAAGAGGAGAACGGGATGCGGAAAGGGGAGAACGGGATGCGGAAAGGGGAGAACGGGATGCGGAAAGGGAAGAACGGGACGAGGAACGGGAGAACGGGATGGGGAAAGGGGAGAACGGGATGCGGAAAGGGAAGTACGGGATGCGGAAAGGGGAGAACGGGATGCGGAAAGGGGAGAACGGGATGCGGAAAGGGGAGAACGGGATGCGGAAAGGGGAGATTGGGAGGCGAATAAGGGCCCGCATGTTGTGGCGCGGTGAGCGTGATCAAGGTGGCGTGAGGAGGCAATATGAGGAGGCGAGGTGATGCTGCCGTGTGCGGATTTGCAGCGAGGCGACGCTGTGGCGGGCGTTGAGGCGAAGATACGACGCGATGTCCGGCGAGGCAGCGGGTTCGGACACGAGGGAGGCGATTTGGGGCGAGCAGATCATGCAAAAGAGGGATCTCTTAGGCTGCGTGGGGAGGCGAGGAGACCACTACGGAAAGCGCGGTGAAGCGGCGAGAAGAGGCGAAGTGAGGGGCAGCGGAGGAAGGCGTGACAAGGTTCCACATTATGCGGGCTCGTCGGCTCGCGCGCGTGATCGCAACCCTACGCGTGGCCAGGCCGGCTGCCACACTAAACGTACGATTGACGCGACGGGGACGCCCGCGACGACTAGATGTGTATTCGTCGACTCTGGCGCCGGCGAGCCTAGGGATCTGCTACGGTCGCGTCGCACTTCAATGCTATTGGTATGTTTTTTTTCTAATACCGTACAGTTCCGGCTAGAAGGTCCCCCGGGACTCTTAAACGGGTAGGGGGACTTTTATTCTGGCAGATATTGTGAGGACCCCCCCTTGGCCTCTAATCATCATAAGACCCCCCTTTTCTGTATACAGTTGTTATTATTGTTATTGTGCGTCAGCTTTTACTAGCATAATTTCAAATTCTGACACGTTTTTTGTGTCAGACCCGAATTCTGACACTTCATTTGTGTCAGACTCGAATTCTGACACAGATCTGACGCGCCGCTCGCGCGAAATTTGTGCGAATTCGTTACGAATATAAGACCCCCCCCCGCCCCAAATTGGGTCGTACACCCTAAATATCAGATTGATAACTGATAAATAAGTGTACCCCGGGTCTTAAAAATTTGCAACCGCCATGATGTCCACCCTAGCACATTCTCAAGCAATTCTAGAGAGTCCCCCGGGTCTTCTAGCCAGAACTACACGGTAGTGCAGGCTGAGAACGCTACAAGAATGCGCTGGTGCGGGGGGGATTGAATTAGTATACTTTTGGCATCTATAAAGTTTTGACACTCGACTGGGCTCACTTGGTGGGGAGGGAACCCCTCGTTTCTCGAGAGAGATGTTGGGTGGCACGTAATTCGGTAACCACCATGTACCTTGTCAGAATCCCAGCCACTAACCACTGGGATAAAAGGGCTTGTTTGTGTAGCGGGTGAGTGCGCCCATAACCCCCCAGGCCAACGTGCCTGTAACCCTTCCCTAGGATCAATCGGGGATCTCCAGTGGACCTCTGACATACCTTTTATAAACTTTTGGCACAGGCCCTGCCAAATGTATACCGCCGCTTTAAGACACTTCCGCAATTACAACATCTCTACTTGGAGTTTAGCCTTGCAAAAATCCTAAGGGCTTTTCTCAGCCCAACAGAAACGAGGTCTGCTATAGCACCCACCTCGCACAAGCCCCCGGGGGGTCTTCAATTTCGGCGGGTGGTATGTCCGGGTGATTACGGTAAGTACTTGAAACTAAAGAACAATAATAGAGTAAGGGAAGGGAGGAGTGGCAACTGTTAGAAAGGCATAGTGCTAGCGTAGCGGAAACGTGTTTGTAGACAAGAACAAGATAGAAATCTTGCACAAGAACCAGGTTGATCATTGAAATGTAGAATGATTGACACAATGATGATGAAGAAGTGACAGAGCAGGGTATATATGCATCCAGCTACCCCTCCAGAATGACCCCATTCACACCAATAATGGTGTACCAATAATTCCACCCTCTACCCTCCAATAATGTTGAGCTCCAATAATTGTCGACCTACAATAATTGTGACAATTATTGTAGGACCCTGAAGCTTATAAAGAGGACTACACTAAAACCGAACAGCATACTGGTATACAGTATTCGATATACTGTATTCGGATTTCCAACACTCCCCCTTGCTGTAGGTTTTAGTGAATCTGATTTCCTTGGAGGATGGGGTGGATGAGGTGGTGTACCACCGTAGAGGTAGAGGTGCGCCCAACCCAAACCAAGCTAGGGTTTGGCCAAGCTGCTTGTCACTGTATCACTTTTCCCTTCCCAAGCTCTGTCAGAGGTCCACTGGAGATCCCCGATGATCCTAGGGAAGGGTTACAGGCATGTCGGCCTGGGGGGTTATGGGCGCACTCACCCGCTATATAAACAAGCCCTTTTATCCCAGTGGTTAGTGACTGGGATTCTGACATGGTATCAGAGCGAAGGTCTCGGGTTCGATTCCCGGTGTGTGCACCTCGGGCATCCCAATGCGGGGGGGTGTCAGAGGTCCACTGGGGATCCCCGATGATCCTAGGGAAGGGTTACAGGCACGTCGGCCTGGGGGGTTATGGGCGCACTCACCCGCTATACAAACAAGCCCTTTTATCCCAGTGGTTAGTGACTGGGATTCTGACACAAAAGCTCTTGG
The DNA here is from genome assembly GCA_947470075.1 of Closterium sp. Yama58-4. NCBI lineage: Eukaryota > Viridiplantae > Streptophyta > Zygnematophyceae > Desmidiales > Closteriaceae > Closterium > Closterium sp. Yama58-4. Next base: position 121,259 of record CANIUD010000242.1, read on the forward strand.
TGCTTCCAAACTCCAACCAAACCTCCTCCCTTCGTGTTTTCCAATCCCTCCTTCCAATCTCGACTTTCTAGATCTAGATCTGGAGAATAATAGCTGCTGCTGAGGAATTCGTAGCAGCTCCATGCCGAAATCTCTTCTTAACCATGGTGAAATGCCCTTAGCGCACGCCGAATTTCCGAAACCGTAGCCTTTAGGATGCGCGATTGTCAGTGGTGCTTTCTTTTTCGCACGCCTGCTGTACGACGACGCGAAACCGCAGCGGATGCACGCCTGCGACGACTTCAGTTGCGGATGACGCGAATCGGTGGCAGATGGCATATGGCGTGCTGCTACCGCCAGCCTTCAATGGCAGGTGAACACTTCGCGAGATAGAAGCGACCACCTGGCGTTCGTCAGCGGCCGACGATCTGGTGCGCGTCTGCTGTTGCAGTTTCCTGTCCGCGCCTGCTGAATCTTCGTGAACCTTTCACTCCCTGCCTTTCTCCGTAAACCTTGCCTTTCTCCCCCTGCCTCGTGGTGTGATAGCAGAAGGCTATCCAAGTCTTAAATCCACACCAGGATGATGCCAAGTCCGCTCTGAAGTCACCCATGTTTTCTTGTGATGCTCCCCCTACACTCCAGCCGACACACGGTAGTAGCAGGAGTTGTTGAACTCCATCACCTGAAGGGTTGCGCATGCCGACGCACTCCAAGTATGCCGAAACCTGCACTCCATATATGCAGAAATGTCCACTCCAGGTATGCTGGGCCCATCAAGTATGCAGAATTGCGTGCACACAAGGTGTGCGGACAAGGTGTGCAGAATGTGCACACCGGGTATGCAGAATTGCGTGCTCCCATGTATTTTCTCCACTCTTTCCTTGGGTGGTGCCGTTCATCAGCAGCAACGAGTCACTCGATACTGCTGCCTCAGAGGACGTGAGATGGCCACCCACACCCCCCCCCACCCATGTGCTTGCACGTGAAGTGTTGCCCGCTTGGCTTGTCCACTGCATTTCCCACATCCGCAACGTCTTCAACGCCTCCCGGAGTACAAACACCCGGTGCAGGTAAGTCATCATTTGCACTTGCGCTTCCGTCGGCTGTACTGAATTCATCAGCTGCGACAGCTTCATGTAAGTCTTCTTTTGCAAAGCCTGCTCCTTCGCCTCCTGGATTCACCGCAAACCTTTGTCCTCCTCCCCCTGAAGTCCACACCACACAAGGGGGTGAGACTTCATCCGTGTCAACATCATGTGTCGTGTTCCGCACGATGCTGGCTTTGTACGCTAGGCGGTACTGAACAGATGCGTGTGCAGAACGCGCGCTCAAGTGCACGCCAGGTGTGCGGGAAAGCGCGCTCCCATTTGCACTCCCGGTGTGCACAAAGGTGTACCCTCTTCACAACCATGCTGCTTTGATGACGCATCATCACGGGACGGACCATGATCATCCGCGAATGTGAGTGCATGCTTATACTGCACCACGAGCACTCCAGCCACATCCTTGCCAAGTCCAATCCACACACAATCGTCTCCATCAGGCGTGGCAATGTCGATATCTCCATCAGCAACCGTGTTGATACGAGCCCCCTTCTTCAGCAGCTGACAATAAGAGAGCAGGTTGCTTTTCAGGCCAGGTACGTATAGGTCTTCAGTGTAGCGAACTGTTGTCCCATCAGGTGCCGTTGCTCTGATCGTTCCCGTCATCGTGCTGCTCAGCTCGCTCCCATCAGCGAGCTCCACATTAACAGGTTTGTCCAACTCCTTTAATTCTTCAAACCAGCGCTTGTCCGGAGTCATGTGCTGGCTGCATCCGCTGTCCAGCAACCACGACGACCATCCAGCCGAGGGTAAGTTTTCTTGTGAAGATCCCACCGTTGCAATGCATGTAACAGTACGTTGCTTGTCTCCCCTTGCCGCCCCTTGCTGTTACGCATGGGGCTGCGACTCCTTCGTGGAGAGAACGAACGACTGTTGCTGGTCTGCAGTTTTGTCCTCCCGCGGGTATGCGGTTCCCACCCTGGTGGTGACCAGCCAGGGGGTGCCTTGGTACACTTGAAGAAGGGATGGCCTGGCTCCTTGCAATACCAACACACAAGAGGTGAGCGACCCGCACCTCCTTCCTTGCCATGCGTTTTCTCTCCTGACTCCTCCTTCTTCCCGCTGCTGCCCTTAGGGCGTATTCCTGACTTTGTGTCAAGAACCAGTTGGTGTCAACCCATAACTATGGAGCGCACCTGATTGGCCAGTTGTACCTTTTAAACCAATCGCATGCGTTCCAAGATTCTAGGTTGACACAAACACAGCTTGACACGAGGTCCAGGAATACGCCCTTAGCAGTTGGAGAAGGTGAACAGTCTCCACGGGCTTGTCCAGCCATGCGAGGTGGACGCCGGTCACGATTCGCCTTGGTAATGAGGTCTTGATATCTCTGCTCCCGAATCATCATCCGCTGTAAGGTGAAACTGTCCGTCACGTTGTGTAGCATTGCCGAGTGCCTCATCTCCTCCCAGTGTGCCGGCAGTCCGGTGAGCAGGTTCAAGGTGAATGTGTCCTCATCCACCATCTTTCCCGCTAGTGCCAACTTGTCCCGAATCGCCGTTGCGCGGTTCACATACTCCTCCAGCCTCTCTTGACTCCCCATTTTCAGGTTGTCCAACTGCTTCAAGAGGGAGACAGTCGCCACCGAATCTTTGGCCTGGTAAGTGTCCATTAAGTACTCCCACGCTTCGAATGCAAGGCTGTAGGATTCCTGGAACATGTCCAGTTGTAGCTGAATCGTGGCGCTCACACTATGTCGTAGAACCCAAAAGGCGAGTGTTGCGCGCTGGGAGTAATCCGCCTGTAGCATTTCCAGTCGCTCCATAGCGTCGTCAATGTCACCATTTCCATGGTAACCGGATACTGCAGGGTCACAAAGAATTCCCACAGATTCGTGACGCGAGCGTTCATACGAAACCGTAGTGCCCACTCCCGGAAGTTTGAGCCGTCAAACGGAGTGGTGGTAAACGCCTTGTCCACCGTTTCTCCCACCATTTTGCGTGACAGCCGTTCCTTGTCTTCCTCCGTGTATTCACGTGGAGCGGGGTCGAAGAGAGTAGGCAAGTTTGATGGCCGAGGTAGCTGTACCGTGTGTTGCATGTCTCCATTCTGTCCACCAAGTTGACGTTCCAGCACTTGTTCACGTCGCATGATGCCACTTGACTGCATCCCGTATCCCATCCGCCCCTTGTTGTCCACAGAACGTGCTCTGATCGGTGGACGAGGTGCACGTGGAGGTGTGACATTGCCGCCATGAAGGTGAGACCTGGCTATGGGAGAAACTCCAATCGGATGGGAGTTAGTCGCAAGTCGTCGTAGTGGGGGAGCACCAATAGTGTAGGATGCAAATCCCACACCTTCCACGCCCACTTCACCATTCCCATTACTCTCTTGCCCAATCTGTCCACTTCTCATTCCACCATGCTCCATTGCATGCACTTCACTCCCGTACTCATCATTCCTCCTCCGTGCTTCCTTTTGCATGGATAATTGATGTGCGAGATTGGAGCCCTCTTCTCCTTGGACGGATGCATCCCTCCTTTGGGATGACTCTCCTCCTTGAGGTACGCCCATTTCTCCATCACCATCAATTGCTGCATTGACATTGGATGCACGAGTTTGGTTAGTCCGAGGAGTGCTTGAATGAGATTGCCCATGAGTGGACGGATTGCTGAGCCCGTCAGTGTTTGTTGTCGTTGCCATATTGAACTTGACCCGTAGTGATGCCTGAAGTGCCGGTGGTGCCCTTGCGATCATGTTTTCCAGGTGCTCATGCTGAGCCAGGATGGCTTCCTCGAAAGCCGCATATCCAACATTCACTTCATCGTCGAAGTGCGCCATGATGGTGTCAAACCGTACACCAAGTGCGCGCTAAACTCGCAGTTGTTCCCGGAAGCGAACACCAGGTATACGCCAGCGTTGACCGGGTGTGCGGTACCCTGATTGTATGCAGGTACCTATCCGAAGTGAATTCTCGTAAACTTTTGAACCAGATTTGGCAGCATGCCCCCTAGAGTAGCTCTGATACCATGCTAGAAAGGCATAGTGCCAGCGTAGCGGAAACGTGTTTGTAGACAAGAACAAGATAGAAATCTTGCACAAGAACCAAGTTGATCATTGAAATGTAGAATGATTGACACAATGATGATGAAGTGGCAGAGCAGGGTATATATGCATCCAGCTACCCCTCCAGAATGACCACATTCACACCAATAATGGTGTACCAATAATTCCACCCTCTACCCTCCAATAATGTTGAGCTCCAATAATCGTAGACCTACAATAATTGTGACAATTATTGTAGGACCCTGAAGCTTATAAAGAGGACTACACTAAAACCGAACAGCATACTAGTATACAGTATTCGATATACTGTATTCGGATTTCCGACAGCAACAAGAGTATTGTGTACCCCCTAGAATGAATCACTAAAGCCTATATAAAGTATTGGCCATGGTTTGACAACCCTTGTGCATATGGATGGGACATGAGGTACCGTATGAGGAATGGGGGTGCGTACAGTCTAATGAAATTGATGTGGCATGCTACTTTGATCCCCACATGGGTGCATAAATATCTGCCGGTGGGTATATCCAGGGGATGAAGGTAATTATCTTCTGATTGACAGATAAGGAACCAGAAGAATGCCCTTTATGCCAGTACATAGAGCTCCGCTAAGCAGCCCTCTCTTCCTCGATGAGCATGCGCTTGAGCACCTCGTAGCACATGAAGGAGATGCCGGCCGCCGGCATCATCTTGACACACGATGGCACCACCCCCCTGTACAGCCCCTTCACCCCGTGCTCCCTCACAATGCACTGCATGCAGTGCAACATGCCCCGGTATGCCATTCTGCCACCCGTGGCGCCCATTTGTAGCTGAAGCGGAGGGAGAAGGTAGAGATGATGGGTGGAAGAGTAGGGGATGAAGTAGAGAGATAGGTAAAGTTAGAGGCAGAAAGTTTAAAGAAAGAGTGAACAAATTGGAGGCAGGACGTTTCGTACAAGAACGTCAATAGCAAAAAACTATGCTTGGGTTTTCTCAAGCCTTCTACGGAGGCAGGCCGCATACCTGCTTCCTGGTGACTTCCAGTGGGAACGTGGAGGCAGCAGCAAAGCAGCCAGCAGTGGAGCCAATGAGCAGCGTGGTGAGCGGGTCAATCTGCTTCACCTTGGCCGCCTTCCTGTACGCCGTGCACAGCGCATCATACGCAAAGAAGTTCGCCCCCGCGTACGGAATCACGCCCATCACGCTCGGCGCCAGGCCGCGGTACAGTGCCCCCACGCCCTCCTCGCGCGCTATGCGGTGGAAGGCGTGTAAGAAGCCGCGGTAAAGGTGCGGGCTGACTGTGAGGCGCGTCTTGACGAGCTCTAGTGGGTACATGAGCACTGTGGACGCTATACCGGCAGAGGAGCCCGCTATAGAGGAGATGGGCAGCGGTAGCGGGAATGGAAGGGGCGGCGGGAGGCCTGGCGTGGGAGTGAGCGCGCGCTTGACTGTTTCGTACGTGAACATCTGAGGGTGAGCGCAGGGTAAGTGAGGGGAGGGGGAGGGGGTGCGAGGAGGGATTAGCAGGTTGTTTTTTACTGATTTATGCATTGCACGAATAAGGAGGGGGAATGAACGAGGCGAGGAAACAGATAGGAAGCGGCAAGGAGAGGGGCTGTGGTTTGGTTGGGAGGGGCAGGATGTTCGGATGGGGCCAGGTGAAAACGCTGAGATTTGAGGTGTCAATCACAAGATGGCAATAGGTAAGATCTTACAATGAGCAGGCAGGTCGCAGGCCACGTCTAGTGCACTCTTGAAGCCTGCTAGACATTTCTGCTCCCTGTTTGTTCGCCTCCGTTGCCACGTCAGCAGCACGTTCACAGCACCCTCGCGCGGTTGCTTCTAACGGGACGGACAAGGCTTGCGTGACACCAGCTCAGCAACTCTGGTGACGGACGGCCCTCAAGCCCTCCCCTCTCAAGCCCTCAGCAACTCGGGGCAATCCGCTGCACAACTCAGCCCGCAGCGCTCACCTCGATGGCCTTGCTGGGCGCGACGCGCAGCACGTTGATGGCGTTGCCGCGGAACAGCCCCGCCCACCCGTGCTTCTCCACCACCCACTTGAACACGCGCGCCATGCTGCCGCTCGCCGCCACGCTCCCCGCGTCCGCGCACATCATGTGCGTGCGCACCGTCTCCAGCGGCGCCACCGCTGCGCAAGTGAGCGAGGGAGGAACGACAGCACGCGGGGACAGTGGTTCGAAAAAAGAAGGGTTTTTTTAGTCGACTTAAAAACCACCACGCCCGCGCACATCGTTTGCGTACGAACCGTCACCAGCGGCGCCATCGTTGCCGCAACCAGGGTTGAACGACAGCACACGGGGGACAGGGGTTCGGAAAGAAGTTAGCGCGTGCCAGGGAAAGGGGGAGGCGTTAGAAACCCGCCAATTTTAACGCTCTCATAAAAGAGCGATCTGCTGTCGTTCACATCTCCTCGAAACGACAAAAAAAAAAATAAAATAAAAAATAAAAAAAAGAGCCGCGAGGGATGGAAGAAGCGCATCTGAGCAACTTTTAAGAGACAGGGTTTTACACCCGAGGAGCCACGTTCGGAGGCGTACCTGTTCTCGACACACCACCAGCGACGGCGCCGCTGAGCAGACGGCTGGCGGCTGGGCTCAGGCGAAGCTTCAACTTCACCTGCGCGCGCGCCGTCATGCCCGCAAACGTCGCGGACCAGCACCCCGCCGCGCTCTCCGCCACCGCGCGCACTTGCATCACGGCACCGCTCGTCGCGCGCTTCAGCGCCGCTAGTGGCTGCGCCGGGTGTAGGCTCAGGCGCGCGCCCTCTCCGCCGCTGACGCTACCGTGGCTGAAGTGTGCCGCAGCTGCTGCGGTCGGTCCCCACGCCGACACGTGTTGTTGGGACTGGGGGAACTCGCGCACAAGAATGTCCATCTCCGCCATGGGTTCCTCCAGCGCGCGCAGTGAGTTGGAGTGCGCCTGCGCGTGCGCCATCCCTGCTTGCACCAGCGGTCGCTGCGTCGCACATTGCCGCGACGACGACCTAGACATCGCCGATAACGGCGTCGCCTGCTCTGCGAACTTGACGCGCGACGTCGCCACCACGCGCGTGGGCGACATCGGCGACGGAGCGGCGGCGTCGACGGAATCTCCGTTGTGTGACAGTCGCTGCTGCTGATGCAGCTTCTCCCCGCGCTCCCTCAATTGCGTGAGTCCGTGCGCCGTTCGCGGCACTGGCAGGGCCGCGGCGAGTTTGAGCCCCAGGAGCCCGTTGCTGTGCGTCGTCGCCGCGTATAGCGGGATGCGTGACCCGCCGGCTCTGGCGTTGGCGGCAGTGGGGGCAAAGGCGGTCGGGTGCTCGGGATTTGGGGAAATTACTTCGCGACTTGCAACGCGGCTGTTGCTTGGTCCCGATGTTGCGTCATTGAAGCGGTGGGTCGCCATGCTCGTAACGGAAAAGAATGTCCCGTCCTTTTGACAGAGGCGTGTGACGGCTATGAGGAGATAAGGCAGCGGAAGCAAGTTCGTGATTAAGCAGTTCGCGGCAATCTAGTCCCGACAAGGAGGCGCGGAGGTGGGAAGAGTTTGAAGGGTTGAAGGGTTCAATCCAGTCTAGTCTCAACGAGGCGATTGCAAACCTACAGGAGATGAATTGGAAGGGCAAAGAGATGGAGAAGACGGATGTAAAGGAAACAGATGGTGATATGTATTGTACCACGTAAGATAGGCTCACAACGACGCAACCGCCCTTGCCTTGCGTCGACCATCAAGGGCAACAATGTTCAGCAGTTGCTGCCCAAAGTTTCCCAAACCGCCTCATTACCTGATGCTGCCACGGAGACCGCGCTCTGACCAGCAGCCGCCAGTCGGTGTGTGGCGGCGTTTGCTAGCTGAAATCTCGTTTCAGTCGCAGTGATCATACGGTACACTGCTAAATTTCCTTCCAGCGTAGTTGGCTTGTGCCCTTTCGGGCAGACAGGTGGTTCGATCTCCAGCGCTGTGTGACGAGGATTTCGCAAACAGCCAGAGGCTGAGAGATAGTTCCGTGTGGCGGCCGGCGTCACGCAGATGTGGCACTGACAGATTGGCTTAAATGTGAAATCCACCAATCAGAGGAGGAAGGACATCCATAAAGCTGTCAACACCGCACTTTTCCCGCGTAGATGACGCATCACGAGTCACGACGACCAGCGCACGGAAGTAGTGAGGCGTGCGGAATCGTAGAAGAGGTGTGTTCTGATACAAGAATTCCCCGAAAATAAGCACATATGGGCTAATACTAAACACCTTCTAAGATTGTGGAGGGTTTATGATGTGGTAATACATAATGTGGTAATATTAAATATATATATATATATGAGCACACACGGTCACAAAAGCATTCACGAAAATCAATAACGAACAGGGATCTCCCTAGGTTTTGAACACGCCTGATGCTTCTTACGTGCTCTTCGGGCCCATATGATGCATCAAATGCTCGGTGTGTTTTCAATGTGATGAATCAGATATTTAAAAAGAATGTGTCGGTTGAATCAGAAGAAAATTGAATTCAATTTTCTGATTGTAAATGGATTTTTTTTTTAATTACTATGATAGGGGAATTTGATTCGGTTTGGTTCAGTTACGGGAATGGGGAAAGATACATCGGAGGAAGAAAAGAAGGCTCAAAGGTTCGAACATACCGTGATCTCCCGGTTAGAAGACCCGGGAGTCTTATCCCAAATGTGCTCAAATTGGGTTTTGGGGTCTTATTTGATGACATATAGTGCAAAAGTCTCAGTAAGTGGCTACAGCGGAATGAGTTGCATTTGATGGATTGGGGTACATATTCCTACTTCTAACTGTTTACATCCCCTACGACACAACCCACTAATGGCTAGAATATTTGACACACCCCCATAGCCTAAGTGAGGAGTGCAGAGTAACAACAAACAGCCTAAGGTCACAAGACCAGTCACAAACAAAAGACAAAACAAAGCTCAGGGTGGATCACAACGTCACCACACAGTCTGAGCGCAAACAGCGGCCACAAGGCCAGTTCAAGAGTGTATATGCAAATATATACAGTACAAGCAAAGACAAGAGACAAGCACTCACTACTGCAGTCTACTCGACCCAGTCTCAACGAGGCCCAACTGCAGACAGAACCGGCGGTGGTCACAAGGCTGAAGAGCCTTGGTGAAGATGTCTGCAGTGTTGGCCTCGGAGGCCACGAAGTCCAGACGAGCCTGCCCGCGTCTCTGCAACTCTCGAAGGAGGAAGTACCTGACGTCGATGTGCTTCACTCTGCTCTCCAGTCGAGGCTCACGACACAGGAGAATCATCGCCCTGTTGTCAGCAAACAAGGTCGGTGCAGAGCTCGGCCGCTCACCAAGGTCAGTGAGCAAGAAGGTCAACCAGCGTAGCTCCTGAGTAGATCTCGGCCTCTGCGGTAGAAGTCGCAACAGAGGAGGACCGAGTAGACCTCCACGAAACAGCTCCAGAACCCAGGCTGAAACAGTAACCCTGCGTAGACCTCTGAGTCTCAACGTCGTCGGCGTAGGAGGAGTCGCAGTGACCGGTGAGTACAACTGGCTGTGTCCCTCCAAGTACAAGCCCCATGTCTGATGTCGCGCCGAGGTACTTCGCCACCCTCTTAGCCGCCGCCCAGTGAACAGGACGGTGTCTCCCAGTCGCAACAAAGCGAGAAAGGATGCTAAGAGGGAAGGCGAGGTCCGGGCGAGTGCACGTCATCAGGTACATGAGGCAGCCCACTAGCTCTGTGTAGAAACCACTGGGCTCGAACGGCTCTTTAGGAAAAGGCCCAGTGAGTCTGTGGTCTACAGCAAGAGGAGTGGGTGTAGGAGAAGAGTCCTGAAGCCCGAACCGCTGAAGGACCTGCTGCACCATGTGTGACTGAGTCAGAGTGATGGTGCGAGCGGCTCTGTCCCTGGAGATCTGCAGGCCAAGGTAGCGGCGCAGTTCCCCAAGGTCAGTGCAGGTGTGTCTCTTCTGTAGTTCGAACTTCACCTCCACCAGTGCAGCTGTGTCGGCTGTGGCAAAAACCAAGTCGTCAACGTAGACCAGAACGAAGAAAGGTGTGCGCCCACGACGAACAAACAGCGACGGGTCGGCAGAAGACGGCTCAAAACCGAGGTCGGAGAGAGTAGAGCGGAGAGTGTCGTGCCACTCACGGGGTGCCTGGCGGAGACCGTAGACCGGTCGTCTGAGGCTCCACTGGGTCCCAGGCGGGAAAGTGCCAGTGAAGCCCGGAGGACGAGGTAGCCAGATCTCCTCGTGTAGGCGGCCCTGGAGGAAGGCAGTGGAGAAGTCAAGAGAGTGTAGCTCGTAGTCTCTCTGCGCTGCTACGTGCAGTAACACCCGAAGAGTGGTCATCTTCGGGGTGGGCGCGAAGGTCTGAAAGAAGTCAACTCCCTCACGCTGACTGAACCCTCTAGCCACGTAGCGTGCCTTGAAGACTGGGGGAGATCCCGGCGGCCGCTTCACCTTGAAGATCCACATGCCGTCAACGATGTTCGCCCCTGGGGGGGGAACCTCGTCAACGTAAGTGCCTGTGGACCTGTAGGAGGCCATCTCTGCGTCCATGGTAGCTCTCCACTGAGAGGCCCAAGGCCCTGACACTGCCTCAGCGTAAGTGCGAGGAGTAGGTATGTCAGGAGCGTCGGGGTCTCCCTCAGGAGCGAGGAGCATGGCACAGAGATGAGGCGAAGCGGCTGCTAGGAACTCTAGCTCAAACTGTCTGTCCTCTAGGACGTCACAGCCAAGGGCAAACTCACCCCCGGCGGACAGAGGACGGACAGGAGGAGCGGCCACAACACGAGTGGCGTAGTCAAGGCGACGCGTAGCAGTAAAGTCAGTGACAGCGGCAGTGAGGACCGCGACGGAGGAAGGAGAGGCACGAGGGTCTGTAGCAATAGAGGCGAGAACACGAGAGAGTGTGGGGCGGTACGTGCGGTAGTAGTCAGTGACCGGAGTGGACAGGGAGGCAGTGAGGGACGACTCAGGAGGACGAGGAAGAACGGACTAAGAAGGACGAGGAGGACTAGAACGAAACAACACGGTACGGAGGTCAGTGACAGGTGACGAGGGACGAGCACGAGGAGGACGAGAGGTCCAAGTGTGGGTGAGAGGAGGGGGAGACGGAGGAGACTGAGAACGAGGGAACACAGCCGGAGCTGAGTCCGGAGGAGGAAACGTAGGTCCGAGCACAGGACGAGAGGAGGGTAGACCAAGGCCAGAAACAGGGGCCGGAGGCTGCTCCGGCTGCTGCTGCTGCTGCTGCTGCTGCTGCTGCTGCTGCTGCTGCTACTGCTCTCGCTGCAACTCCAACCTTTTACGCTCCACCCGCTGCTGAACCTCCAACCTCTCACTCTCCACGCACTGCTGCTCCTCGCGCGCAAGACGAAGACGGGCCTGGTGTCGAGTCGGGTAGGGGTGAGGAGGAGGAGTGGTGTCAGGAGACGACGAAGAAGAACCGGCTCCACCCTCGACAGGACCCGGCTGAGCACCCCCAGAGCGAGTACCCCCTGCGGCAGCACGACTAGTACCTGTAGGAGGTGTACCCGCACCCCCAGTCGTGGTGCCTCCAGTGGCACCAGCACCAGCCCCAGACTCTCCAGCTCCAGAAACACCACCAGCTCCAGCACCACCACCAGCTCCAGTACCCTCGGAACGGGCAGCCGCGGCAGGTGCACGCTCAGCGCCAACGCCAACACCCCCAGAACGGGCGGCTCCTGTAGGTGCACGAACAGCTCCAACGCCAGCACCCCCTCAACAAGCACCGCCAGAGCCCTCACCTCGAGCACCAACACCCTCAGAGTCCGCAGTGGCCGGTAAAGGAAGCGCTGACGGCTGCTGCGGAGGCTGTGAGGACGATCGTGGGGAAGGAGGAGAGACCTGGGGGGGTACCGAGGGGGGGGGAGTAGCGTGGGACACACCAGACGGAGCGGGAACAGGGGGGGGTACCGGAGGAGCAGGGGCGGGAGGAGGAGGAGCTGGAGCCAGGAAGAGGGGAGGGGGGGGAACCGGGAGACCTCGACAGGGGTACCTGACGTAGTAGGGGACGGACTCGTCGAAACGGACGTCACGAGAGTCAAAGAACCGGTGGGAGGGAGGGTGGTAAAAGGTGAAGTCAGAGGAGTCCTCTGGGAAACCAAGGAAGACACAGGGGACGGCGCGAGGTGAGATCTTGTCCGCAGAGGTGTCGCGGACAAGAGCCAAGCAGCCCCAGACACTAAACCTCGACGCAACACCAGGGGACCCTGTCCAAAGACTGGTCGGTGAAGCCCCTGGCCGAGAGACGCGAGGCCAGAGGTTCAGCTGGTGAGCGGCGTACCGAGCCGCGTAGGGCCACAGAAAATGGGGCGCGCGGGCGTGGATCATGGAGGTGCATGCGATCTCCATGACCAGGCCTAAGCGGCGCTCAGCAACCCCATTCTGTTGTGGAGAGTCTAGAAGAGTCCAGTACTGGGTGATGCCCTGCTCAGCACAGAATCTGGCGAGAATGCCGGAGCGAAACTCACCCCCACGGTCGGAGTGGAGACAACTGACACGACGACCTCGAGTACCCTCAGTGGCGAGCAGCCACCGGATCAGCGTAGAAGTCACGTCGGACTTCTTCGCCAAAGGGAACACGGTGGTGTACCGAGAGTAATCGTCAACGACCACCAGAAAGAAACTCTCTCGCTCAGGGCCAAGGCGGTGAGTGGGGCCCCAGACGTCCAAGTGTAGTGTCTAGAAGGGCTCGGTGGCCGGACGAAGGGAGGAGGAGTGGGGGGTGGCGCGCAGCCGACCCTGGACACAAGGACCGCACGGAGGAGCTGGGGACGGCGGGAGCGGCGGGAGGACTCGGGGGAGGCCTAAGACAAGACGCTGACTGGACATAGCGCGGAGACGAGGGAGGGACGGGTGACCAAGGCGGTGGTGCCAGAGGAGGGAGGGGTGGGCAAGCGACCGACATGAGCGGTGCCAGAGGAGGGAGGGGTGGGCAAGCGACCGACACGAGCACGACGCAACAACTACACCTAACACAGCAACCTGACTGGACCCGGCTACCTGCTAGACGGAGGAACCTGACGAGTGTCGGTGCGGAGGGTGTACAAACCGGAGCCCGGCGCCTGGCAAAACGTGGCCAAGGGGGCGTACGTGTCACCGTCCACACAGACTGCGGTGAAACCAGAAGGTTCAACCCAGACCCCGACGTGCTGTCTCGCCAGGGGGCCCACACCAACCAGGTTCCTAGAGAACGTAGGAACGTGGAGGCCAGTCAGGGAACCGGAAGGAGCAGCTGGGCACGGGAGTGTAGTGGCGTGAGTCGCAATGACCGGTCCCGAGGAGGGATCGGCCAGTGCTACAGGGACAGGCGCCGGTAGCGGAGAGAGAGTCGTGCAGTCGCGGAAGAAGCAGTGCGACGCTCCTGAGTCCTGTGTGTTGTGTGATGCTATCATTCGCATTCACGTCTGTCTGCCTCCCATCAAATGTTTGTGCATTGCATGCGTGGTGTGAGCGTGTGCAAGAATTTGTGATATGCGCGGTTTGGATTTTCTGAGTGTGTGTGAATGATATTTGACTTGAGCAGATATCTGAAGTGACTTCTCTGCTCGAGAGCTTTCCGACGAACCAAGAATCGTCGCGATCGGAGCAAGAACGAGAAAGTTACGAACATTGGAGTTCGTATGCTTTCCGTACTTTGGTTGCGGCGACTTTGGGAAGTTGTGAGAGTGACTCAATATGGGGTACAGACTTTTGGGGTTGGGACATTCGAACCCATCACTGTAGATTGCTGCCATGTGGTTGGGAGAAGCCAAACCAGGTTGGCAAGTGTGGCCAAGTGGGTTGAGGTGGATGGCATGAGTTGGGAAAGTGACAAATGTGAAAGTGGGGTTGCCTATGGAGAGGGGAATTGTGTGGCATGGGGTTTCCTTTGGTTGGGGACTCCTTGGGACCTTCCCTCTCGTCCTCCTCTTCCCTCCCACCTGGTTTAGTGCTACTCTAACTCTCTTGTGTGTAATCATTTTGTGGAACTTGTGAGTTAATTGTGATTGAGTTAAAATTTCTGTGGCAGCATGCCCCCCTGTACGCCGAAACGCATAACTCACGATTTAATTCACCATTTGATGTGATTCAACTTGGGAATTGTAGCCACGGTCTAGAGCTACAACATACTCGGTTTTCGTGAGATTTTCGGCGACGACGTTTCTTGTGAAATCGCGGTTTCTGTCCAGAATTTGAAGCCAACGATTTTGTGATATTTCGGCACCTATTCTTCATAGACTCCGTCCTTAGTCTCTAAAACAGTGTGAAGGAGAGAGACGCGTCCGCCGAGGGAGTACCTGTACTAGTAGCTAAGCAAGATCCTACACTAGCACCTACTCTAGCAACAGGCAATGATCCAAAGCTATGTCCAGGCAACTACACAGATCCAGGAGCACTATAGTCAACATCAGCATACATGGCATAAGACCTAGCATCATCCATAGTCATATCAAAAACAGCAATACCACGAGCAAGCAGCGTCCCCCCGCATGGCGGTGGGGGAGCGGAGGGGCCGTGGTGCAAGCGGTAGAGGTCGTCGAGACGACTGAAGCAGCGTGCAGCAGAGTGGTCGGGGCGGCCACAGTACGAGTCCCTACGAGGACCCGTAAGGATCCAGTACTCACAGGGACCAACGTCGCGGCCGACCAAGCGTGGTCCCCGACTGGAGGGGGACCCGCAGACCTCCACTGCTGCTGAGGGCCCCACTGCTGCGGCGGGCCCCACTGCTGCGGCTGCTGCTGTGGCGGGCGCTGCTGCTGCTGCTGTCCCTGCCGCTGCTGCTGTCCAGGCGGTGGCAGCTGCTGAGAAGTCGGCTGCTGCTGCTGCTGCTGGAACCCCTCACCATTAGTGAGAACTCCACCGTCGAGAGGAGGGCCGTCAGGGCCCGAGCCACCCCCACCACCACTCCCACCACCTGCTCCACCGCCACCGCCACTACCCGCACCACCCCCAGTACCCCCGCCGCCCTTCCCGCCCTTCTTGCCGGCCTTGCCACGTTTCTGTCCGCCAGAGACAGAAACAGCCGCCGTCTCCTCAGAGGCAGAAGACGTGGGGGTGGCAAGTGAGGCAGTGAAGGTGGGAAGCTGTGGTACCGCACACCCCTCAAAAAGACGAGGAGGAGGCGCGGAAGAGGCAGAGGCAACAGTGAGGAGGTTACTCTCGATCTTCGAGAGAGCGGTCTCAAGAAGATCGATGGTAAGCTCAGTGGGGTGCTTCAGAAGAAGCGCGTCGCGGGCTGTGGCTAGGCGGTCAGGGAGGCGAGTGACTAGCCAGTGAATAGTGAGCCACATAGGGGGCGGGGCAAGGGCAAGCTGGTCCTCAGTGCAAGCAGCGCGAAAGCGAGCGTCAAGAGAGCGCAGGTGGGTAGCGAGGTCAGAGACAGTCTCAAAGGAGGCGAGGTCAGGGTAGATAAAGGGTACGAGGAGGTGACTGGGCGAAGCAGAGGAGGGAGTGGAGTAGCGAGCAACAATAGCCTTATACAGATCTGCAGCAGACTCGACCTGAGCGAAGTGGACTGCCTCTGTCGGCGGGAGAAGGTCGGTCAGGGCGAGGCAGGCAGCGGCGTCACGAGACTCCCACACGTCACGAGCGAGGAGCTGGCGCTGGTAGTCGGCCTCCTGCTCAGAAGTAGGCGGTGGGGTAGTGGGCAGCGGAGGGGCGGTCTGAGTGCCGGACGCGTGTGCGAACAGGTGCACGCCATCCTGCCGCTGGCTCTTAAGGTGGCGCTGCGCCTGCGTAAGCCACGTACTAAAATCAATCGGTCTCCCCTCAGGGTCAAAACGAAGTACTCGGGAGGTCGCCATAGGGGGCGAAACTGAGAGAGCGCGGCTGCCAGCCGCGGGAGGGGGGAGACAATCAGTAACTTGTGGGCAGGCGGGGAGGCATGCAGGTGGGTAGGTGGGCGGCGCAGTGCGCTGGCTGGTGGGCGGCGCGGCGCGCTATGGGGCGTGCTGGGCGGCGTATTGGGTGGCGGGCGGCGCGGCGGGTCGACGGGCGGGCGACGCGGCGCGCGGGCCTACGGGCGGCGCGATGGGTCGACGGGCGGGCTGCGCGGCGAGGCGAGGGGCGGGCCGACGGGCGAGCTAGGTGACAGGCGGCCCGACGGGCGGGCTAGGCGACGAGCGGACCGACGGGCGGGCTAGGAGATGGGCGGGTCTACGGGCGTGCTAGGCGACGGGCGGCCTAGGCGACGGGCGGGACTACGGGTCGACCGGCGGCGTGGCGCGTTAGGGGACAGCTGGCTGGCTTAGGGCTTAGTGCGCTAGCGCGCTGGCGTGTCTGGTGAGCTAGGGAAGGAACTAAACCCTAAACCTAGGGCTTAGGAGCGAGGAACCTAGCTGATACCATCTCAGTAAGTGACTACACATGCACACACACACACACACACACACACACACGCACACACGCACGCACGCACGCACGCACGCACGCACACACGCACACACGCACGCACGCACGCACGCACGCACGCACGCGCGCACGCACACGCGCACACCCACAGACACACACACACACAGACACGCACACACGCACGCACACACGTACGCACCCTAGCACGCACGCGCGCACGCACGCGCGCACGCACGCGCGCTCGCACGCGCGCACACGCACGCACACACACAAAATGGGATATTTCATGCTGCTGTCCTTACAGATGTCTTGTCATGTTGCCGCATCATCCTGCAGCGCATGCTGAAGTGCAGCATTAGCCATGACATGCTGCTGTCCTTGCTGCGGCCTTGTCAAGTTGTTGCACCATCCTGCATGGCATACTGAAGAGCAGAATGGGTCATGCATAGTTGTTGCACCATCCTGCATGGCATGCTGAAGAGCAGAATGGGTCATGCATTTTTGCTGTCCTTGCACCCGCCTTGTCAACTGCAAGGGCCATCACTCTGCTGTCCTTGCTGCACCCTTGTCTAGTTGCTGGACCTTTTTGCATGGCATTCTGAACTGCAGACTGGGCTATACCATGTTGCTGTCCTTGATGCTCCCTTATTCAATTGCTGGTGGGCATTCTGAAGTGCTAGACGTTCCTGTGGGGCATGCTGACGTTCATGTTTATGTCTAACAGCCTGCAATGGCGTCTCGTTCCAGCACTAGCACCAACCCCCGTCAGGTGATGGGTCAGGCGGTTCACGAGATCGCGCTGGTTCATAGAACTTCCCAATTGGAGATTTCGAGACATCTCCAGGCGCAAACAACTCTCTTGCAAAGTGGGGCTACACTCCTATTTGATGGGAAGCGGATAGCATCATGCGATGACTTGATGTATTTGTACACGTTTTCCGCACCGCGCCTCACCAAACGGCGTATGGCGATCGCGGCAACAAACGGTAAGTGAAAAGGTTGGACGCAACAGGAACGGACGGACCAGAGGCATTGGAGATTGCACGCATGCGTCTTCAGGCACATGGCCAGGAGTTACAGTTTGGTGGTGAAGACGTGGTGGGAAGGTCAGGGGATCTATTGTCCCGAACACCGGGCACGATTGTTCCGTGACAAACTATATGCTTTTCAGGATTGTTTTTTCAACAGCGAAGGAATCATGCAGAATGCCTCCGGGTTTAACCATGGCGGGGCGCGTTGTGGTGAAAATTCAAAGCATCTCAACGACACGGGTGAGGATGTGTGAAACGAGGATGTGCGCGTATGGTTGGGAAAGTGGTAAATTTTGTGACTAATAAATATTGATGCGAAAAGATCCTCTCCATTTTGTTTCTAACAGAAGAATTGTTCGAAGAACTACATTCAGCAATGGAGGGGCAACTTGCTCTCGAATCAAAAGATGTGGTGCTGGAGCTCGAGAAGGACATGCTGCCGCTGCTTGAAGGAGAGGTCAATGTCATACGCGCCCCCACCTCTACACTTGAGGCGGTCTTTAAGAGCCCAATTGCTCAAGGGAGATCGACGAGTGGATGTGTGGTGGTTGAGGGGTCGCTCGATTACTCGACAGTTTCTTCCCCGGCATCTGAAGCGATTGGGCAAGGGGGAATGAGAGGGTGGGGGGGGGGGGGGGGGGTGATTGCATTGGGATTGGATTGGAGAGCATTCCAGAGGGTCAGCATGAGGATGACATTCTCCCACACCTGAGATCGAGCCGCACATGCGCACGTCAGAGTTCGACACCCCTCATGCTAGGTGGGCATTGCTGCCTCATGCTGCGCGCGTGGCATACTTGGGTGCATGTGCAGCAAAGTCATTCCGCTACCCCCTCAGTTGCTTTGCCATTTTGCTCCTCTATGCCGTGTAGTATACTTGGGTGCGTGCAGCAATGATATGTCGCTTCCCCCTCTGCAGCTTTGTCATTTTGCTCTTTGATTCTGTGTGGCATACTTGGGTGCATATGCAGCAAATACATGCCTCTGCCCCCAAGTCTGCCTCGCCATGTTGCAGCCCCTTGCTGTGTGGCATACTTGGGTGCATGTGCAGCAATGACATGTTGCCGCCCCCTCTGTTGCTTTGCCATTTGGCTCCTCTTTGCTGTCTGGCATAATTGTCTGCATGTGTAGCAATGACATGCCACCGCCCTTGCTGTCGTATTACTATTTAATACGGCAGGGAAAATGCAACTGTAGTGGAGGATCACCCCTCGATGAGCTCTTCGCCCCCTCCTGGTTGGCCAGTGTCGCCAAGCGTTGACGAGCTTGCGAGCAGCGTGATATGTATACTTGATCCCTTGTTGATCGTGACTTTCTTCATAACATTGTGTATTGGGTGCACGTTGATCGTCGGATGCAAAGGTCGCATGAGGTTACAATCCTGGTGGCGTCGGTGGACATGTTTTGGCTTGGCATGGATGCACAAAATGTGGCGGGACTTGTGAGTTTTGCTCCACAGATTGGAGTAGTAGGGATGGCACTGAGGGAAAACGAGGGCCACACTATGGAAGGAATAAGGGCAAAGACGGGAAAGAGACCGACTCTTGGAGAGTGGATTTGTGTTGATGGTCGATGGGACAAAGCCAGAGAGGGGTAGTGGTATACTGTGTCGTTCATGGATCCGTTTACTAGGAAGATAATGCATTGTGTGATCGTGGGGGGGGTCATCTCCAGCCCTTGAAGAGATATATTTCAAACGTGGGTTAGGGGAGCTCAAGCAGATTGGGTTAGTTGTTAAGGGAATAATTTCTAATGAGGGAGGATCTTTCAGGGCGGTAATCATTGATTAGGGGATCAATCATCAAATGTACGTTTTGCACAAAGGTCAGAATCTGACTAGACGCTTTGTGCAGAACTTTATTGAAGAGGAGAAGTCATTGTTGCGAGTATCTGAATGGAAGAGTGTCGAGGATGTTTGGCACGTTGCCCTGGAACATATGTGGTACTGGCTGATAGAGCGTGGGTATAAGGTGCGGCTTACGCAGGGCAACAGCAGAGAGTCACTTGTGTGTGCCGTGTGCAAGTTGTTGGGCAAATTCAAGTACAAAAAACAGAGAGTTACAACTGCGGCTTGGAATTTTCCAACTATACGAAAGGTGCTGCGATTGTGTCGAAAGCGGCTAGCTAGTACGAAGGGAGATGGTAAGGAGAACAGAGGAGGCGGGGAGGAGATAGGGGAAGGACGCGCTTAAAAAAAGCAACGTTGCGAGAGCCGATCCGGGTCTAGATCGGCTTTGATCGACGTTCACGTTCACCATAGTGGGGAGGGTAAGTGCGAAGATATCGGTGGTCAGCGGTTATCGACTCCCACAACAGGGAATATTGCAGTGGAGGTGGTGTGTGATGATATTGTAGCAAATGGGGAGGCCAATGTAGGGGGCGGGAAAACAACTAGAGAGGGAGGTGGCGTGAGGGTGGAGAGAGGAGACATGGAGGATGTAGGACTATGATCCGTACCCTATTCATGGTGTCTGTCCATGCTCGGAGGCGTCGTTCCTCATCATCCAGGCTTCGGCCTTAGGCATGGTTCATACGCCCGACGAGGAGGCCGATGTGGAGCATGTATCAGAGACGGGCGAGGCCCCCACTACAGGTATGATGGTGATGATGTGCTGGCATAAGCAGGTTACTGACTGAGATGGAGTGCAGAAGGAAGTTTGGTGGATTTTATGGGGTGGTGAGCAACATGCCGGTTGTGCCAAATGCTTAGTAAAGGCCTTGTGTGTTTGTCCATGTGTGATCAATACTCACTCATATGTTTCCACATTCTGTTACATGTGCATATGCCTTTTTCTGTGCAAACACCCAGAAAATGGCTTCGGACGACGAGGATGCAGCTGAACCCAAGTCGCCTCATCATCGTTGGCAGGAGAGGGGCACTAAAAAGAGGTGGCAGGAGGAGGTGGGGGGTGGTGGAAAATGACGATCTAGCCATGGATGAACTTGTCGAGGAGACGACTATTGGGCAGCACTTTTATGTTCACTTCCACCATGTCATAGTGCGCAATGTGACACTCGCAAAAGAGGGGTCCCCAATGAGAGTTGGGGATGTGGCAGCTGAGCTCGCCATCGCTGCTGACCATTGGGCGGGTCTATATGCCGGTTGTTCTAGGTGGGACGTCCTTCCCAGTGAGTGCCGTGTACGAGCCTGACTCTGACACCCACAAGGTGGTGAAGGAGTGGCTGGCTACTCACTGTAGCGCAGAACAGATGCGACCCTACGTGCTTAGGGCGGGGAGTTGGCTAAACGAATCATTCCACTCCCTCATCTGCAAGTATGCTCCCAAGTGCATGAGGTTCTTAGGGAGCATGGAGGCCCACATTGCATTGGCTGTGCTCCACTGGAACAATACAGTGGAGTGAGTGGTCAAGGAATACAAAACACGGCTCCGAAAGGCGACACGAGTCAGGCGTGGCAAGAAGGATCGTGCTATGGGCCCCATGGACTGGACCTTGGTCGACGACATCATGCGCGACCTGATGGCTTCCCGGGGGAGGCCTCAGCCTGCTTAGCCTGTTGTTACACCCGATTCAGATGCACCCGAGTCCGTTCCCCCACGTGACAGTGAGGTTTTTTTTTTCCACCCCGCCTCCAGCCACAGTGTTGTCTAAGTCGAAAATCGACCAGCAGCACCAGCTCGTGGTCCAAGAGGCGCCATAGGACCATGCGTGGCCCCCGCCTGACCCGTACACGCTATCGTCTCACGTGTAAGTCATGCGATTCCTTGCCTATCTTTATGCCTTTGAATTTACATGTCACCCTGCCCCTGTCAGACATGCCCCTAAACTCATGCTGCTATGATGTTTTTAATATTTAGATGAGCCTATGCCGCGACAATCAAGTTCATGCTCCCCTGCGTACACCAGAGGGGTGTGCATGCAAGACGCCACAATGGTGAGAAATACTTGTTCTATTGGAGTCGTGTTCACAATTTGGGCTAATAGTACGCTTCATTTGAAGGCCTTACTCCTCAATGCTTCGTGCCCCCCCCCCCCCATGACAACATTTTTTTTTTTGTAGGTACATGGACTGCAAGATTAGCACGAAGCAACCACCATATCCTCAGAAGCAGCGCAAGAAAGGCAAGGTAGGCGTGCATTCGGGAAAGAAAGGGAAAGGGAAAAGCTGGGAGGGAAGGGAAGGGAAGGGAAGGGAAGGGAAGGGAAGGGAAGGAAGTGGAAACCAAAGCAAGGGAAGGGAAGGGGAGGGGGAGGAAGGGATGTGAAGGGAAGGGAAGGGAAGGGGAGGGAAAAGGTGGAACGGAAGCGAAGAGGGGGGGCAGAGGTGGTATGAATGAAAACGTGAAGGTGGGGGGATGGAAGCATGCGGGTGAGGGAATGGGAGGAGGAAGGGCGGGTGAATACCTACGTGAAGGGAAAAGGAATTTGTGAGGGGAAAGAAGGGCAAGGTCCAATGCAATGGTAGCGTGTGCGACCGTATTACAGGCCGGAGAGATGAAAATTCACTGAAGAGGGAAGCAACTCACGGGTACAAATCTGAAGTCACTGGTGAGAGATGGGAGCCGTCGCTCAGGTTGAAAAGTACCTGTCGAGCAGGGGAATGGAATGCCAGCAGCCGCACGAAATGGTATTGTGAGGGGTAGGGAATGGCGGCGTTTGGGGAAGGGAGATGGCAACGCGACGGGGAGGGCGGAAGTAAGAATGTTTGTGGAAGAGGAAGGGAATGGTTGCATGAGGAGAAGATAAGGGAAGAGAAGGGGGACAGGAATGGTAGCGTGAGGGTTATGGAACCTAGTCCAAGAGGGGTAGGGACTAGGTGCGCGAGGAAAGGGTATAGCGTGAGTACTCGAGAATGGAAGCGTGAGTGGAGGAAAACGGAACTGTGAGGAGACGGGAGAGGTGAGAGGCCTAGCCGCGGGACAGGAAGGGGATGGATGTGTCAGAGGTCCACAGGGGATCCCCGATGATCCTAGGGAAGGGTTACAGGCACGTCGGCCTGGGGGGTTATGGGCGCACTCACCCGCTATATAAACAAGCCCTTTTATCCCAGTGGTTAGTGGCTGGGATTCTGACATGGTATCAGAGCGAAGGTCTCGGGTTCGATTCCCGGTGTGTGCACTTCGGGCATCCCAGTGCGGGGGGGTGTCAGAGGTCCACTGGGGATCCCCGATGATCCTAGGGAAGGGTTACAGGCACGTCGGCCTGGGGGGTTATGGGCGCACTCACCCGCTATATAAACAAGCCCTTTTATCCCAGTGGTTAGTGGCTGGGATTCTGACAGGATGCGCGAGCAGAAGGGGATGGATGTGCGAGCAGAAGGGGATGGATGCGTGTGGGGAAGGGGATGGATGCGAGAGCGAAAGTGGGTGGATGCGCGAGCGGAAGTGGATGGATGCGTGGGCGGAATAGCATTTGCCTATGCTTGCGGAAGGTGATGCATGCGTGAGCGGTGAAGGATGGAGGCGTAAGGGGAAGGGGATGGTTGCGTGATAGGCAAAGATTGGAAGGGACGGTAAGAGAAAGAAAGGGACGAGTTGGGTGGAGAAGGGAAGGGATAGGAAGGGAAGAACAGGGAAGGGAAGGCATATGAAGAGAAATGAACGAAAAGGAAGGGAGGGAAAGAGTATGGCATCAGCGATGTGTGGCGATTGATGATGGTCTGGTGCGTGTTGGGGGAACGACGGGAAAGAGTGGGACATTAGCGATGTAAGGCAATTGAGGTGCGAGGGGAGGGTGGTGCAGAGGCGTGAAGGATTTCCTATGCATCAGTGTGAGAGCAAATTGCGGCCCGAGCTTCTTGTGAATTGTGGCGAATCGTAATGGGCCTGGTCGACTGTAAAGAAGGGGGAATCGAGGTGTGAGGACTACCGATTAGTGGCGTGAGGAGAAGGGGGTTGTGGCTTGAAGACAACATTCAATCGTGGTGGTACGGCACAAGCAAACCGTAATGGCAATGTGAGGGTAGGGAATGTTTGAGGTAATGAGTTGGCGGCTTGAAAGTGTGAGGGTAGGAAATGTTTGAGGTACTGAGTTGGCGGCTTGAAAGTGCCTACTGTACTCGCATGCCCTATTCGCGATCCTCGGGATAAATGTCGGCGAAGATGCTGGACGCTTTCTTTTTACGCATTCACGGAGTATCTCATGTTTCGTGACAATCAGGCAGGGGCCGTTGGACTGATTAAACTAAATAGATACTACTCAGTTTGTTAGGTCGTGAGGGGGTGTGTTGTTGAAGGAAGAAATCGTGAGGGGCGTGGTGAGAGGTCCCATCAGTTTCTGGGCGTACAATTGTTGGGGGTGTGTCTCTCGCACTCGACTTCGGATAACTTTGGCGAAAATGATATTAACACGCGAACCTTATCCCACATTGTGGAGGAGTGGAGGGGCGGTTGGGGGTTGTGGAGGAGTGGAGGAGAACGAGGATGAACAACATCCATGGCGGTGGCTGAGTTGAGAGGAACGGTGTGAATGTTTGCAATGTGTGTGGAATTCTCCAAAGCGCAGGCCCATTTATCGAGGAAGGGGGTTACAACTTTCGCCAGTTCGTGCAATGTGCTATTTTTTCGCCTTTCTTGGCGCCTTTTTGGGTTGCGAAGCAACCTATTACAATCGTTATGTTTTTCCATATTTTTAAAATATGAAAAAAAAATAATGGAATTGTTTTACAATGACTACCTTACTATACTTGTTAGGATACGTATGTGGCTGTGTGCTCCATCTGTGTGTTCAAATTTTGCCTATTTTATGGCGGTGTATCCTGTAATGCGTATATTAGTATGACGAAATTAAAATATTATTGCATGATGCATGAACATGATGGATAGTAGAATGCATGTTAGTAAAGTAGATGTTGCTGCAGTAAGTATGCCAGTAAATGATAGAAATGCGTAATAGTTATAAGAGCTAAGCAACTAGGCTACCGCATCCCTTGCCTAGCATGGGGGGAAAGTCAATAGCCTAGCATTTTACTCATACAACTATCACATGAATACAACACAATCTATGTATCCTAAAAAAATAATCAGTTTCATCAAATCTCGTTCAAGTGAACATACTCACAGAGTGGGCAAAGAACGTTCCCGGAAATGATAGGCTAAACAAGTTTTTAAGACCCACAGACATGCATTGCTAATGCAATGAATGAATGAGTATAGATGAACACACACACACACACACACACACACACACACACACACACACACACACACACACACACACACACACACACACACACAAACACACACACACATACACACACACACATACACACACATACACACACACACACATACACACACATACACACACACACACACACACAGCCTAACTCATACTAGAACAAAGTCAAAGCAATAACAATAGAAGGTGCAAAACAAGATACAACAAATACAAATAATGAATTCTGCGAATCGCCACTACTCTTCCCACTTTGCAGACTCAACTTGTCTTCCTGAAATGTGCAATATGATTTTCGATGTAGAGGAAATCGGAAAGCGAAACTAGGGAGGATAGGAGAGAGACGACACTGAAAGTGAAACAGTAGCAGAAGAGAAGGCAGCGCATCACCGACGCAAGAACAAACCGCCAAACCGAGAAACGAATACCATAAAAAATAACAGAAAGCGAAGCAAAACGGAAGGAAAAATACGAGAAACAGAAACAATAATCTACAAACCAAGTACTAATCTGCTGCAACCTATAAAGCAAATTAGTACTTGGCACGAGAATGAGAGAAATACGTGTGAGATGTTTCTTGAAAGGCTTGCCAGTCTTATTGTCGAAACCAGATTATCGAAAAGAAATAAGAATGAGAAGAAGAATACCGAAAAGAAGAGAAAGAACAAGATGAGAATGCGAGAGGAGTGGTAAAACAACGAGCAGACACGTATATCATGTTGAAACTAACTGGCAGGAATGAATGATGACTAGCAAGAATGTGTGTACAAATATGCAACCCTAGAGTTTGTGTACCCCCTAAAGGCTAACCCACTGTAGCCTAAACAACAACAACAGATATAATGTTTGACACACCCCCATAGGCAAAGTGGGGGAGAACAAGGGGTCACAAGACCAGTCAGAGCAAAGCAAAGCACAAGCAAGCTCAGGGTGGATCTCAAGGGATACCACACAAATTCCGAGCACAAGCAAGTGGTCACAAGACCAGTTCACATGCAGTTTGATAGTAGAGCAAGAGGTACAGTGATCACAACCTAGCAAGTGAAAGCATGCAGGTATATATATAGAGATCACAGTACAAACAAAGTCAAGAAGTAAGCAAGTGAGGTCCAGTAGGCACAAGGCCTAGAAGAGTACAGAAGCGCTGATGGTCACAAGGCTGAAGCGCCTTGGTGAACACGTCAGCAGTGTTGGCCTGAGTGGCCACGTAACGCAGACAAAGCTGACCACGCTGCTGCAGCTCACGAGCCAGAAAGTACCGCAGAGCGATGTGCTTCGTTCTGTGCTCCAGTCTGTGCTCCTCACACAAGGCAATGGCAGCCTTGTTGTCGACGTACAGCACTGGAGGAGAACGAGGCCGCTCTCCCAAGTCGGTCAGCAGGTAGGTGAGCCAGCGTAGCTCCTGGGCTGCCATGGCTGTGGCGTAGATCTCAGCCTCACAACTGGAGCTGAGAACTGAAGAAGAACGTGTAGAACGCCAAGAAACTGAACCGGAGCCAAGGCTGAAGGTGTAACCCTGAGACGACCGCTGCGTGGCCTGGTCGTCCGCCCAAGAAGCGTCTGAGTGTCCAGTGAGAACAACTCGGTCTCGCCCTCCAAGCACTAGCCCCATGCCCGACGTACTGCACAAGTAGCGCAACACCCTCTTAGCGGCATCCATGTGCTCCTTCCGGTGACGGCCAGGAGCGACATAGCGTGCAAGGATGCTAAGAGGGTATGCAAGGTCAGGACGAGTGCAGGTCATGAGGTACATGAGGCAGCCCACAAGCTCTGGATACGGGCCACTCGGCTCTACGGACTCATCCGAAGGCAGAGCTGAGAGCGAGTGACCGGTAGGCAGAGGAGTGGACTGAGGCGAGGAGTACGTGAAGCCGAAGCGCTGAAGGACCTGCTGCACCATGTGTGACTGAGTCAACGTAATGGTGCGCCGTGCTCTGTCCCGGGTGATCCGCAAGCCAAGGTAGCTTGTCAGTTCACCCAGGTCTGTGCACGTCTGTCTCTTCTGCAGCTCCGACTTCACGTGGGCGAGAGCCTGAGTGTCAGCAGTGGCAAAGACCAAGTCGTCGACGTACACGAGGATGTAGAACGGCGGCAACGAAGTGTCTGTGCGTAGAAACAGCGACGGGTCAGCAGTAGAAGGCGCGAACCCAAGTGCCGCAAGTGTAGTCCTCAGTGTGTCGTGCCACTCACGTGGCGCCTGGCGGAGACCGTAGACCGGCCGGCGGAGGCTCCACTGGGTACCAGGAGGAAACGACCCAGTGAAGCCAGGAGGGCGGCGCAGCCAGATCTCCTCGTGCAGACTACCCTGCAAGAAAGTGAAGCTCGTAGTCACGCTGAGCGGCTATGTGCAGCAGCACCCGAAGAGTGGTCATCTTCGGGGTGGGGGAGAAGGTCTGGAAGAAGTCGACTCCCTCACGCTGGCTGAAGCCTCGAGCAACGTAACGCGCCTTGAAGACAGGCGGAAAACCCGGCGGCCGCTTCACCCTGAAAATCCACATGCCACTGACGATGTTCGCCCCTGGTGGGGGAACAGCGTCGACGTAGGTGCCTGTGGACTTCCAGGAAGCCATCTCTGCGTCCATGGCTGTCTGCCACTGAGAGGAGTAGGGACCCGCTATCGCCTCTGCGTAAGAGCGCGGGGTCGGGATGTCTGGTGCATCCGGGTCTCCCTCAGGGGCAACTAGCATGGACACGAGATGAGGTAAAGCAGCAGCAAAGCACTGGAACTCCTCCTGCCTGTCCTCAAGGACGTCCGTGCCAAGAGCACACTCACCCCCGACGGACGGAGGACAGACAGACTCAGACTCAGCAACTAGGCTAGCGGCGTAGTCGAGACGACAAGCGGCAGCAAAGTCAACTAACTCAGCGACGAGAGCAGACGCAGCAGAGGACTCAAAGGTAGGGTCAGTGACAACAGTAGCAAGGAGACGCGTGACTGTAGGACGGGCAGCACGAAGGGAGTCAGACTCCGGGTCAGGAAGCTCAGGAAGAGAGGACGCAGGAGGAGACGGCAGAAGGACACGCTGAGGAGCAGTGGAGGGACGTAGAGTCATGTAGTGAGTGCCAGGGACAGGAGGAGGACGCTCACGCGGGACACGACGACCAGTGCGAGCAGCACGGACAGGCGACGCAGAGCGAGACGCAGGCGACACAGGACGAGACTCAGGCTCACGACGCTCCGTAAGACCTCCTGTGGGACCAGTGTAAGGAGAAGGACCGGGGAGCGGCGAGGGAGGCGGGAACTGCGACTGCGACGGGACCGGCGGAGGACACTCTAAGGAGGGAGCAGGACAAGGAGGAGGAGGCTGACCAAGAACCTGCTGGAGAAGCGGAACGAAGTACGGTCGGGGCCGCTCAGTGACTCCAGAACCAGGAGAGACGGCACCAGCACCCGCGGCAGCTCCAGCAGCACCAGCTCCAGGGTCCGCAGCACCAGCAGCAGCTCCAGCGCCAGGGTCCGCAGCACCAGCAGCAGCTCCAGCTCCAGGGTCCGCAGCACCAGCAGCAGCTCCAGCTCCAGGGTCCGCAGTACCAGCAGCAGCTCCAGCTCCCGGGTCCGCAGCACCAGCAGCAGCTCCAGCGTCAGGGTCCGCAGCACCAGCAGCAGCTCCAGCTCCAGGGTCCGCAGCACCAGCAGCAGCTCCAGCGCCAGGGTCCGCAGCACCAGCAGCAGCTCCAGCTCCCGGGTCCGCAGCACCAGCAGCAGCTCTAGCATCAGGGTCCGCAGCACCAGCAGCACTAGCAGGGCCTCCAGCAACAGCAGCAGCACCTCCAGCACCAGGGTCCGCGACACCAGGCGCTCCACTCCGAAGAGTGGAGCGCCGCTCGTACCACTCGCGGATCCGCTCAAGAGAGGGCAGCTCCCGCTGAGGAGGGGAGGCACCAGCACCAGTCGCAGCAGCACTCCTGGTCCCAGAGGCACCTCTCCGGAGGCTGCAGTACTCTGAGTACCACTCACGCAGCCGCTCCGAGGAGAGAGCTCCCCCAGGCGCAGGACTCCCAGGCTCAGCACCCCCAGACTCAGCACTCCCAGACCCAGAACTCTGCAGCTCAGCACCCCCAGGCACAGCACCCCCAGGTTCAGGACGCCCAGGCTCAGCACCCCCAGACTCCGCACCCCCAGGCTCCGCAACCGCAGGCTCCGCACCCCCAGGCTCAGCACCCCCAGGCTCAGTACCCCCAGACTCCGCACCCCCAGGCTCCGCACCCGCAGCAGGACGAGAGTCAACAGCTACCTCAACAGGCTCAACCGGGTCTACCTGGGACACACCTGAGGGAGCGGCACCCTGAGGGGGGAGGGGGTCTACCACAGCGGCACCTGGCGCGAGGAAGAGAGGCGGGGGGGGGAGCGGGGCAGTGCGGTAGGGGAAGAGGCGGTAGTAGGGGACGGACTCGTCAAACGTGACGTCCTGAGAGGCAAGGACCCGGCGCGAGGTGGCGTGGTAAAACTGCCAACCAGACGCGTCAGGGACAAAGCCAAGGAAGACGCAGGGAACAGCGCGGGTGGAGAGCTTGTCCGCGGACGTATCGCGGACAAAAGCTCGAGATCCCCAGACCCGGAAACGCGACGCATCGCCAACCTCCCCCGTCCACAGCAGCGTGGGCGAGGTCTCCGGCAAGGAGACACGGGGCCAGAGGTTGAGCTGATGCGCAGCGTACCGGACCGCAAACGGCCACAGAAAGTGGGGGGCAGCCGCATGGATCAAGGAGGTACGGGCGACCTCCATGACTAGGCCAATGCGGCGCTCCGCAACCCCATTCTGCTGTGGAGAGGCCGGAAGCGTGAACGACTGCTCAATGCCGTGCTCAGCACAGTAGGCTGCCAAGAGGTCGGAGGAGAACTCACCACCTCTGTCAGAGTGCAAGCGCAGGACAGGAAAGTCCGAGTGGAAACGCTCGCTGAGCTGGAGACGAGCTCTGCGGATCCAAGGGATCAAAACATCAGGGACCTCACCCTTGGTGCGCAAGGGGAAGACCGTGGTGTAGCGCGAGTAGTCGTCAACAACTATCAGGAAGTACCTCTCCTGACCCTGACCACGGACGCGGGCTGGGCCCCACACGTCCATGTGGAGCGTCTGCAAGGGAGCAGTCGTCGGGGGAAAGGAGGAGGAGTGAGGAGCGGCGCGCTGCCGCCCCTCGACACAGGGAAGACAGGGAGGAGCAGGCGAGGGAGGGAGAGGAGGGAGGACCCTGGGAAGACCAGAGACAAGGTACCTGGAGTGCATGGCGCGAAGGCGCTGCACAGACGGGTGGCCAAGTCGGTGGTGCCAGAGGACAGTCTCGTGCGCCAGAGAGCGACACGAGCAGGGGGCCGACAGCTGACCTGACGCAGACGCAGACGCAGACGCAGCGACCTGAGGGGACTCAGTGGTCAGTGTGTACAGGTCCGACCCCGGCTGCCGAGTGAAGGTAGCCAAGTGGCGGCCCGTACGGGCACACGTGCAGTGCGTCACGCGCTCGTAGGCCGGGGTGAACTGGTGAACACCCGCGTCCTGGAGCGCACACCCAGCCACCAGGTTCGTAGAGAACGAGGGGAGGTGGAGACCGGACAGTGTGCCCGACGGGACCGCAGGACAGGGAAGGACAGTGGAGGAGGTCGCCACGACTGGTCCCCCGGAGGGGTCAGCGAGGGAGACAGCAACTGGCCGAGCAAGTGGCTCAAGGGCAGTGCGGTCACGAAAGAAACAGCGAGAAGCACCTGAGTCCAGTGTGAAGGTGTGCAGTGCTGCAGTCAACTCAGTACCAGTGGGCGCAGACGCACAAGCACCTAGAGCAGCAGCCGTACCAGCACCTGAGGTAGCAGACACGCGCGGACCTGAAGCGGCAGACTCACTGGTCCTAATGCCCGGGTCGGGCGGAACACACAGGTACTCGGCACCCTCTCCACTAGTAGACATCACATACATGGCAGTGAGAATAGCATCAAAGTCTAGAGCATAGATATCAATCCCCTTCTTCAGGAGATCAATCCAGCGGGGCAGCTCAGAGGCCTGAGGGAACTGAACACGCCAAGCGTCGTCGAGACGAGAGAAGCAGCGCTGCGCGGTGTGGGCCCTCCCACACGTCTGACCAGCGCGGTCACCAGTGCGGATGACGTACGTGCAGCTAAGCCCACCCCCCCCCCCGTGCTGAGAGTACCACTCACGGACCTCCTGGAGCGACGGAGTGTGCTGCTGGCTCTGGCCACCGCCAGCGCCTCCACGACCACCACCTCCGCTCCCACCTCCTCGACCACCCCAACCCGTGCCGCCTCCACGTCCACCGCCACCCCCACCACCGCCCCCGCCTCTGCCACCTCCACCGCCGCTACCGCCACCCCCCCCACCGCCACCACTCACTCCTCCAGCCGCGCCACCACCCCCACCGCCGCCACCGCCCCCACCACCTCCTCCCCCACTGTGACCTCCGCCTCCCTTGCCCCCTTTGCCCTTGCCGCTGCGGCGTCCGCTCGAAGCAGACGCAGTCCCGACCTTCTCAGCACCAAGGAGGTCGACAGCAGCAGCAGAGGCGACAGAGGGAAGAAGGGGGGAAGGAAAACACACCTCAAAGAACGGGGTGCGGGGGTCGCCACGAGAGGCACCTACAGCGACTATGCTAGCCTCAGCTGCAAGTAGTTCCTTCTCGAGGAGGGCAATGGTGAGCTCAGTAGGGCAGCGAGCTAGGAAGGAATCCCTCATTGCACGCAGAGAGTCAGGGAGGCGGGTGACTAGGTGGTAGAGAGTGAGCCAGAGCGGAGGAGGGTTCTTGGCAAGGAACTCGGCGGGCATGGCAGCACGGAAGCGGGCCTCACTAGTACGGAGGTGGGTGATGAGGTCAGCGACTGTGTGGAAAGAGGACAGGTCGGGGAACAGGTAGGGAAGCGAGAGACGGCCTAGAGCGGCAGAGGCAGGCGAGGAGTAGCGGGCAACGACAGCTTTGTACAGGTCCTGTGCAGTCTTGTGCTGGCCAAAGTGCTCGCGCTCTTCTAGCGGCAGGGAGTTGCGAATAGCAAAGCGAGCGTGGGCGTCACGAGTCTGCCACTGTGAGCGGGTAGAGCTGTCGGCAGTAGCAGCAGGCGCAGGGGCATGGCCTAGGGCGTGATCGTACAGTGAGATGTCTTCCTTGGCAGTGAGCTGTAGGAAAAGGTGCAGGTCATCTAGCCAGGTGTCAAATTTCACTGGACGTCCCTCAGTATCGAAAGCTAGCACGGGAGGACTAGCCATAGTAGCAGTAGCAGCAGTAGCAGTAACAGTAGTAGGTAGTGCGACTCAGGGAGGGCGGCTTGGGGCAGGTAGGGCGGCGCGGCTCGGTTAGGGCGGCGCGGCTCGGTTAGGGCGGCGCGGCTCGGTGCGGGCGGGGCCGTCGCGGTCGCGTGCGGGGCAGGTAGGGGTGGTGGGTGGGGTCGACGGGGCCAGAGGGGCCTCTAAGGGGCGGTGCGCGGGGTCGACGGGGCCCCTAAGGGGCGGCGCGGGGGTCACGAAGGGGCGGCGCGCGGGGTCGACGGGGCCAGCGGGGCCTCTAAGGGGCGGTACGCGGGGTCGACGGGGCCCCTAGCAGGCAGCGCGCGGGGCCGACGGGGCCTCTAAGGGGCTGCGACGGGGTCGGCGGGGCCTCTAGGGGCGGCGCGCGGGGCCGACGGGGCCTCTAAGGGGCTGCGACGGGGTCGACGGGGCCTCTAGGGGCGGTGCGCGGGGCCGACGGGGCCTCTAAGGGGCTGCGACGGGGCCGTAAGGGGCCTCTAGGGGCGAGCGCGGGGCCGACGGGGTCGCTAAGGGGCGGCGCGCGGGTCGCTAAGGTGCGGGTCGCGGGTCGCGGGGCCTTAGGGGGCCGTGAAGTACGAAGCGCTCTAGGGCGCAGGTAGGTAGGTAGGTAGGTAGGTAGGTGGGCCCTAAAAAAACGGTCCTAGCGAAGGACCTGCTCTGAAACCATGTTGAAACTAACTGGCAGGAATGAATGATGACTAGCAAGAATGTGTGTACAAATATGCAACCCTAGAGTTTGTGTACCCCCTAAAGGCTAACCCACTGTAGCCTAAACAACAACAACAGATATAATGTTTGACATATCATCACTTCTTTAACACGAAGTAGATGGCGCATATGTAATATATGAACTGAAAAAGGAAGAGAGAAACCTATTTGAAATGAACGATCGAACAATGAAACGTGAACATGGACAGAATTAATGAGATGGTTTCGAGAGCTAAAAACGGGCAAAATTCGATCATACCAAGTGAGGAGCACTAGTTAGGAACTACTTAGCGATCTAGATGCTAAGGTAAAGTGGCTGAGGCTTCTAAATTATAAACAGTAGCAACATCGAACGGAAACAGCATCATCGACCGAGCTATATTATGGGTCGTCATAGCTAATAAGTATGTGCTTAGGTCTAGCAAATACCATCTAACTTAGTTCTAAATCTACCTTAGTTCTAGGGACTTTTCACCTGGTAGTTAGGTGGAGCGGGACTAGCGTGAGAATCTGAAGAGCAAGCTTCTCTAGCATGTGGAAAAGAGAGGAAAAAGGAAGACACAAACCCTAAGGCAGTGTCGATTTCGTCACATTTAATGAAGGTAGTAATTGTTTTTCTCTTTAATATCACAACTGTTGTAGCGCAGCCAATTGCAAATCGCCACGAAATTGCGAGGTCGTCGGTTCGAATCCTGTTGGCGCGTTTCCAGATCTCATCCAAATAAAATGAAGTGTCAATGAGTTTCATGTTAGTAACAACAAGTTTTATAAAATTCAGTATGTAACTTAAGGAAAATCGCTTCGCAACCCTACGACTACTTCGTCGGCTCTTGTTTTTTTTTCTTAGGTGTTTCGATGTGTTTCACATACTTCGCTTGCCATCTGCAAATGTGCTGAGGTTGACGGCGAACGTGCACTGTACTTTGGCGTATGCTGACGGTCGCAGACACCAAACGATATCCTGCAGTCAGTTCGCATGGGTGGCACATAGTGGGCCAGATCCGTGTCTGTGTGGTGCCAAGTCACACTGACGTGTACTCTCGGGTACACTTGTCCCATCGAGGGGTGTGTGTGGAGTTGCTCCTTGACGTTGATTCACGACGCAATCCGCTGAACTCTTAGTAGTTCACACCATTGTTGTTGTCCTGGAGATCCTCCTCAGTCAGAGAAAACAATTTGTGACGCCTTCTCCCCTACACCATAGCTGACGGTGCTATCATAGGGTGCATTAGGGCTTGGAGGTTGCGCTGCCAACCACTCTAGGTCAAGTTGCCAAGGGTTGGTGCGGGTAGACGTCGAACTGCGTTGCCTAGGCCTTGGGCGAGATGGCCCACCGGGAGTGCGTATGGGGGTGGTAATGCGCCATTTGCGGAGGCTTGGGTGTTAGGGCCAGCTGGCATGGCAGCAGATAGTGCAAGAATCTCTTCTTGTGGAAGGTTAGAAGGAGGCGAGCCATTGCTATCTGCTCTACCAGACAAACTCAAGCCTATTGAGTGGGTTTGATGCACTTCTGCTGCGGAGTTTGTATATGAGATTGACATCTGCATGGCTGGCAAACTTTTGAAGGCGTTTCGGGCTTCACATCTGCCAATTTCGAGTGACGTGGGCCGCACGAAGTAGCACTGCATCGCGGCGGAAATACCCGCTAGCCCGCGGATTTTTGTCTGATGTGAATCGTGCCAATATTTGAGCGTGAATGTGTTGGGTGCAAAATACTATTTTTGCACTGCAACCAGCCGCCTGCATGACGTTATGCATTTTGCGTATGTTTTGTGTGCATTCGTTTTTGTATTTCGTTTCATGTGTTATTGCTGTGGGATCATGATCAGTCATGACGGATCATGACGAGTCATGTTCGTTCATGTCGGCTCATGTCCGCTCATGTTTGTTTTCATCGACGAACATGTGCGTTCATGAAAGTTCTGTGTTTCATGAATGTTCTGTGTTTCATGAATGTTGGTTTGTTTTCATGAGAGCTGTTGTGAATGTCGAGTGAGTTTGGTGTGAGGCTCGATAGTTTGACCAGCCCCGTTGACCACTTCGCGCGGGTCAAGAAAAAAGCGCGCGAAGTCAGGACCCGCGCGTGGGGTCCTGACATGCGCGTGTGGCTCCTCTGGGCCCACACGTGTGTCGCCACTGTTTCGATCACGCACAGTGCGCACGATCGCTACAGGACGGAGCAATCTGATTGCTCCGTCACGCGCAGGACAGCGCACGATCGCGTCAGCGACCGTCCTGTCCTGCACGACCGAGAAATATTTCGGTCGTGCTGAGGGGCACGTGGGGCACGTGGGGCACGCGAGATTTCGCGGTTGACTAACGGGATTTCGCGATGACCAGGCGAGCAGGAAAATTCGCCAGAAAGTCGCGCTGCTTTGCGTCATCATTTCGACAGTGGTACAAAACGGTAAAGCCCGTTTGTAACTGAAGAAAACGGAAACCCACACGAGTGTTCATGATTTAAACACGAGCGATCATGGATGCTCATGACGGGAGTCAGCAGAAGAATTTGGCAGCAGTGCAGGTTGAAGACAGTTATTCTACAGAGGCAAATCAAGCCAAATTCTGAAGCAGTTTTACAACCGTTTTCATGACAGCAAAGCATAGATCTGGATGACAGTTAGACAACTGCCTTGTGTGATTTCCTTTGTGTGCCTAGGACCTCTCATATATGTGTGCTTGTATTTGCTTTTCAATCATAACAATGCTTCTATGATTTTTTCAAGTGCAAATTCTAATACTACGTATTGACGAGAGTAGAAACACCACGAAGTGCTGCCGAAACTCTGCTCTACCAGAACACTCACTCTACAAGCTAAGCTTGGCATAACTACTCACTTGGTTTACAAGTGATGTTAAGTGTTGCCTAGTCTATGTTTGCGGTCCTGAGTTAATCGCTTCCGCATAGTACTTAGACTTAACATGTGGTATTAGAGCTGGTCCTTAGTCGTTTTCGACGTACCCGACGATGGGAGAGACTGGTGAAGAAGGGAACTCAGCCCCCGCGAGCAGTGGTAGCCAGGAATCTGGAGTATCCGCGCCTAGGGGAGCACGGACGAGCCAGGGCCCGCTGCTAAGGGACGTGCTGAAGAACTTCACAGTCGACATGGGGCAAGGAGGGTGGATCCGAGGGGGAGTGCAATGCAGTAGCTGCAGAGGAGTTGAAGGTTTCAGCGAGGAGCGGCGAAACGGACTGGATGACGGCTCACCGTCGCCTCGGGCACATTGCTATGCCCGCACTGCAGCAACTGCAAAAGGAGGAAGGGGTTAAGGGACTGAAGCTGACAGGTGCAGCAGCAACCCACAAGTGTGAGACTTGCTTGCTTAGCAAGTTTTCTCAATTCCCGTTCCATGCAACCGAGGGAGGCGGCAAGAAACTACTGGAGTTGGTGCACATGGATGTGGTGGGGCCGCTACCGGTTGTCGGGGAGCGTGGTGAGAGGTACTTCCTCACCATCGTGGATGATTGGAGCCGAGTCACCTGGGCTTTCCCACTCAAGAAGAAGGACCATGTGCCGTCCACCATACGTGATGAATGGCTGCCGTTGGTGGAGAAACAGTCCGGGCAGAAGGTGAAGCGGATCAGGACTGATAGGGGTGGGGAGTTCCTTGGGGAGGAGCTGACTGTATGGCTGAAGAAGCAGGGCATCATTCGAGAGCTCACCACCTCCTACACACCACCGTCCAACGGCATAGCAGAACGGGCAAACCGCACGGTGTTAGAAACGGCACGGGCATTTCTTATTGAGTCGGGGTTGGGGAACCCAAAGTGGCCACATGCTGTGCGCCACGCCACGGTGGTGAAGAACAGGGTGTTCACCAACGTCGGTGGTGAGTCATGGGTCCCCATGGAGAGGTGGCTTGGAAGGAAGCCGCCCATTGACATGCTGCGTGTGTTTGGCTGCATGGCCGTGGCCCACATCCCAAAGGCCCATCGCCACAAGTTGGGTGCAATGGCTGTGTGGTGTGTGCACTTGGGGTTGGCAGCGGAAAGCAAGGGGTGGCTGCTGTGGGAGCCAACCAAGGGAGTTGTGTTTGACAACAGGGATGTCAAGTTTATGGAAGACATTACCTATGGGAGCTGGTCTAAGCAATCAAAGGAGCAGACCATGCAGCAACTGCAGCAGGCCACCATGGGGTTTGAGATTGAGGAGGAGTGGTTGGGGGGGGAGACTTCAACGGCACAGGGGGAGGAAGGCGCAGCAGAGCTTCCAGTGATCAAGGACGTGGAGCCAACGGCTGTACCAGAAGAACCTCACCCCATAACACGTGTGCTTCCTCCCACCCTTCCCCAAAGAAGGACTCAAACCAAATCCCCTCCCACAGGCCGTGGGATTTCACCCATGATCGAGAAGCAGATGCGTGTAGCCGCATTGAAGCTGAGGGAGTACAAAGTAGCAAGGGGAGAGCAGCAGCAACCTGATGCATTACTGGTGCTTCAAAGCAGCTGTGACTCCGAAGAGGAAGCGGAGGAAGAAGTCTACTGCTTCATGGCACCCGCACCAACTCAGCCACTGACCATGGAAGAAGCCCTTAACGGACCAGATAGGGACAAGTGGCTGGCGTCAAGAGATGCTGAGTACAACAGCCAAATGGAGAATGGAACTTGGGAGCTGGTGCCACTGCCGGAGGGGAAGAAAGCCATAAGCTGTGGCTGGATTCCTAGGATCAAAACTGACAACAAAGGAGCCGTGTCAGTTTACAAGAGCAGGCTGGTGGCAAGGGGTTACCAACAGAAAGAAAGGGAGGATTTCAAGGAGACCTTTGCAGCAACTCCAAAGACACCAATACTGTGTGTTCTCCTTGCCGGGGCAGCCGTGTGTGGGTGGGTGATAGTGCAGATGGACATCACCACAGCCTTCCTCTACGGGCTGATAGATGTGGAGGTATTCATGTCGCAGCCGCCAGGCTATGAGGATGGCACCGGGCGTGTGTGCAAGCTGAAAAAGGCCATCTATGGCCTTAAACAAGCACCACGCTGCTGGTACCAGAAGTTGGGACAGGGCGAGTGCATGTGATGAGGGCCTTTTCCTCATGGGGGAGAAGGAGAGCCTCGTTATGTTCCTGGTATACGTGGACGACATCCTCTTGTTCGGGAGCAGCAAGCAGGAGGTGATGAAGGTGCAGCAGAAACTCATGCAAAACTTCAAATGCAAGACACTGGGGGAGGCGAACTATTACCTGGGAATGCACATTGAGAGGGACGTCAGCAATGGATGGGTGAAGCTGCACCAGGAGAAATACATCAAGGACATGGGGAGCAAGTATGAGATAGAGGTCGGAAGGAAGACTACCACACCTCTTCCATCCGGATTCAAGCTCATCAAAGCGGGTGAGAACGAAGGAGTGGATCAGTGGGAGCAGGCTCGTTTTCAGTCCATGGTGGGGAGCTTGCTCTATGCAGCGGTACACACCAGGCCGGACATCTCCTTCACTGTGGGGCAGCTGGCCAGGGTGGTGCAAAATCCCACCGAGGAGCAGGTGGATGCAGCAGACCGCATCATTCAGTATCTGAACTCCTACCCCACCGTTGGAGTTCAATACTCAGCCGTAGCTCAGATGAAGCAGAAGGGGGCAGAGGTACTCAAGGAGAAGGGGGGGCAGCTTGGGGAGAGGGAGCTATTCCTCACGGGGTTTGCTGATGCAACATGGGCCTCGGAAAAGGAGGACATGTCCTCAGTGGGAGGATATGTGTGCGTCATTGGTGGTGGGCCCGTGAGCTGGAGGTCAAAGAAACAGGTGGAAACGGCGGGCTCATCGGCTGAAGCAGAGTACATGTCAATGTACCACGCAGCCAAGGAGCTGATTTGGCTGAGGAAGCTGCTGGAAGAGATAGGGCATGAGCAGAAAACAGCTACCCTGCTATTTTGTGACAACTCAAGTGCCATCGCAATGTCCAAGAACGCTGTGCTGCATGGGCTCACCAAGCACATGCAGATCAAATGGCATTGGCTGCGGAAGGAGGTGCAGAGGGGATCAATCCAGCCCCTCTATGTGAAGACGCAGCAGCAGCCGGCAGATTTTCTCACGAAGCGGCTGGCTGAAGAACCCCACTGGTGCTGTGCTAAGCTGTGCGGAATGAGTCTTAACTAGGCTCACGCAAAGGGAGTGCAAGCAGGCGACTGCTTGAGGGGGAGTTTGTTGGGTGCAAAATACTATTTTTGCACTGCAACCAGCCGCCTGCATGACGTTATGCATTTTGCGTATGTTTTGTGTGCATTCGTTTTTGCATTTCGTTTCATGTGTTGTTGCTGTGGGATCATGATCAGTCATGACGGATCATGACGAGTCATGTTCGTTCATGTCGGCTCATGTCCGCTCATGTTTGTTTTCATCGACGAACATGTGCGTTCATGAAAGTTCTGTGTTTCATGAATGTTCTGTGTTTCATGAATGTTGGTTTGGTTTCATGAGAGCTGTTGTGAATGTCGAGTGAGTTTGGTGTGAGGCTCGATAGTTTGACCAGCCCCGTTGACCACTTCGCGCGGGTCAAGAAAAAAGCGCGCTAAGTCAGGACCCGCGCGTGGGGTCCTGACATGCGCGTGTGGCTCCTCTGGGCCCACACGTGTGTCGCCACTGTTTCGATCGCGCACAGTGCACACGATCGCTACAGGACGGAGCAATCTGATTGCTCCGTCACGCGCAGGACAGCGCACGATCGTGTCAGCGACCGTCCTGTCCTGCACGACCGAGAAATATCTCGGCCGTGCTGAGGGGCACGTGGGGCACGCGAGATTTCGCGGTTGACTAACGGGATTTCGCGCTGACCAGGCGAGCAGAAAAATTCGCCAAAAAGTCGCGCTGCTTTGCGTCATCATTTCGACATTGGTACGAAACGGTAAAGTCCGTTTGTAACTGAAGAAAACGGAAACCCACACGAGTGTTCATGATTTAAACACGAGCGATCATGGATGCTCATGACGGGAGTCAGCAGAAGAATTTGGCAGCAGTGCAGGTTGAAGACAGTTATTCTACAGAGGCAAATCAAGCCAAATTCTGAAGCAGTTTTACAACCGTTTTCATGACAGCAAAGCATAGACCTGGACGACAGTTAGACAAATGCCTTGTGTGATTTCCTTTGTGTGCCTAGGACCTCTCATATATGTGTGCTTGTATTTGCTTTTCAATCATAACAATGCTTCTATGGTTTTTTCAAGTGCAAATTCTACTACTACGTATTGACGAGAGTAGAAACACCACGAAGTGCTGCCGAAACTCTGCTCTACCAGAACACTCACTCTACAAGCTAAGCTTGGCATAACTACTCACTTGGTTTACAAGTGATGTTAAGTGTTGCCTAGTCTATGTTTGTGGTCCTGAGTTAATCGCTTCCGCATAGTACTTAGACTTAACAGAATGTTTGGCAAGTAGGTTTTGTGTTTGAACAATTGGGTAAACATGTGACTCAGTAGTGGTGCACGTGAGCGAATGCTGAAACTGTCGTGCAAATTTGGCAACCACTTATGCGCGATCTCTCAAAATTGGTTGCTGATGGATCTGGGCGATTCTTATGCCAACTCTTGTTTGATTATATGGCCAGCAAGAATACCAACATGGTTGCGATGCCTGTTGTAATGGATGTAGAATTTGGACGAGAGCCTATCAAGTTACGTATGATTTATGGGCGGACGTGGTATTTGGACATTGGGTGTCTAGCTTGTATTTGTTTGTTTGTTTGCTTGTTTGTTTGTTTGTTTGTTTGTTTGTTTGTTTTGTTTTGCTTTGTTTTGTTTTGTTTTTTTTTTTTTTTTTTTTCCAAAGGCTTTAAAACAACAGCCTCCGGCAGCGATTCCAGACAGTAGCATAATTTGACGGTGAGAAGCTGAAGTGTGACGCACATGGAGAGCGAGGAGGGAAGCTGTGTCAAGCCGTCGCACTCCCTAATTTGCAAGCACTGCGGTGCAGGCAGCCTTCCGAGCGAATCGGGAAGGACACGTAGGGCGCTTAAGCCTCGCAGGCGCAGTTATTTGAATTTAGGCATCTGGTGGATGCTTTCTGGCAGTGCAGTTAGCCACGAGCATGACTCTATGAACAGCTTAGAGAGGTCCAGAAGGTCGCCCAGCGAGTCAGGCAGCTCAGCAATCTCTAATAACGAACTCAGCTACAGCTTCCTCAGCTTTGCAAGTCCCCCGAAGTCGTCGGGCAGGCGAATCATGGGACATCTCTCAAGAGCCAGGACTTCAAGAGCAGCAAGCCGACAGAACGACTCTGGCAAGTTGCTAAGGGTTGGGTTCCGTAGCTGACACTCTCTCAACCACGACAGGCTGCCGAACTCGGTTGGCAACTTGGCAAACTGCACATACTTGGCTTCTGCTCTGTTTCTTGGCGGTCTACCCGCTCGTCTTCTGTTCTCAGCTCTAGTTGCGAGTCTGAGATCTACGCAGGAGCCATGGCTGCACAGGAGTTACGCTGGCTCACCTACCTGCTTATCGACTTGGACGTAGACAACAAGGCCGCAATTGCCTTGTGTTAGGAGTACAGACTGGAGCACTGAATAAAGCACATCGCTCAGCGTTACTTCCTTGCACGAGAGTTGCAGCAGCGTGGTCAGCTTCGTGTTGCTTACGTGGCCACCCGGGCCAACACTGCTGATATATTCACCAAGGCCCTTGGGTCTGGTGATCATCAGCGTTTCTGTACTACTTTAGGCCTTATGCCTACTTTGTCTCTCTTGCTCACTGCTTTACTTTGTCAAACATATATGCTGCATATTGTCTAGGCTGTAGTGGGGTAGCCCATATGGGGTACAACCCAATTAGGGTTTACTACTTGTACTTCTTCATGCTGCTAGTTCATCCCATTCCTGCTGCTAGATTCTGACATGGTATCAGAGCACTAAGGTCCGTAGGACCGCTTTTTTTCGGGCCCACCTACCATTGCGGTTACCACGCTACCCCACGTACCTGCCTGCCTTGCCTTGCCTTGTGACGTGCTGCACTACGCGCGCCGTCCAGCAGCCCTAGCGCTGCCTCCTGCTGCCCTAGGCCAGCGCGATGACCCTAGAGGCCCGTAAGGCCCACGCGCCGCCCCTACACGCCCTTCAGGCCCGCGAACAGCCCCTGCAGACCCGTTAGGCCCCCTGCTGCCGCGCGCAGTCCGCGCCGAGCCGCGCGCAGCCCGCTGCTGCCGCGCGCTGCCCGCACCGAGCCCGCGCAGCCCGCGCCGAGCCGCGCGCAGCCCGCTGCAGCCGCGCGCAGCCCGCAGCTGCCGCGCGCAGCCCGCGCCGAGCCCACGCAGCCCGCGTCGAGCCGCGCGCGACCATCTGCCTCGGCCCCGACCTGCCGCTGATGCGGCCCCGCCCTGCAGCTGCCACGGCCCCGACCTGCCGCTGATGCGGCCCCGCCCTGCAGCTGCCACGGCCCCGACCTGCCGCTGACGCGGCCCCACCCTGCAACTGCCGCTGAAGCGGCCCCGCCCTGCAGCTGCTTCGGCCCTACTCTGCAGCCGGTGTTGCGGCCCCGACGTCGCCGCTGTCGTGCGCCTACTCGGCCGCCGCCCGTCGAGCGCCGGCCCTGCTCGCCCGGCGAGCGCCTGCTCTTCCAGCCTTTGGTGAGCGCCTGCCTGCCGGCCTGCCTGTCTGCCTGCCTGCCTGCCTGCCGGCCTGCCTGTCTGTCTGCCTGCCTGCCTGCCTGCCTGCCTGCCGGCCTGCCTGCCTGTCGGCCTGCCTGCCTGCCTGCCTGTCTGCCTGCCTGCCTGCCGGCCTGCCTGTCTGTCTGCCTGCCTGCCTGCCTGCCTGCCTGCCTGCCTGCCTGCCTGCCTGTCTGCCTGCCGGCCTGCCTGCCTGTCGGCCTGCCTGCCTGCCTGCTTGCCTG
The DNA here is from genome assembly GCA_947470075.1 of Closterium sp. Yama58-4. Taxonomy (NCBI): domain Eukaryota; kingdom Viridiplantae; phylum Streptophyta; class Zygnematophyceae; order Desmidiales; family Closteriaceae; genus Closterium; species Closterium sp. Yama58-4. The sequence continues at coordinate 163,606 of CANIUD010000242.1, forward strand.
CCTGCCTGCCGCGCCTGCCCTGCCCGCGCTGCTGCTGCTGCTACTGCTACTGGCAGGTGGCCAGATGCAGCTCCAGCGACGTTCACGTGAGTCTCTCACGCCCCAGCAGCTTAGTGAGTGGTATGATAGCTGGGGTTGTCGCGGTAGCCGTCGTAGCTGTCGCCCTGGAGCTGGTCAGTTGGGAGCGTCTAGCAGTGGCCAGCTGCAGCTGCAGCGGCGTCCACGCGAGACACTTACGTCCCGGCAGCTCCACGAGTGGTACGCTCAGTGTAGCAGGTCTACGCGTACAGTTCGCTGCCAGTACGTCATTCGCACAGGTGATCGGGTTGGTCAGCCTTGCGGGACGCTTGGTCACACACAGTCCTGCTGCTTCGCCCGTCTGAGCGACGACTGGCGTACAGTGTTTGGCGACGAGGCTGAGCTCCCCACCTGGCTGGAGCTGCTTGGACAGAGGGTAGATATCTTTGCTCTTGACTATGATGCTATTCTCACTGCCATGTATGCATTGCCTACTAGTGCTGACCGTGCCTGTTACCTGTGCGTACCGCCTGACCCTGGTATAGAGCCTGCTGCTCTCGGTGCTGGTGAGGCTGCTGCTCTAGGTGCTAGTGCGTCTCCTGCTCTAGGTGCTTGTGAGGCTGCTGCTCTAGGTGCTAGTACGTCTCCTGCTCTAGGTGCTGGTGAGGCTGCGGCTCCAGGTGCTGGTGAGTCTGCTCTCTCTGGTACTGCGCCTGCTGCGGTCTTGCACACCTTCACCCTTGACTCAGGAGCTTCCCGCTCCTTCTTTCGCGACTGCACCACACTCACGCCGCTTAGTCGGCCAGTTGCAGTCTCCCTGGCGGACCCCTCTGGGGGTCCTGTCCTTGTCATAATATTATGCTCTAGCCTGTAGTGGGGTGCTCTATAGCGAGTACAACCCTTCTAGGGTTTGCTATTTGTATCCCCATTCTTGCTAGTGTAAGTTCTCCTTTGTTCATTTCTTACTTGCCTAGCTAGGTCAACCCTAGCTATGGCTTCTCACTGTCCTTACTATCTTGACATGCTATCAGAGCGGTTACGCTCCTGGCCTGTGGGCCCGCCTGCTTCCGCTGCCTTCCTGTGTGTCGCGCGTCCCGTGGCGCGCGATGTTCGTTTTTTCTTCCCGCCGCGCGCTCGGGGCGCGCGGCGGTTTTCTGCCCGCCGTGGCCCCGAGGCGCGCGGCGGTTTCCTCCCTCGTGCGTCACCCCGGGGACCCGCGCTTCCCCCCCTCCCGTCGACCGCCCCGTCGCCCGTCGAAGCGCCCCCCGTCGCCCGTCGAAGCGCCCCCCGTCGCCCGTCACGGAGCCCGCGGACCTGCGCGTCACCCCCCGTCGCCCGACGCGGCCCGCGCGACCTGCGCCAGGCCCGCGCGCGGCCCGTACGGGCTGCGCCAGGCCCGCGCGCGGCTCGGGCCGCCTGCGCGCGGTTCGGGAGGCTGTGCCAGACCCGTGGGCGGCCCGTTCTTCGCTGCCCCTGTCCTCCCCGCTGTCCCCCGTGCTTCTGAAGGCGCCCCACCCCTCCTTCTGCCCGTACTCCTGGATTAGGGTTTGGGGGTGGGGGGTATGGGGGTGCAGCTTCTGTGTGCCGTTCCCTGCTCCTCCTCCTCCTCCGTCTCCCTGTGCTGCAGCTGCCGCTGAGGGGGGTGGACCTGTTGGAGCCGTCGGAGTGGTACTAAGGGGGGGGTGAAGGGGGAGTGGAGCTAGCGGTGTAGCAGCGGGTGTGTGTCAGGGGGAGTGGGATAGTTTGGGGAGGTTGAAGGGGGTGGCCGCCGTGAAGCCAGCAGCTCCAGTCGCCCGTGAGACCGTTGCGCCAGTCGCCCGTGAGCCCGTTGCGCCAGTCGCCCGTGAGCCCGTTGCTCCAGTCGCCCGTGAGTCCGTTGCTCGTCTGCCGCTACTTTCAGCCGCGGAGCCAGTTACTCCAGTAGCCCGTGTGCCAGTTGCTCCAGTTGCCAGTGTGCCAGTTGCTCCAGTTGCCCGTGTGCCAGTTGCTCCAGTTGCGCCGTGTGCCAGCAGCTTCAGCTGCCGCCCACTACCTCCTCTCCTCTCATAGTCTCTTTCCTCCTCCTCACTTGCCCGTTGTGACTACCACTAGCTTTGCTCATAATTGTGAACTTTAAACTATTGCTTCTTGAACTTGTGCTCAGAATGTGTGGTGACATTGTGATCCACCCTGAGCTTGTACTGCTTTGCTTGCTCTGTTGATTACACCCCACTTTGGCTATGGGGGTGTGTCAGAATATTATGCTCTAGCCTGTAGTGGGGTGCTCTATAGCGAGTACAACCCTTCTAGGGTTTGCTATTTGTATCCCCATTCTTGCTAGTGTAAGTTCTCCTTTGTTCATTTCTTACTTGCCTAGCTAGGTCAACCCTAGCTATGGCTTCTCACTGTCCTTACTATCTTGACAGTCCTTGCCCACTACTCCACGGTTCTGCCGTGTCCGGCCGCCCCGTCTGGCTCGCTGTCAGGTCTTTACCTCCCCTCGTTCTCTACGAACTTGGTGAGTGGAGCTGACCTCCAGGATGGGGGGGTTCACCAGTTCACTCCTGCGAGTCAGCGAGTGACTCACTGTACGTGTGCTCGGACGGGCCGACACCTGGCCACGTTTACCCGTGCGCCTGGCTCGAGTCTGTACACACTCACCACTGAGTCCCCTCAGGTAGCTGCGTCTGCGTCTGTGTCTGGTCAGCTGGCGGCCCCCTGCGAGTGTCGCGCTTTGTCGCACGACACTCTCCTGTGGCACCACCGCCTTGGTCACCCCTCCCTGCCTCGCCTTCGTAGCATGCACTCTCGCTCCCTGGTTTCTGGTCTTCCCAGGTCTCTGCCTGCCCTCCCTCCCTCGCCTGCGCCGCCCTGCATTCCTTGCGTCGAGGGGCGGCAGCGCGCCGCTCCTCACTCCTCGTTTCCTCCCACAGAGGCTCCACTGCAGACGCTCCACCTGGACGTGTGGGGCCTAGCCCGCGTCCAGGGACAGGGCCACGAGCGGTACTTCCTGCTGGTTGTCGACGACTACACGCGTTACACCACGGTCTTCCCCTTGCGGAGCAAGGCGGATGTCCCTGCTGTTTTGATCCCCTGGATCCGCGCTGTTCGTCTCCAGCTCCGCGAGCGGTTCCGGTCGGACTTTCCTGTCCTGCGTCTCCACTCTGACAGAGGTGGTGAGTTCTCCTCCAACCTCTTGGCAGCCTACTGTGCGGAGCGCGGCATCCGCCAGACGTTCACGCTTCCGGCCTCTCCGCAGCAGAATGGGGTTGCTGAGCGCCACATTGGCTTAGTCATGGAGGTCGCTCGTACCTCCATGATCCATGCGGCTGCCCCCCATTTTCTGTGGCCGTTTGCGGTCCGGTACGCTGCGCATCAGCTCAACCTCTGGCCCCGTGTCTCCTTGCCGGAGACCTCGCCCACACTGCTATGGACGGGGAAGGTTGGCGATGCGTTGCGTTTCCGGGTCTGGGGTGCTCGTGCCTTTGTCCGCCCGCGCTGTTCCCTGTGTCTTCCTTGGCTTTGTCCCTGACGCGCCTGGTTGGCAGTTTTACCACCCCACCTCGCGCCGTGTCTTTGCGTCTCAGGATGTCACGTTCGACGAGTCGGTTCCCTTTTACCGTCTCTTCCCTTACCGCACTGCCTCGCTCCCCCCCCCCGCCGCTCTTCCTCGCTCCAGGTGCTCCCCAGGTAGACCCCCTCCCCGCTCCCGGTCCTGCTCCTTCAGGTGTGTCTCAGGTAGACCCTCCTCCCTTGACTGCGCCGGTTGAGGTCACTGGTGACTCAGGTCCTGCTGAGGGTGGTCCTGCTCGGGGTGCTACTTCTGGGGGTGCGGAGCCTGGGGGTGCTGAGCCTGGGGGTGCGGAGCTTGAGGGTGTGGAGCCTGGAGGTGCTGAGCCTGAGTGTGAGGGGTCTGGGGGTGCTGAGCTTGGCGGTAATGAGCCTGGGGGTGCTGCACCTTTGGTTGCTGAGGCGTCTGGTGAGCAGTCTCCCTGGAGCGGCCGTCTCCGTAGTCGCTCCGCTGGTGCCTCGCCGCTGCCCTCTCGTCGTCGACTCCCCCTCTCCTCCCTGCAGCTGGTTGAGTGGTACCTTGGCCGTCAGGGTCGCGCTGCTAAAGCTGGTGACTCTGCTCTTGTAGTTGTTTCTACTGGAGGCTCTGCGGCTGCTGAGGGTGCTCGCGCTGGAGGTTCTGGAGCCGCTGGAGGACCTGGTGCTGGTGGTGCTGGCGCTGGAGGTTCTGGAGCTGCTGAGGGTGCTGGCGCTGGAGGTTCTGGAGCAGTTGGGGGTGCTGGCGCTGAGGGTTCTGAGTCTGCTGTTGCGCGGTCTCCTTGGAGTAGCCGCCTTCGTCCACGTGTGCCTCTCACCTCACAGCAGCTGCACGACTGGTACGGTCGCCGTCAGGGTCGCGCTGCTGGAGCCCGGGGCTCTGCTGCTGGAGGTACTTCTGCTGACGTCCCTGGAGCTAGGAGTGGTGCTGGTACTTTGTCTACTGGAGGTGCTGGAGTCGCTGGTCCCGGAGGTGCTCGTACTGGAGGTACTAGAGCTGCTGGGGCTGGAGGTGCTGGTTCTGGAGGTGCTGCTGCTGGAGACACTGAGGTTGGAGACCCTGGGGCTGGAGGTGTCGGTTTTGGGGCTGGAGCTTCTGGAGCTGCTGGAGGTGCTGGAGCTGCTGGAGCTGCCGGTACTGGTGCAGCTGCGCCGACACGACTGTTCTTCGCTCCGCCATCTCCGTCGTCTCTGCCGCCGCCTGACTCTGTTCTTCGTCAGGTTCTTACTCTCCCGTCGTCTACTGGTCTTCCGTTACAGCCTGGCTCACCGCTGCCTGCTCCTTCTCCTTACACTGAGCAGACAGGTAGTCCTGCTGAGCGTCGTGAGCCTGCGTCGCGTCCTGTCTCGCCTGTTCGTCCTGGTCGTACCGGTCGTCGTGTTCCTCGTTCGCGTCAGCCGGCTGTCCCCAGCGCACACCTCGTAGTCCGTCGTCCTTCCTCTGCTCCGCAGTCTGTTCCTCTGCCGTCTCCTCCTGCGTCCTCTCTGCCTGACGTTCCGGACCCTGAGTCTGACCGGTTTCGTGCTGAGCACCCTACTTTCACGCGTCTGTTAGCCACTGTTATCACTGACCCGTCGTTTGAGTCTACTGCTGCGTCTGCCTTGGTTGCTGAGCTTGTTGACTTTGCTGCTGCCTGTCGTCTAGAATACGCCGCTAGTCTTGTTGCTGAGTCTGAGTCTGTCTGTCCTCCGTCCGTCGGGGGTGAGTGTGCTCTTGGCACGGACGTCCTTGAGGACAGGCAGGAGGAGTTCGAGTGCTTTGCGGCTGCTGTACCTCATCTCGTGTCCATGCTGATTGCACCTGAGGGAGACCCGGATGCCCCAGACATCCCGACCCCGCGCTCTTACGCTGAGGCGATCGCGGGTGAGTACTCCTCTCACTGGCAGACAGCCATGGACGCAGAGATGGCATCCTGGAAGTCCACTGGCACTTACGTCGACGAGGTTCCCCCTCCTGGGGCGAACATCGTCAGTGGCATGTGGATTTTCCGGGTGAAGCGGCCGCCAGGTTCTCCGCCTGTCTTCAAGGCTCGTTACGTTGCCCGAGGCTTCAGTCAGCGAGAGGGAGTAGACTTCTTCCAGACCTTCTCCCCCACCCCGAAGATTACCACTCTTCGGGTGCTGCTGCACGTTGCCGCTCACCGTGACTACGAGCTTCACTCTCTTGACTTCAGCACAACTTTCTTGCAGGGCAGCCTGCACGAGGAGATCTGGCTGCGCCGCCCCCCGGGCTTCACTGGGTCGTTCCCTCCTGGTACCCAGTGGAGCCTTCGGCGGCCAGTCTACGGTCTCCGCCTGGCGCCACGTGAGTGGCACGACACACTGAGGACTACGCTTGCGGCTCTTGGGTTCGCGCCTTCTACTGCTGACCCGTCGCTGTTTTTGCGCACCGACACTTCACTGCCGCCGTTCTACATCCTCGTGTACGTCGACGACTTGGTTTTTGCCACTACTGACACTGAGGCTCTCGCCCACGTGAAGTTGGAGCTGCAGAAGAGACACACGTGCACAGGCTTGGGTGAGCTGCGCAGCTACCTTGGCTTGCAGATCACCCGGGACAGAGCACGCCGCACCATCACCCTGACTCAGTCACACATGGTGCAGCAGGTCCTTCAGCGCTTCGGCTTCACCTGGTCTTCAGCACAGGCCACTCCTCTGGCTACAGGTCACTCGCTCTCAGCTCCACCTTCGGACGAGTCCGTAGAGCCGAGTGGTCCTTACCCAGAGCTAGTTGGCTGCCTCATGTACCTGATGACTTGCACTCGACCTGACCTCGCGTACCCTCTTGGTCTTCTGGCTCGCTACGTGGCTCCTGGTCGGCACCGACCTGAGCACATGGCTGCTGCTAAGAGGGTACTGCGCTACTTGTGCAGCACATCAGGCATGGGGCTAGTGCTTGGAGGGACGAGCCCAGTTGTCCTCACTGGGCACTCAGACGCGTCTTGGGTTGACGACCAGACTACACAGCGGTCGTCACAGGGTTACACCTTCAGCCTTGGCTCTGGCTCTGTTTCTTGGCGGTCTACACGCTCGTCTTCTGTTCTCAGCTCCAGTTGTGAGGCTGAGATCTACGCCACCGCCATGGCTGCACAGGAGCTACGCTGGCTCACCTACCTGCTGACTGACTTGGGTGAGCGGCCTCGTTCTCCTCCAGTTCTGTACGTTGACAACAAGGCGGCCATTGCCTTGTGTGAGGAGCACAGACTGGAGCACAGAACGAAGCATATCGCTCTGCGTTACTTTCTGGCTCGAGAGTTGCAGCAGCGAGGTCAGCTTCGTCTTCGTCACGTGGCCACTCGGGCCAACACTGCTGATATATTCACCAAGGCACTTCCGTCTGGTGATCATCAGCGCTTTTGTACCCTGTTAGGCCTTGTGCCTACGTTTCCACACTTGCTGTAGTCTTTGCTTGTACGGTGATCTATATATATACCTGCATGCCTGCTCCTGCTAGGTAGTCATCACTGTACTGTTATTGCTACATATATGTCTCTGCATGTGAACTGGCCTTGTGGCCCTTTGCTTGTGCTCAGAGTGTGTGGTGACGTTGTGATCCACCCTGAGCTTGTTTTGCTTCTCTTGACTGGTCGTGTGACCCCTTGTTCTCCCCCACTTTGCCTATGGGGGTGTGTCAAACATATATGCAGCATATTGTCTAGGCTGTAGTGGGGTAGCCCATATGGGGTACAACCCAATTAGGGTTTACTACTTGTATCCTGCATGCTGCTAGTTCATCCCATTCCTGCTGCTAGATTCTAACATACTTTGCTTGTAACGCGATCTATATATACACTTGCATGCTTACTCTTGCTAGGTTATGATCACTGTACTGATTGCTCTCGTTTATGTAACTCTGCATGTGAACTAGTCTTGTGGCCATTTGTTTGTGCTCAAAATGTGTGGTGACTTCGTGATCCACCCTGAGCTTGCTTTGCTTTTCTTGGCTGGTCTTGTGACCACTTTTTCTCCCCCACTTTGCCCATGGGGGTGTGTCAAAACATTATAATATTTATATTGTGTAGGCTGTAGTGGGGTAGCCAATATGGGGTACAACCCAAATTAGGGTTAGTACTTGTACCCAGATCCATTCTCAATGCACACATTCTTGCTTAGTCTTCTGACAAACACCGTTGGTATCTTCACCAAGGCACTCTAGCTTTATATCATCAGTAATTCTGCACATAGCTTAGCAGTTCGTCACTTGCTAGGTTCATGATATCTGTATTTGTGTTGATTTTGCTTGTTATACATATTGACTAACATCGTCGCCCTTTTATCTCAAATGCTGCAGTTTTAGTGCCGCTATGAGTTGTTTCTTTTTTGTAACTATCCCTTACATAGCATATGAGGGTGTTTCAATTTGTATATGTATGGCATGTATCGGATACTAGCTTGGGCTATGCTTCAAATGGCATAATTTTGGTGCTTGCATTCGTTGTATGCCCTCGTTCAAGTTATCCAGTTGAGTTCTCTCTTTGACACGATTCTAACTATGTTTTAAGTTATAAAGAAAATGCAACTTAACGAAGAATTGCAGTATCTGTTTGGACCCGAGGTCCACCTAAAATCCTATGCCTTTAACCCTAACCATAAACATATATTTTGGCAAGACTCACATATGTCACGTAAATCGTATATATGTTCGAATATATAGTGTTATGGTATGTTAGGTTGGAAATAGGAAGGCGTTTGGAGGGTGGTGTGATGATGTGTTCAACAGAGTGCGCAGAATGACGAATAACGAAGCCATGACAATTTGGTTCATTGATGAATGACACGAGATAATGTAGCGACCTAAACTAGGCGTAGCTAGGTGGAAACCTCGAGCGAGGTTGGATATCGGTTAGGTAGGAAAAGCCGAGGCGAGGCATCATCGATGTCAATGAAATCGGCCGAACGTGTATTGCCAAGAGTTGGGGTTGTACGCAAAGAAGTAAAACCCGTTAAGGAAAGTGAAGGTACGTTCCTGGCTCGTGTCAAGCTTCGTTCCTTCCCGGGAAGACCCGAAGCTTTGGGTTAGATTTCCTGTCGAACTTTATGTCTTCTGGAAACAGGGGCAATTTCTGGCCGGAAGACCCGAAGTGGGTGACCGGAAGCTTGACACGAGCCAGGAACGTACCCTGGGAATATATTACAGGTGGATAGAATTACGTGATTGCAGCATGGTAACCGGAAGGTTGAGAAACTGGAAGCTAAGATGAGATGTTGGATTTGTCAATATCCCACAATAAGGTATTTAAGAATCTGATAGAACACCCTGCCTGCTAAGTACACCGTAACACGAACGACTTGTACTGCGATTCCAAGGCTGCGCATCACAAGAATGCCAGCTGCACCCACGGTGGGTGGATGATAGAATGGCATCCAGATTCGGGCCAGGCTCAGCGTGCATGAGGCGAGGCGAGACGAATCCTCATCATCCAAGCACCCTGGAGTGATCAGCTTGGATATGGACGAGTGCTGCTGACGAGCGTGCTCGAAACTCGCTACTTTTCGGCACACCGTGCCCCGTACTACGTAACTCTACCATCCATCCTCCTTACTGGATGAATTTGGCCGGCTCGTTACTAGCGCGCCGCGAAGTCAGTCTGTTTATTCTTCAGCGTCGCCAGACTAGTTAGCAGGCTACCGGGTCGCGGCGAATCGCGGAGTCGAATCGCGGCGACCAGCACAGCTGGCAGCGGTGAATAGGCTCGGCGGACGACACGTGGACAGCACAGCTGACAGCGGCTGACGATGCTGAAGGGCCATCCGAATGCGGCGGGCGGAGCCAAGGCGGCGTCCACGTCACCGCAGCGGGACTGGCCTCTCTGGAGCGTCCACGTGGCACTGGCGGTGGTTATGGTAAGCGTGCAAAACGAAACGGCAAATTGGCGAAGAACAAGCAATTGAAAGGCGAATGGCGAATTGATGCCATGACAGTGCCGGTCGATTGCTGTGCCTTCAATTCGCAAAACTGGTCCTGCTCCTCGACCCCTCCACCCGCCTTCTGTCTGCCTTCTTTTCCTGCTTCCTTCCCCTCCGTTTTCCCCCTCGCCCCGCGACCAGATGCGTAACAGCATACACCACGCGTTATTAGAGCCCAACCTAGTGCTTCTGCAGCGCCACGCCCTCCCGCCCATCCTTCCCCTCCCCCTCTCCCTTATCTCACCTCCCTCCCCTCTCTCACCTCCCTCCCCTCTCTCCACTCCCTCCCGCCCCTCGTTCCCTTTCAACGCGTCACGGCCTCCCTTTCCTCCTCCACCCTCCTTCCTCTCTCCCCTGTTCCCCCCTCCTCTCCCTCTCCCCCTCCTGCCATGCAAGGTGAGCAACGGAGTGTATCACGTGCTGGCGAACCGTGCATTGGGAGAGGGAACCACTTCTGACTCGCCTCACAACTTAACCCCATCTCCTTCTCCCTTTTTCCCTCCCCCCTTTACCTCCCCCCTCTCCCCTCTCCCCTCTTCCCTTTTCCCTCTCCCCTCTCCTCTCTTCCCTTTTCCCTCTCCCCTCTCCCCTCTTCCCTTTTCCCTCCCCCCTCTCCCCTCTTCCCTTTTCCCTCCCCCCTCTCCTCTCTCCCATCCCCCGTCTCCTCTCTCTCGCCTCCCCACTCCCTCCCCATGCGAGGTGAACAACGGGGTGTAACACGTGCTGGCAAAGAGGGCGCTAGCAGAGGATGTGACTTTCCGTCGACTCACAAGACACCCCTATATCCCCTCCTCCACCCCCTCGCCCCAATCCCCTCACGAGGTGAACAACGGCGTGCACCACGTGTTGGCAAAGAGAGAGCACTAGCAGAGGGAGTGCCTTGGTTGGAGTCGACTCACTTCACAAGCCACCCCTTCCCCTCTCCCCTCTCCCTCCTCCCCCCAATGCAAGGTGAACAACGGCGTGTACCACGTCTTGGCTATGAGGGCGCTAGCAGAGGATGTGACTTGGTTGGAGTCGACTCACAAGACACCCCTATACCCCTCCTCGTCTCCCCTCTCCCCCCTCTCCCCTCTCCCCACTCTCTCCCCATGCCAGGTGAACAACTTTGTGTACCACGTGCTGGCAAAGAGGGCGCTAGCAGAGGATGTGTCTCTCCAGTCAACGCACAAGACACCCCTATACCCCCTCCTCCACCCCCTCGCCCCAACCCCCCACAAGGTGAACAATGGCGTGTATCACGTGCTGGCAAAGAGGGCGCTATCAGAGGGCGTGCATGCGCTCGTCTTCTGTGTATACCGTGACGCCATCGCTCTGCTCGCCCTGCTGCCCGCTGCTGCCCTCGCCGAGAGGTGAGGCGAGGCGAGGTGAGGTGAGGTGGTGAGGGGAGGTGGTGAGGGGAGGTGAGGTGAGGGGAGGTGAGGTGGTGAGGGGAGGTGGGGTGAGGGGAGGTGGGGTGAGGGGAGGTGGGGTGAGGGGAGGTGGGGTGAGGGGAGGTGGGGTGAGGGGAGGTGGGGTGAGGGGAGGTGGGGTGAGGGGAGGTGGGGTGAGGGGAGGTGGGGTGAGGTGAGGCTGCCGCTGTGGCTGTGGCGAGCTGGGTGCTACGTCTGAAAAGTGCCAGTGGCAGTGGTGGGGGGAAGGGTGTGCAGGCAGGGCCGGGGAGGCAGTGGGTGTGAACCAGGCTGCTAGGGTGTGTGTGTGCGTCACTGTGGGCTTTCGCTGCTGCTCACTGCTGGATGACGGGCGAGAGGGGCCTGGGATGGGATGGATATGGGTGAGGGGCTTGGTATGGTTGAGTTGCGTGCGTGCTCGCGTTCTCTCTCTGCTTTCTACCTGTCGCTGAAAGGAACGGCTTGGTGATGGGGGCGAGGAGAGTAGCAGGTGCTGGCAGTGCGAGCAGGGCGCTTGGTAGCGCCACGCAGGAAAGGAGGGGAGTAAGCGTGTAGGATGTTTTAGTTTCTGTCCTTGATTGGAATCACTGTATGGTTACAAAGGTACTTACCTGCATGTCTGTATACTGCTGCCTCTAGCAATGCAAGGTCCATCTGAAAAGAGCTGACCTGAACCATGAGTGACCTGAACCAATGAGTGACCTGAACCAATGAGTGACCTGAACCAATGAGTGACCTGAACCAATGAGTGACCTGAACCAATGAGTGACCTGAACCAATGAGTGACCTGAACCAATGAGTGACCTGAACCAATGAGTGACCTGAACCAATGAGTGACCTGAACCAATGAGTGACCTGAACCAATGAGTGACCTGAACCAATGAGTGACCTGAACCAATGAGTGACCTGAACCAATGAGTGACCTGAACCAATGAGTGACCTGAACCAATGAGTGACCTGAACCAATGAGTGACCTGAACCAATGAGTGACCTGAACCAATGAGTGACCTGAACCAATGAGTGACCTGAACCATGAATGGCCCTTTGCCATGTGTGCCTTATTCAATCGATCTCACCTCACCCCTGCGTACCCTGCTCTGCCCTACCCTGCTCTACCCTACCCTGCTCTGCCCTGCCCTGCCCTGCCCTGCCCTGCCCTGCCCTGCCCTGCCCTGCCTCTGCTGCGCTGCTCTGCTCTGCTCTGCTTGCACGGCCGTGCAGGTCTCAGCACCATCTCATGTCACCCAAGCTGCTGCTCCCCTTCTTCCTGCTCGGCCTCACAGGGTAAGCGCTCCCCGTCATTCCCCTTCTCTCACCCCGTTACCCGTGTGCTCCTATCTTGCCATCACCCCTGCCCCCCTGCCTGCTTTCCGTCGTTGTCGCAATAAGTCGTGCGCATGTGACTCTGACTCTCCTTCCAGTGTGCACCCCGCCATGTGTCCCATGCAAGAGTGCAAGCACAGCCCTACACCTTGCAACATGCCATGCACATGCACACCTCGTTACCCCACCCATTCCTCCTGGTGCACCCACCCCGCTCATGGCCCACGTACATGCAACCCTTCCTTCCCGCGTCCCCCTCGCTCTCTGCTCATACATCACCTCTCTGCACCCTATCCTCCTCTTCTGCCTCCTTCCCCTCCCCCCCTCAGCATCCTGGGCAACCACCTGCTCTTCCTGCTGGGGCTCAACCTCAAGGGGTCCGTTAGACATTGTACACCACGCTCATGCACACCTTCCTTTTCCAATCTCCTCCCTCTCTCACTCTATCCTTTCCCTCCACTCCCCGCCCCCACCCCAGCATCCTGGGCAACCAGCTGTTGTTGCTGCTAGGGCTGAACCTCATGGGCTCCGTGTGACATTGTATACCGCACTCATGCACACCTTCCTTCCCCAATCTCTTGAGGCGCCTCAACCAGGGCGACTTTTAAGGCGCCTCAAAACGGGGTTCGTCCGTTTGACATTGTACACCACGCTCATGCACACCTTCCTTCCCCCAATCTCCTCGCTCTCTGCACCCTATCCTTCCCCTTCCCCCCCCAGCATTCTGGGCAACCAGCTGTTGTTCCTGCTGGGCCTCAACCTCACGGGCCCTACCACAGCAGCGGCGCTACAGCCCTCCATCCCCGTCTTCACACTCCTCCTCGCGCTGCTCCTCGGGTAACACTCTCCTCCACCCTGCCCCACTGCCTCCCGCCCACGCTGCCATGGTTTCCCGTCCTCCTCGCCTTTACCCCACTCCCAAGTCCCCACTCCCCGCCCCAATCCCAGCCTGCCTTCCCCTCCCATGGCCAGTCATGTTGTCATGCCAAAACGTCGTTTACGCTCCTTGCTGCTGCCCTCGTGCTGTACCAATGTGCGATGCATTCTGCAGTACTGATGTGCATCGTCCTCTGCTCTAGCGCCCTTACCTTGCTGACCCCATCCTCTCCTGCATACCCTCCATCCATCTCGCTCACCTGTATTACCTGCCACGCCATCTCATATCCGTTTCCATGCTCGTTCGGTCCGCTTTCCACCTTCCCCTTTCCCCCTCTTCCTTTCCCCCTTCCCCCTTCGACCTTGCCCATTTCCATCCCCTTCCCATTCCCCTTCCCCTCCTCCCTCCGTCCTTCCTCCTCCCTCCTTCCTCTTTCTCCCAACCCAAGTCTCTCTGCCCCTCTCACATATGCCCTCCCCCCTCCCGATGCAAGGCTGCAACCAATGCTGTGCGGTGCAGCCTGCAGCACTCACGAAGGTTGTTGCTGACATTTCTTCACAACTCCCAAAAAGCAGACTTGCACCCTGTGCCGTGCCATGCCCTGTCGTGACCTGCCGTGCCATGCCATCCCATCCCGTGCCATACCATCCCATCCCATCCGATCCCATCCGATCCCATCCCATCCCATCCCATCCCATCCTATCCCATCCCATCCCATCCCATCCCATCCCATCCCATCCCATCCCATCCCATCCCATGCCATCCCATGCCATCCCACCCCATCCCATGCCATGCCATCCCATGCCATGCCCTGTAGCCTGGACTCTCTGAACCTGCAGCAGTGGCGAGATCAGGTGCGTCTGGTGGGCCTCGCCCTGTGCGTGGGCGGTGCAGTGCTTATGGCAGTCTTCCGCGGCCCGCTGCTGCTGGGGGAGGGCGAGCAGCAGCACGGGGACACTGCGCTGCTGCACTACCAGGCCGCACTGCCGCCTGCTGTTGATGGGGCTGGTGATGGTGGTGATGGAGGAGGAGTGGGAGGGGGAGGGGGAGAGTGGGTGGCGGCAGGGTCGGTGGGAGCGTGGAGCATGGGGGTGGTGTCGCTGGTGGGCAACTGCATGAGCATGGCGGCCTATCTCACCATCCAGGTCAGCCCAGGGCAGTGCAGGTTAGGACAGGAGAGGTGAGGTGAGGTGAGGTGAGGTGAGGTGAGGTGAGGTGAGGCCACGTCCATGGTATGGCAGTCGTGAACATGCACTCACACGATTCCCTCTCCGCTCTCCTCTCACTACCAGTGCGGAAGTTCTGCTCTCACACTCCTGCTCTCCATACATACCCCCCTTTTCCCCCACTTCTACCCCCTTCCCCACTCAATTCCCCCCTCTTCGCCCGCCCTCTCATATCATATGTCAGGGGCTTTTCGTATGAGTTGAGCACCGCCTGTCCCCTCTTCCCCGTGCACGTATGCCATGTGCGTTGCTGCTCCCTCGCCCAGTCCGTGCTCCCACTGCGCATCACCACTGTCTCCCTCTCCACTTCCTTCCTCGCTTTCACCCTCTCCCTCCTCCTCTCTCCACTCCCCACCCCCTTTTCACCCCAACCCCCCCTTTCCCCACAACCCCCATCCCCTCCTTTCCCCCCCTGTGCGCCCAGGTGCCGGTGCTGCGGCGCTTCCCGGCGCCAGTGACAGTGACGGCCATGGCGTACGTGGTGGGCGCGCTGCTCATGCTGCTCATCGCGCTGCTCTCCTCGCCGCCCTCCTGGGCCATCACCGCCTGGCCCCTCGTCGCAGCTGTCTTTGCGGTGCGCCGGGACCGGGAGGGGAGAGGGAACGCGGGGGGGGGGGGAATGAAGAGGCAGGGGATGTGGAGAGGATATGGGGAGAGAGGGGAGATGGGGGGATGGAGAGAGGGATAGAGGGTGGGATGGGGAACGGAGGGGGAAAGGGAAGGGTGGGGAGGAGGGGGGTAGAGTGGGGAATGAAGTGTGGGGGGTAGGTGGAGGTGGGTTTTATGCTGGGCTGAGAGTGCTATCTCGTACCGCGCTGCTCACGGTGCTCATCGCTGGCGACGGACTGCAGCGGGCTGTACCGGACTGTGACAGGGGGGCATGTTATGGTGGGTGGTGTCTGTATCAGCTCTGCGGCATGAAGCGACGGGTGGGCCGTGCATGCTGGTGGTGGGCCTGACCGCATCCCACCCACATGGTGTGATTTTCTGCTCTTTTTGCGCAAGAGACAGCCTTCTTTCCTTCTTTCTTTCTTTCTGCTGTGAACCGTGTGGTCCCACGAAGTTGTGTGGGGTGGAGTGGAGTGGAGTGGAGTACAGTGCAGTAGAGGGAGGCGAGTGCAGGAAGGCAGAGATGCCTCCAGGGGCGAATTTGGAGGACTTGGAGGGAAGACCTGGGTTTACCAAGGCCTCACAACACCGTCACCAGCTTGCACTCCCTCAAACTTCCTCACCCCACACCTCCTTCCCTCCCGCAGGGCATGGCGACGTCAGCACTGAACTACGCGTTGATGACAGCGGGCAACAGGCAGGTGGGGCCGGCCACAGTCACGCTCTACAATCCCACCCTTCCCCACCCTCTCACCTCTCACTCCCCGCTTCCCCACTCACCTATCCCCCTTGGCTCCGGCAGGGCGTGGTGACATCAGCGCTCAACTACGCGCTGATGACAGCGGCCAACAGGCGCGTGGGGCCGGCCACAGTGGCGCTCTACAACCCGCTGCAGCCCGTCGCCAGCGCCACGCTCTCCTACCTCTGCCTCGCCTCGCCCATCTTCCTCGGCAGGTCAGCCACCCACCCACCCACGCCCTTCCTCAGGTGGCTCTTAAGAATCGCTTGAATCTTGGAGCTCTATGCGCCTCAAAACAAGGTGTGTTGTGAGGCGCCTCAACAATTGGACCGCCTCCTTTGCGTGCGTGTGCCTTCATGCCTCATGGTTGGCAAGCACAAACACAGGCACGCCGCAATCTCCCATGTTGAATGTGCCACTGCAATGCAGCACAGCAGGATGAGCCGCACGAGACCACTGCAATATCGTGCTGAGGCAATGTGAGTTCTAGGTGCGCAGCGCACTTACCTTCCCTTGGTTGTCCTACCCCTGGTTCTGTTGGCATGGGGACCGCTGCAATAAAAGTCCAGGTGACAAGTGGCTCTGTGCTTGTTTTAGCTCCGTAACAACCGCACACGGTCAGAAGCTTGCCAAAATTGATTGCACAAGCCGTGGGGCTTTTCTTGCACAGCGCCTCTCTCTCTCTCTCTCTCTCTCTCTCTCTCTCTCTCTCTCTCTCTCTCTCTCTCTCTCTCTCTCTCTCTCTCTCTCTCTCTCTCTCTCTCTCTCTCTCTCTCTCTCTCAGCGGAAAAAATGAGCGGATGGATGCTTTCCAGCTGCTGCCCTCTCTGTGACACTGCCCCACAGTAACGGAAAAACGTCAAGGTACAACAACGGAACCGTGTTTCTAAGATCGCATCCAGTCCTTTTCGATCATTACTTGTTGTTTGGCCTGATGTTTTCTTCAGCGCTTTTGTTGCCACATCCCAAGGGGTTTTCGGCCCACGCGGATGTGACGCTGGTGTGAGGCTGTGCGTTCGTTACCCCTGTGACTTTGTTGGGATGCTGTTGCGCCCTCATGCCATTCTCGAAACCAACCCCATGAATTTCTTGCGGCACATGATGTTGGGGCTCTAATGCGTGCACTTTACAGGTGTAGCAATGCACTTGTAAAAGCTTGTTTGGGGCAACTTATGCGGGCCCGCATAAGCTGCAGCTGGCTGTTTTAGCTGTGTGGGTCTTACAGACCGTGGTATATGGTAATACCCAGCTCTTAAGCGCCTGATCGATGGCTGTTCGCCTTGAACGGTTGCCTCTTACTCTACTCGCAACACTTATTTATTTGCTTCTTTGGGGGGTGCTTGCTGGTTTGCCATTGGTTGCAGTGTCATCGGAGGTATCCTCGTCTTATCCGGCCTCTACCTGGTGGTGTGGGGAGCCAAGGCCCAGGAGCCCAGCGGCACCCATCACCACGCACCTGCTGAGGAGCCTCCCGTGGCTGGGGATGGAACACTGCTGGGTCAAGAAGAACCAGAAACTACGCTTCTGCTAGACAAGCAAACAGACGCAAGCCAGGGTGAAACCATGTCGATATGACAGGTTTGTTTTGATGCGATTTGTACAGTGCAGACTGGTGGATATGTCATAGCAAAGGCTTATGTACGAAAGGAAAATAACTTTATTTAAAAGGAAAATAAGGAAAATAAGGCTTATGGATAATTTTTTACCATACCTATTTTTTTTCCGCATGAGCCGTTTCCATTTTTTTACCCATTGCAAGGTCGTTTACCGAACACTGACAATGATTACAAGAGTGATATGTCACTAATGCGATCAAGGGCACCAGGCCCAAAGCTTCCACAGCACAAGCACAACATTACTGTGACTCCGTACGTACCTTGTAACAATCTCAGCAGAAATAAATCTTAGCGAGTGATTGTATGTAGTCCAGCTGCTGAAGGATATAGGAACATGATACAAATGAAAGTTGTTTCGTACAACGGCATGCTACCACAACTAACAACTGCAGATGAATTCATGTGTTTATGCACTGCTGTAGGCAAAACTCAATTTCACTATGGCGAAGCCGTCTAGCGTCAGCGTCAAGCCCCAGCTCTTTCATGCCAGTTTTTTTGCGTTCTGACCGAGATGCCCGAAAACTACTCTTTGACGAATCTTGCGCAACACGGCTCTGCGCGCCAGCTGAGCCTGGGCTCGGGGCGAGAGGGGGACAAACAGTTTCTCCGATCCGAATCGAAATATCTAGCACGAGGTCAAACTGAAGCTTTCTTGTCTCTGGCGTTTTTGCGGCTGCAATCCAGATTCCAGATTCAGGAGTCTTTCGATTCCACTCATATAAACCTGATCAGCCGCTGCCTCCACTCCACTTCTCTCTTATACTTCGTCCTCCTCCGTGCCCCGTGCCTCCTCGCTGCTCATATCAGCAGCGCGTCCAGGCTTTCTCGGATCGAATATTTCGCGCACAATGGCGGCCTCCCTTTCGTCCGCCGTGACTACCGCGCTGCATCCACCTCAACCGATCGCCACCGCACAGCCGCCGCGCGCATCCACAGCGCAAGTCCCTGCCCTCTCCTCCCCTTTCCTCTCCTCGCGCAGCACCCTCTGCGCGCCAACACCGCCCATGCCCGCGAGAAGCTTGCGCGCGCGGGGGGGGCTCGCGGGGGTGCGCGCGATGGCGACGAAGAAGCGCGGGAAGATCATGCCGGGCGCGGGCGGCGAGCTGGAGGTGGACAAGGTGTGTGCGGGCCTCCGCACTTCCTCACTTCCGCGCTTCCCCAATTCCCACATTCGACCGCTGCCCCGCTTCAACGCTGCTCCGCACGCTCGTTTCCCTTTCCCGCCAGTGGGCGCTTTGATCCGCGCGCCAGTGCGCGCAGAGGTGCCTTTACGGGGGCAAGTTCCCGCGTGTGTGCCATTGCCGCCACTACGCGTTGCAACTTCGCGCGTTCCTCCCCTTCTGCTCGTCCTGGCCGGATCATGCCATTCAGTCGATTATTCTCCCCCCATCGCCATCACCATCCCACGGTCGCGTGCATTCCGCGCGTGGTTTTGAGTCGTGTAGAAAACACGCGTTCATTCCGCACGCCACGGCGAAGAGTCCAGCGCATCATGCCTTTGAGAATCCTCGGAATCAGCTACCCCGCGCATCGTGCGCGCGCCGCGTGGCTGCCGCTTGCTCAACGTATCCGTCCCTCACTCCGTCTCCCCGCCGCCCCCGTAAACCCCGTGCATTTGCGTTAACGTGTGCCCTCTCCCGTGTGCGTGTGCCCTCTCCCGTGTGCGTGCGTTTTTTGTACACTCCCCGTGTGCATGCGCCCCCCCGTGTGCATGCGCCCCCCCGTGTGCATGCGCCCCCCCGTGTGCATGCGCCCCCCTGTGTGGCAGGAGGCGAGGGTGCGCGAGGCGATGGAGGTGATAAACGGCAAGTACGGCGCCAACACCGCCACCTTCCTCAACGACGACGTCAAACGAGCCAACGCGTGCGCCCAAGCCCCTCCCCCTTCCCCCCTCCCCCTTCCTCCCTCCCCCTCCCCCTTCCCCCTTCCCCATCCCCCTCTCCCATCCCACCCCCTCCTCCCCCCTCGCCCCTCCTGCTGGCCTTGTTCCGCAGCCCTGACTCTGTTTGGCTGTCTCGTAGCTTGTTCTTCCACGCTTCCCTCCTTCCTCCTGCCCCACCGTCTTCGCCTCCCACCCCCCGCTCTGCCCTTACCCTCCCTGCCTTGCCCCCTTCTGCTCTTCCTCTTCCCGCTCTCCTCAGTGTCACGCACGCACGCACGCACGCACGCACGCACGCACGCACGCACGCACGCACGCACGCACGCACGCATCCTCGACTATCTTTGAGAGCGCACTGGGCCGTTGGAGGAGTAAGCTGCTGCATGCACACGCACCATGCTCGCCACTCATCATTGGCCCCGCCTCACCCCGCCCGCCTCTCCCTACCCGCCTCACCCCGCCCTGCAGAGAAACCTTTCCGACTGGCGCGCTTACACTAGACATTGCTTTGGGAGGAGGGCTGCCCAAGGGAAGGATAGTGGAGGTGAGGTGGGTGGGGGGTGAGGGGCGGAGGGGGGTGAGGGGGGTGAGGGGGAGGGGTCAGATCGGCAATAACGGAGGTGGTCCTTTTGAGAAACTTGAGCGACACAGACAGTGATGGAGGTGGTTTTGTCATAGTTTGCTCACCGTGCTGCTGCTTCATTGTTTTCCATAGCGCAGCTGTGTGTCAATCAAGCCACGTGTGGCACTGCTTCTTGCGTACTCGCTTCCTCCCCCCTTGCCATCCCTCACTCTTTCTTCCCGTCCTCCCGCCCCCACCACACTCCACCATCCCGTTCGCCCCCTCGTCTGTTGCCGCTGTGCTGCTGTGTCGCTGTGATGCCGTGCTGGCATGTGAGCAGATCTACGGGCAGGAGAGCAGTGGCAAGACCACCCTCGCCCTGCACGCCATCGCTCAAGTGCAGGTGCCCTCCTCACCTCCCTTCTCCTCTTCTCTCCGCTCCGCTCCGCTCCTCCACTCGCTTCCTCGCCTCCAATGCCCTTACCTTACTGTGAACCTTTCAATGCTTCTCTCCCCCATCCTCGTCCATCCCCCCCCTCCCATCCCCCCCCCCATCCCCCCCCCCCCTCACATCCCCCCCCTCCCATCCCCCCCCTCACATCCCCCCCCTCACATCCCCCCCTCCCATCCTCCCTTTTGTGTTTATCCTCACGTTTCATCTGTCAACCTCGTACTTTCCCCCGGCCGGTCATCTCCAGTGTACCATTCCCCGGCCAAGCGTCACCTCTTCCTGCCTCCCTCCCTCTCCCCCTTCAATCTCCTCCCCCATCGCCTCCTCACCTCCCTATTTCCCATGTCCCCCCTCTCATCCCTACGCACTTGCACACCGCTCCCCACCTGCACAACCACACCTGGCAGGAGCAGAAGCGCGGCGGCATAGCATGGGTGGAGGGCGCAGAGCATGCACTGGGCCTCAAGCATGCGTGCCGGCTAGCTGAACCTGCACACTCACAAGCCTTACCTCCTCCCTGCGTCCCTCCCCCCTTCCCTCCCCTCTCCTCCCAACCCGCGGCGCATGGCATGGGTGGTGGGCGCGGAGCACGCGTTGGACCTCAAGCACGCGCGGCAGCTGGGCGTAGAGAACCAAAGCGTGCTCTTGACCCCTCAAACTCTTCCCACTCGCTCACCCTTTCCTCCCCCCTTTCCCCGAACAACGCGCACGGAGCAGAAGCGCGGCGGCATAGCGTGGGTGGTGGACGCGGAGCATGCACTGGACCTCAAGTACGCGCGGCAGCTGGGCGTGCACACGGACAAGCTCATTCTCTGCCAGGCCGAGGAGGCCGACAAGGCGCTCGAGAGTGCGTGCAGGGGAGAGGGACGGTGGCAGAGGAGGGCAGGGAGGGGGTATGGGGAGTGGGGCCGTGTGGGGGGGTTTGTATTTTGCGTCAACTCAACAGCTGGGCGTGCACACGGACAAGCTCGTGCTGTGCCAGGCCGAGGAGGCCAACAAGGCACTCGAAAGTGCGTGCAGGGAAGAGGGAGGGAGGGCAGGGGAGGACTCAGGGTAGGGAGGGAAGGCGCATGGGGAGTGGGGCCGTGTGGCGGGGAGAGGGGAGGGGAGGGGAAAGGGGGAGGAAGAGGTTGAGTGGGCATGAACAGGGGCGTGTCCAACCCTTCCCCTACTCCTCCCTCCCTTCCCTCCCCTCCCTTCCCACCTCCCCTCCCAAACCCTCTTCTTCCCCCTTCCCCCGTCTTTCCCCGTCCCCTTCTTCATCTCCCTGCCCGCGCCACCAGTTGTGGACACGGCGATGAGGGGACTGGCAGCGGACATAGTGGTTGTGGACCAGTGCCCGCGCTCATCCCCTCACTCCCTCAATCTTCGCATTCCTGCATGCTTGTGTGTGTGCGCGTCCCTCTCCCTTCCCACTCCCCCCACCTCCCCGCTCTCCCCGCCCCATGCCACCAGTTGTGGACACGGCGATGAGGGGCATGGCAGCGGACATAGTGGTAATGGGCTCAGTGCCTGCGCCGTGCTCTCCCTCATTCCCTCGTTCCCTAAATTCTTCACATTCGTCCATGTGTGTGTGAACGTCCCTCCCCCTTCTTCGTCTTCCCCCCCTGCCACCAGTTGTGGACACGGCAATGAGGGGCCTGGCAGCGGACATAGTGGTCGTTGACTCAGTGCCTGCGCTCATCCCCTCGCAGGAGCTCGAGGTGCCTCCCCTCTCCTGCTGCCTCCGCACACACCCAGCCCGCACACACCCAGCCCGCACACACCCAGCCCCGCGTCTTTCCTTTCTTCTTTGCATGCTTTTGCACGTGCATATGTGTGCGTGTGTGGGTCTATCCTTCACCGCACACGTGCATTCGTTTCCTCGCTCCACGCTCTCGCGCGTGGGTTTGCCTTCACTTCGTCACCCCATCTCTCACTTTCCCTTTGCAAGATCTTTGCTCATCCCCTCTCCGACGGTCACCCGTGCCATACCCATGCCCACCACCATGCCACCCATACGCCCCTCCCCTCCCCATCTATGCACGCCCGGCACCACCATGGCACCACCAGAGCGAGATGGGGCAGGAGTCGATAGGGCTACTGGCGCGCCTCATGTCCAAGGTGCTCAAGAAGCTCAGCGCCAGTGCCAGCCGCTCCAACTGCACTGTCATCTTCCTCAACCAGATGCGCCAGAAGGTGGGGCGGTGGGGGAGAAGGTGGGAGGGGGGATTACAGGGAGAGAGGGGGAAAAGGGGGGGAATTGGGCTGGGAGGGGGGGGGGATGTGTGGTGAAGGCGCATAAGCTGAGCGCCAGTGCCAGCCGGTCCAAGTTGTCATGACTCATCTTCCTCAACCAGATGCGCCAGAAGGTGGGGAATCGTGGGGAAGGGAGGGGGGAGAAGGGGTGGAGGGAGAGATGGCGAAGGCACAGAAGCTGAGAGTACGGATGAGCTGTCTGTCTTCACTTGGCTGTTCCTGTCTCCATGCGCACTCGCACATGCACTCCGTCATCCCTGCCACCATGCCACCATGCCACCATGCCACCATGCCACCATGCCACCATGCCACCATGCCACCATGCCACCATGCCACCATGCCACCATGCCACCATGCCACCATGCCACCATGCCACCATGCCACCATGCCACCATGCCACCATGCCACCATGCCACCATGCCACCATGCCACCATGCCACCATGCCACCATGCCACCATGCCACCATGCCACCGTGGCACCGTGGCACCGTGGCACCGTGGCACCGTGGCACCGTGGCACCGTGGCACCGTGGCACCGTGGCACCGTGGCACCGTGGCACCGTGGCACCGTGGCACCGTGGCACCGTGGCACCGTGGCACCGTGGCACCGTGGCACCGTGGCACCGTGGCACCGTGGCACCGTGGCACCGTGGCACCGTGGCACCGTGGCACCGTGGCACCGTGGCACCGTGGCACCGTGGCACCGTGGCACCGTGGCACCGTGGCACCGTGGCACCGTGGCACCGTGGCACCGTGGCACCGTGGCACCGTGGCACCGTGGCACCGTGGCACCGTGGCACCGTGGCACCGTGGCACCGTGGCACCGTGGCACCGTGGCACCGTGGCACCGTGGCACCGTGGCACCGTGGCACCGTGGCACCGTGGCACCGTGGCACCGTGGCACCGTGGCACCGTGGCACCGTGGCACCGTGGCACCGTGGCACCGTGGCACCGTGGCACCGTGGCACCGTGGCACCGTGGCACCGTGGCACCGTGGCACCACCATGCCACCATGTCCATGCCACCATGCCACCATGCCACCATGCCACCATGCCACCATGCCACCATGCCACCATGCCACCATGCCACCATGCCACCATGCCACCATGCCACCATGCCACCATGCCACCATGCCACCATGCCACCATGCCACCATGCCACCATGTCACTCACCTGCCTTCAGGCACGAAATGAACCAAGTGTTACCTTATGCGCCCCTGCCCCCGCCCATCTCCATCACTATCCACACTGCGACATCACAACCTGCACACACACAGCCATGTCACTAATTCTCCCCCCGCCTCCCTTCCCCTACCCCTCCCTCCTCCTTTCCCACACCCCCCTCGTCGAATCCTCCCTTTCACCTCTTTCTCCCTTCTCTCCCCTCCCACCTCCCATCATCCACGCGTGCTGCCGTGCTGGCGTGTTGGTGTGACGTGCGTGCAGATCAACACGGGGGGCTTTGCCTTTGGCAGTCCCGAGACCACCACGGGGGGCACGGCCCTACGATACTATGCCTCTGTGCGCCTTGACCTGCGCAGCGTTGGCAAGATCAAATCCGTGAGTGCAGCCAATCACGTCGTGTCATGTGTGTGTGCAGCGAATCAGATCCATGAGTGCAGCGAATCAGATCCATGAGTGCAGCGAATCAGATTCATGAGTGCAGCGAATCAGATCCATGAGTGCAGCGAATCAGATCCATGAGTGCAGCGAATCAGATCCAGCGAATCAGATCCATGAGTGCAGCGAATCAGATCCAGCGAATCAGATCCATGAGTGCAGCGAATCAGATCCATGAGTGCAGCGAATGAGATCCATGAGTGCAGCGAATCAGATCCAAAAGTGCAAGGATCATGTGGCGATTGGTGAGTGCGGCCCTTGTTGCACCACCCTGCACACATGGTGCTCTGCTCTGCATGGCGTCCTGTTCACGTTTGAGAGCTATCAAGTCAACCCCGTCTGCATCGTTCTCTTCCCTCCAAACGCCCTCTGCTCATTCCTGTGCCCCTGTGCGTTCCCCACCCCATACCCATTCTCTCACTGCTCTCACTGCATTGTTGTGTCCCCATGGCAGGCCAAGGACGAGTCAGATGTAGGTATTCGCGTGCGTTGCAAGGTGGCCAAGAGCAAGGCAAGCCCGCTCACACGCCCTCAACCCACGCACCGCCTGTGCGCCCCGTGTGTTGTGATGCGCCCATGCAGCATCTCTCTACATCTCTCTGCATCTCTCTACATCTCTCTGCACCGCGTGCTGCCTCGCATGTCGAAAAACACACAGAGGAAGCTTCTTGCCACCTCTTCCTCCTTCTGATGTGTTTCTTGAGTCAATGTCTCAGCATATTCATCCCTTCCTTCCCTTGTAGCACCTTTCTCGCCCTCTCTCACGAACGAAGGAAGGGGGAAGGGGTGGGGGGAGGGGGAGAGAAGAGGATATGCGGCTATACCGTGAATTTCATTCCACCGCCACTGCTCCTGGGGGGCCAATCAGGCTTGAGCACGCGGAGGAGGAGGGAGTGTGCTTGACGGGGCACGAGAATGGTGGCGGAGCGGAGTGGCAGGCAGGCAGGCAGGCAGGCAGGCACGTGGGGCGACAGGAGCTGTTGAGTGTGTTAATGAGGCAGCAGGGAGCGAAGCAGGGAGAGCTTCTTGGGGAAGCAAAGCCAGGCCAGGCCAGGCCAAGCCAAGCCAGGCCAGGCCAAGCCAAGCCAGGCCAAGCCAAGCCAAGCCAAGCCAAGCCAAGCCAAGCCAAGCCAAGCCAAGCCAAGCCAAGCCAAGCCAAGCCAAGCCAAGCCAGGCCAGGCCAGGCCAGGCCAAGCCAAGCCAAGCCAAGCCAAGCCAAGCCAAGCCAAGCCAAGCCAAGCCAAGCCAGGCCAGGCCAGGCCAGGCCAGGCGAGGCCAGGCCAGGCCAGGCCAAGCCAAGCCAAGCCAGGCCAGGCCAAGCCAGGCCAAGCCAGGCCAAGCCAAGCCAAGCCAAGCCAATCCAGGCCAGGCCAGGCCAGGCCAGGCCAGGCCAGGCCAGGCCAGGCCAAGCCAAGCCAAGCCAAGCCAAGCCAAGCCAAGCCAAGCCAGGCCAGGCCAGGCCAGGCCAGGCCAGGCCAGGCCAGGCCAGGCCAGGCCAGGCCAGGCCAGGCCAGGCCAAGCCAGGCCAAACCAAGCCAAACCAAGCCAAGCCAAGCCAAGCCAAGCCAAGCCAAGCCAAGCCAAGCCAAGCCAAGCCAAGCCAAGCCAAGCCAAGCCAAGCCAAGCCAAGCCAAGCCAAGCCAAGCCAAGCCAAGCCAAGCCAAGCCAAGCCAAGCCAAGCCAAGCCAAGCCAAGCCAAGCCAAGCCAAGCCAAGCCAAGCCAAGCCAAGCCAAGCCAAGCCAAGCCAAGCCAAGCCAAGCCAAGCCAAGCCAAGCCAAGCCAAGCCAAGCCAAGCCAAGCCAAGCCAAGCCAAGCCAAGCCAAGCCAAGCCAAGCCAAGCCAAGCCAAGCCAAGCCAAGCCAAGCCAGCAGCCAGCAGCCAGCAGCCAGCAGCCAGCAGCCAGCAGCCAGCAGCCAGCAGCCAGCAGCCAGCAGCCAGCAGCCAGCAGTAGAGGGCAGAGCATACACCATTCCCATCCACTCAATGTGTCAAACTTTTTTGATGCACGCACCCTCACTGCTTCCCCGCCTCTCCTCGCCCCTGTCACCCCCGCTGCCCCCTTGCTGCTCGTCCCGCTTCCCCCGTGCTGCCCTCCCCCATGCCATGCCCCCTTGCTGCCCTCCCCCATTCCCCCGTGCTGCGCGCTGTGGCTGGCAGGTGAGTCCACCGCTGCGCACAGTGGAGTTTGACCTGCTCTTTGGCACCGGCATCTCCCACGCGGTAACCTCGCTCAACCCACCCCCACGCTCTCCTTCGCTCCCGCCCTCTCTACTCGCGTTGCCTTTCAGGGGCCTTATGTGCCCTTCCCCTTCCCATCTGGTCTTTCTGTCACACCACGGTATGTGTGAACCGCGAAGCCAACCTTAAGTGTGAGAACAATAGTTTGAAGAGAAGTTGATGATTGAATTGAGGAGATTGGGGGTTTACATAGGGAGTGGGTTGGATCCTAGCCTAGGTGAGCATTATTGGACCCCAACCAAGAAGTTGGGTTGGGGGATTATTGGTGGGGTCCAATAATGTTGGCCAAGTTGGAGTTGGGCCAACATTATTGGAGTGAACCAATAATTCTACCCAACCCAACCTTTGGGGTCCAATAATTGGACCAAGGTTGGGTTTCCAACCTACAAACTGGGTGACCCTTGTTTGTACACCCAAACTGAGTTTGGGTGCTTAACTCTAGCCTAACCTATAACATCTATGCAGGTTACACAAGAAGATAGATTCTAACATTAAGCCCGTATCTGTGTGAAGTCCCCCTTCTAAATCCTCACCTCTCTGTCTTAGTCGTCAGAACCTTACACCACCATGCACCCCTCTTACCCCTCTCAACCGTGCAGCTAATCACCCTCGTTCTGCACTCCTCCGTCTTTACTGTGCTTCAGTTTCCTGTTGGTTTTTTTTTTTTTTTTTTTTTTTTTTTTTTTTTTTTTTTTTCTGTTCTTGTTTTTGTTTACTATTTAGCTTTCTACGAAGCGATGTGTATGCTGCCATGCATATGACTCATGCTCTTCCCCCCTCTGCCTCGTCTGCCCGCTCTTCTCCCTGTCCCCACCTCTGCCCCCCCTCTGCCCTCTGTGCACCTCCTCCCCTCTGCCCCCCTGCGTGCGTGGAGCAGGGGTGTGTGCTGGACTGTGCGGAGGAGCTGAAGAAGGTGGAGCGGAAAGGGTCGTGGTACAGCTTCAGAGACCACATGCGGTGAGTGGCGAGGGTGGGGGCGGTGAGAGGAGCACGAGATGAGGTGAGTGGAGGTGAGTAGGGGGTGGAAAGATGAGTGGAGGGCGGAGGGGGTAGAGGCCAGAGGAAGGGGTCCTGGTACAGCTACAGGGGCGAGATGCGGTGAGAGGTGGTGGGGGGTAGTAGAGGGGGGTGATATGGCAATGGTGAAAAAGGGGGGGGGGGGGGGAGAGGGGGGGGAAGGGGGGGGGGGGTTGAGTAGAGATGGGGAGGGAAGAGGTGAAAGGGAAGGGGTCGTGCTACATGGGCGAGATGCGGTGAGAGAAAGGGGGGAGGTGAGTAGTAGAGTGGGGGTTGGGAGGGGTGAAGAGGGTGGTTGGGATGAGGTGATGGGGAGGAAATGAGGTGAGGCGAAGGGGAAGGGGATGCGGGGAGAGGTGTGGGAGATGTGGTAAGAAGAGGCGGATGAGATGAAGTGGGGCATGAGGTGAGAAAGGGGGGCATGAGGTGAGAAAGGGGGGCATGAGGTGAGAAAGGGGGGCATGAGGTGAGAAAGGGGGGGATTAGGTGAGAAAATGGGAAGGTGAGGTGATTAAGGTGGGGATGAGGTGAGAAAGGGGAGGATGAGGTGAGCAAGGGGGGGATGAGGTGAGAATTGGAGGCAGGAGTTGAGAAAGGGGGGGGGTTGAGGTGAGAGAAGGGGGTGGTTGAGGTGAGTACAAGGGGGTGATGTGAGAAAGGATGGGCATGAGGTGAGAGGGGGGGAGATGAGGCGAGAAATGGATGCAATGAGAGGGGGGTATGAGGTGAGGTGCGGCCTTGGTTCTTATTATAGTACGATTACTAGTTCATTCTCATGCTTACCTATCGCCACCACCACCGCTGCTTTCTGCCACTCACACTCACTCTCCCTCCGCATGCCACTGCACGTACTCACCTCACCTACTTCCAACCCGCTTCCCCACCCTTCCAACCTCCCATTCTACCTTTTCCTTTTGCCCTTCCCTCCGTACCCACCCCTCCTCCTTCCCCCACTCTCCCGTGCTCCCCGTCCTCGCCCTGCATGCTCCCTGTGCGCCCCGTGGCAGGGTGCAAGGGCGGGAGAACGCCATTACGTTTCTCAACGATAACCCCCACGTCTGTGACGAGCTAGAGCAGGTCAGTCAGTACGCCCCTGCAGTCAGTACGCCCCTGCAGTCAGTACGCCCCTGCAGTCAGTACGCCCCTGCAGTCAGTACGCCCCTGCAGTCAGTACGCCCCTGCAGTCAGTACGCCCCTCGTGATGTAGAAGGCACCTCACGCCATCACGTTTCTCAATGACAACCCCCACGTGCGTGACGAGCTAGAGCAGGTCAGTTCAGTGCGCCTCTGCAGCCTCGTCCCCTCAATAGACGCAATGAGGTGAGAAAGGGGGGCAGGCACCTCTGCCGCTCCACCTCACGGCACAAGCTCCCGCAGGTGAGTTGGACACCTCATGCCACCTCACGGCATGTTGCCAGTCGTTACTGTTGAGCTGGCTTGTGAGCCATGTTCCGCAGATGGGAATTACTGTGCGCCCCCGCCCCTGCGCTGCCCTCATCCCCTTCACATAGAGCACACATGTGCCCAGCCACGCGTGGAGCGATTGACCCCGTCCCTCCTGCCCCTTCCCCTCTTGTGCATGCTGCGATGCAATTCGTGAAGTTGGTGTCATGCTGTGCTGTGTGTCATGCTGTGCTGTGTGTCATGCTGTGCTGTGTGTCATGCTGTGCTGTGTGTCATGCTGTGCTGTGTGTTATACTGTGCCTGCCTTCCCATGGCACCTTGTAGGCATTCTGCCATACATCTCGCCCTGGCCCCTCACCTCGCCTCCCCTCCCGCCTGCCCGCCTTCGTCAATCCATCTGAGCGTACTTCCCCTTCTGCCCCGTTCCCTTCATGCTCCCTCTTGCTGATCTTGCCCTGTGAGCGATTTTTGAGAATTCTCATGCAGCTAGTGCGGGAGCATGTGGCACCAGTGGACGAGGAGGTATCAGAGGAAGAGAGTGACTTGGAGCCGCCACCCTTCTCCCTCATTCCCCTTCATGCCTTCGTGTTGTTTCCCTTCATGCTCCCTCTTGCTGATCTTGCCCTGTGCTGTGCAGCTAGTGCGGGAGCATGTGGCACCGGTGGAGGAGGAGGTGGTTTCAGAGGAAGAGAGTGATTTGGAGCCGCCACCCTTCTCTGATGATGATGTGTACCATGGGGTAGATAGGGAAATGCAGTAGGGCTGCAGTAGGGCTGCAGTAGGGGTGCAGTTGGGATGCGGTAGGCATTCAGTGGGCCTGTGCTGCTTCAGGTGGACTGACTGACGTGTACGTGGTGTATGAAGGTTTTTGCATATGCGCCTCCAGGGAGTTTAAGGGAAATGTTTAAGGAAATAAGTGGTCGGGTGTGTTTCTCAACGACACAATGAACTCATGGGCGTCGAGAGTCAAGAAAAGGTGATAAATGGCAAGGGTACAAAACAGAGGCGACAACAAGTCCAGTACAATACAAAGTGTTACTAATCATGCCTAGCCTACAAGGTATTTGCTAGGTACCAGGCAGTCACAAAGCTGTTGGGCTATTGCGCGGAATAACGAATAGCGAGGCTGTGACTCAATGAACTGGTAGTACAATGAGAGGCACACGATTATATAGGGAGATAACCTAGCTAGGCGGGAACCTCGGGAACACGAGGTTGGGTGCAGGTTGGGCAAAGGAAAGCCGAAGGCGACGCGAGGTTGCTTCGGCAGCAAGCAAAGTGGCCGAACGTGCACTTCCGAAAGTTGGGGTTGTACGCGGTTGAGTAAACCCCAGTAAGGAAAAAGGGTTTTTCCTTACACTACCCCCCCCTTAAGCAAGGTGGTCGACATCCGCGACACGCTTCCTGGCGAGGTAATCACGGTGTAGCGAAGGCGCTTCAAGCGAAGGGGATGGCACCCATGTGTCGTCCTCACTGGTGCGGTCAGTCCACCGAATCAGAAAATCCACGTGGCGTCCTGCTGCGTCAAGGCGTTCGCGATGTGCCAATATCTTCGACGGGTCAAGCGTCGGTTCCGGGACAGGGCGAGCTGTCGGGGCTGCACTTTGGCGGGCAATGTCCGTCGTGGCCGGTACGAAGGGCTTGAGGAGGCTAACGTGGAAGGCATCGTGTATACGCCAGTCGTCGGGCAGCAGAAGTTTCGCCGTGACCAGGGCCCAAAATTGGTTTAGGCCTACCCTTACAAATCAGGGTTCCAGCCCCTCCTTAGCCCGACCATTAGGGTAAAAATTTTCGTACCCTGTTTGCAGCAAGGTAAATCAACCTATAGCCTGATTTGAGCAGGGTAGTTTTAGGCTAAGCCTGTTTCGGCTACTATTTTGTGAGCTAAGTTTTTTATACTAACATAATAAAGTAGCACTCACAACAGGGTCTGACAGGGCGAATCTCTTGTGTGAAGGCGAATCTGCTCTTGTGTCAGGGTATTCCGCTATGATTGGGCAAATTTTCTGCTCTCTGCCAGCGCAAAACTGTGATTGGGCGAATTTGCTGTGCTCTGACAGCACGAATCTACCGTGCCAGGACGAATTTGCTGTCAGGGCTTTTTGGAAACGCCCGTTCGCGCGAGTGTGGTACAGCGTCTCGTCACCACGCGGAACATGGCCTGATCCGCGGTAAAGAAGTTTCGGTATCAGGGTGTCGAAACAAGCTAGGCAGAAGTTAGGAACAGAAAGAGAGGTTTGAACTAGCAGGCAGTTGAGTACAAATAGCAAACCCTAGATTGGGCTGTACTCGCTATAGAGTACCCCACTGCAGGCTAGACAATATAACATTCTGACACACCCCCATAGCCAAAGTGGGGTGTAATCAGCACAACAAGCAGTCACAATAGCAATAGTTCATAAAATTATGAGCAAAGGTAGAGGCAGTCACTGAGGGCAAGTGAGGAGGAGGAGGGCTAGCGAGAGGAGAGTAGATGGGAGGCGACGACTGAAGCTGCAGACACACGGGCAACAGACGGCTCTGGTGCAACGCTAGTGGCTACCGGGAGCAAGTGCCCCGGAATACAGGAGTAACTGGCTCTGCGTCTGATCAGCAGCGACAGGAGCAACGGACCCACGGGCGACAGGTGCAACCGGCTCTCTGAGCTACCGGTGGCTATCAGAACCCCGGAATACAGGCGCTGCGGACGACACGACGGCAACCTCCACTCAATCTCCCCCAACAGTCCCACACCCCTCGACACACACCCCCTGCTGCGCCCCTAGCTCCACTCCCCCTTCACCCCCCTAGCACCACTCCTTCGGCTCCCCACACAACCACCCCCCTGAGCGGCAGCTGCAGCAGCGGGAGACGAAGGAGGAGGAGGAGGAGGGGACGGGGCACACAACCGGCACCCCCACAACCGCCACCCCCACACTCCCCACCCCCAAACCCTAAAACGGGCGGAACGGGGGAAGGAGCGCGGGGGACGGCGAGGGGGACGGCGCGACGGGGAATCGGGAGCCGCGCGCGGCTCCAGCTGGTCGACGCGACTGTCGACGGGGCAGCGGGGGGTCGCGCGCGGCTCCCCAGGGCGGCGCGACGGGGTGGCGGGGCGACGCGACCACCGACGGGGCAGCGGGGGCAGCGCGCGGGTCCCCTAGGGCGACGCGACGGACAGGGCGGGGGCGCGCGCGGGTCCCCCACGGTAGGAAACCGCCGTGCGCCTCGGGGCGCACGGCGGGCAGAAAACCGCCGCGCGCCCCGAGCGCACGGCGGGATGAAAACCCTAAAAATTTTCGCCGCGCGGAGCGCGCGGCAGGAAGAAGACGACGCACGCCCGAGGCGCGCGAGAAGCATAACAGCAGCGGAAGCAGTTAGGTGGTGGGCCCACCCACAGGATCGACCCAAGGGGGTCGACCTGCTCTGATACCATGTCGAAACAAGCTAGGCAGAAGTTAGGAACAGAAAGAGAGGTTTGAACTAGCAGGCAGTTGAGTACAAATAGCAAACCCTAGATTGGGCTGTACTCGCTATAGAGTACCCCACTGCAGGCTAGACAATATAACATTCTGACACAGGGTAGTCTACACCCTACCCTGACACCGTCAGGCTTACCATAAATCCAATCAGTGTAAAAAAAAACATGCCCTTTTTGCAGAAGGGTAACTATCGTGCAATCCTGATTTTGGCAGGGTAATCCTGAAAAAACGGCCGGCCCCCAGGGTAATCAGGGCATTTTACCCTGATATTTTGGGCCCAGGCCGTGACGGGAGTGATCATTTTCAAAATGCGGAAAGGTCCGCAGAAGCGCGGGCGAAGCTTTGAAGAGCCGGGCAGGCGGAGGTTCTTCGTGTCGAGAAGCACTAATTGCCCTGCTGCCATGTTGATTTCCCGGCGTAGCAAATCCAAGTATTTGCGGGCAGTTGCATTAGCCTTCCGGATAGCTTCGACGCGGCTTGTCTGGAGTTCCGTCACAAAGTGTTGCGAGTGTGGTACCGGGTTCGCAGGGGTTGTCACCGTGGGTACCACTGGGTCCATCCCGTAATTCAGGAAGAACAGGGAATGGTTAGTTGTGCTGGACGGGGCATTGTTGTATGCAAATTCCAGCATTGGGAGTGAATCTTCCCATAGAGCAGGGTCGGGGCAGTTCGTGCGGATGAGCTGCTCCATCGTCTGATTGGTCCGCTCGGTCTGGCCGTCGGTTTGCGGGTGGTATGCCGACGAGAACTGTGGCCTTGTGCCGTACTGCGCCCATGTCTCTTTCCAGAACTTCGATGTAAACTTCGGGTCCCTGTCGCTGATGATCGCGGACGGGATACCGTGCAAGCGAACAACGGTAGAGATGAAGAGGCGCGCAGTTTCTTCGGCTGTGATTGTTGTACGACACGGTGCGAAGTGCGCCATTTTCGTGAGGCGATCGACGACGACGAGTACTGCATCGTTGCCAGTCGCGCCAACTGGTAGCCACGTGACAAAATCCATTGTCACCTGTTGCCACGGTCGTTCGGGTGGCTCGAGGGGTTGTAGTAGGCCGGCCGGGCGTTGTCGTGTCGAATTCATAGCCTGGCACACTCTGCATGAAGACACATAACGCTGCACGTCAGAGTTAGAATCAGGCCAATAGTACTGACGGTTCAGAATTTTCTGCATCTTGTCAACTCCAAAATGTTCGGAGAGGTTTGAATCGTGGACCTCCTGGATAAGCAATTCCCGTAGTAGGCGGTAAGCGGGTACCCAAATTCGGTCAGTTCCGGCTTTTAAGTAATAATCCCCCTTCTGCGTCGTGGCCTGCTTGCAGGTGATTGCTGGTCGTGAAGAACGGGTCCGTCTTGTAGCCGTGGGTGAATAGCCCCGAAAGAAGCGGGTTCGAATGGGTGATCAGTACAGCAGCGGATTGTACGGACTGTCGGCCGGGTCAGGGCGTCGGCGATGTTGTTGGCGCCCTTCTTGTAGGTGATTCTCGATGTTATTCGAGCCACCGTATTTGTCGTGGGTTGAGGTTGGGTTGCGCTCGAAGGTACTGTAGGGATTTATGATCGGTGCGAACAGTGACGTCGGCGCCAGTCAGGTAGCATCTCCACAGTTTAAACGCGTGAATGATGGCGAGCATCTCCTTGTCGTGAATCGGGTAGTTGCGCTCGGCTGCCTATAACTTGCGTGACTCATAGGCGATCGGTTGTAAACCGTTGCCAAAATCCTAGAGGAGCACTGCGCCGATGGCGAAATCTGAAGCGTCGGTGACAACTTCGGACGGCTTGGATGGATCGGCGATGCGAAGAACCGGAGGGGACACCAGTAACTGCTTCAATCCCTGAAAAGCCGCCTCAGCCTCCTCCCCCCACACGAAGTTCCTGTCTTTGTGCCGCAGGTCGGTCAGCGGGACGGTTATCCCTGCCATATTCAGGATAAACCGTCGAACATAATTCGCAAACCCTAGAAAACTCTGAAGTTCCGTGACATTAGTCAGGGCCTCCCATTCCTGGATGGTCTTGATTTTCTTCGGGTCGATTTTGATGCTCTCGCGTGAGATGACGTGCCCAACTCCTGCTGAAAAAACTCGCACTTAGAGCCCTTGGTGATGAGCCGGTTTCCCTGTAGCCGCTTAATCACTGCGTCGAGGTCGCGGAGGTGCTGCTCGCGTGTCCTGCTAAAAATCAGAATATCGTCCAAGTAGACGATAACACACTTGTCCAGCTGGTCACAAAATACACTGTTCATGGTGCGTTGGAATGTTGATGGCGCATTCGTGAGGCCGAAAGGCATCACGGTGAACTCGTAACCACCGTAGCGGGTTTGGAAGGCGGTCTTATGACAGTCGTCAGCGAAGACCCTGATCTGGTGGTAACCGCCGCGTAGGTCAATCTTCGAGAAAAGCGAGCGCCGCGAAGTTGGTCGAGGAGGTCGTCGGTGCGTGGGATGGGATAGCGAGATTTGATGGTAACCCGGTTGAGCGCGCGATAGTCGATGCACATGCGAATGCCGCCGTCCTTTTTCAGGGTGAACAGGATTGGCGCGGCGAAGGGTGAAATACTGGGTCGGATGAAGCCCTTCTCCAACAGTGACTCAAGTTGACTTCGAAGCTCCGCGAGTTCGGGCTGAGTCAACCGCCACTGTGTACGAACAGTCGGTTGCGCGCCGGGCTCGAGGGTGATTCTGTGGTCTAGGGGTCGTTTGGGTGGTAGTCCAGGTGGCAGGTCGTCCGGAAAAATGTTGGGATATTGTCGAATCAGCTGCGCTAAATCAGGTGGTACAGCTGCGCACAGCTTCTCGATGTCGTTTCCGTCGGTGTCGGCTGCCAACTCGCGCAAACATACAGCGAACAGTTGCGCACCCCTGTTGACGTGGCGTGTAATAGTGATGGCTTTGACGCATGTAGACTCGATGCAGTCCGGAGTCCACGCGGGCAGAGTAATCAGCCCCTCGTGCTTGCTGATGTTGCACGAGCCCGTTGTCCAGTCGATTATCGGGTTGTGCCGTCGCAGCCAATCGCGTCCTGGGAGCACGTCGCATCCGTCCAACGTCGTCGCGAGAAACTTCATGCTGAAGCCGAAATCGTCGCCGCACTCAATCCGCACCGTCCGTGTCTCCTCCAAAATCGCTAGAGGCGTCCCATCCACGAGGCGAGCGTCAATTTCGGGCAGACACCTGTCCAGCTGCAACTTGCATTTTTTTGCTGTCGCCAAGTTGAAGAGGCTATGGCTAGCCCCGCCATCAACGAACGTGTTTTTTTTCTTTCTTTCTTTCTTTCTTTCTTTCTTTCTTTCTTTCTTTCTTTCTTTCTTTTCTTTTCTTTTCTTTACAATCGTGCCAACAACCAGCACAGGGTGATCCACAACTTCACCCCCGTTATTCGTCCGAGTGCGATCGATTGCATGAATCGGAACCACGACTCGGTGGGGATGGTGGGGTTCGGGCGACAGAGCACAGTCAGTAAGGGGCCCGTCTGTTACTGACTCTTCCCATTTCCCGGCTCCTTCCTATCGTTCCTCTTTCCCTGCGTCCTGTCGGGGCAGTCTTTATACATGTGGCCCGGCTTCCCGCACTTAAAACACAACCCTGTAAAAGGGCGGTCTGGTGCTTGGACTCCGTTAATCGTGGCCCGCTGGGTCTGTCCATGAAACCGGTTTCCCTCCCGAGAACTCGATCTCGCCCACTGCATCAGCGCGTCTGTGCTCTCGGCCAATCGGACGGCTTCGTTGAATGTTGTTGGACAGCTGTGGCGCACCTCGTACTGTATCTCATACTTCAAGCCGCTGATGTATTTATCCAACCGTTCAGCTTCCGCCATGTCGTCCACTTGATCCGCGAGCGCCATAAACGACGCCGTGTAGTCTTGAACAGAAGCCAACTGCGACCAGGTACGCAGCTTCATGCGAGCGTGTTCCGAGGCGGATACATGCTCGAAACGCTCTCGTAAGGCTGCGCCCCACTGTTTCCACGTGCGAATTGTGGCCACACCGAATATTGATGATGCCCTCCCATTAGCAGAGTCGGAAGTCCCGTCTGCCGCATGTGTCACACCTGTCAAGGTCCCCGTGTCCAAGGTACATTGCCACCACTCTAGTGCCGAGCCTCGCAAAAGTGATACAGCGTAATTAATACGCGCGGCGTCATCGTCGACGTTTGCAGCAGTGAAGAAGACCTCCACGCCGAACAGCCACCCCTTAACTGTAGTACCCTTGTCCATAGGGTTGAACGGGGGCGGGCTTGCGGGCTTGATCTTGATTGTCGTAACTGCAATTGCTGTTGCCGGCACTGTCCGCCTATCGCCTTCTTCGGCGCCTCGTGGGAGCTCGCCATCTGCATTAGGGTCGCTCGCCACTTGACTGGTGGTTTCGCCATCTTTGACAAGCGACTCCTGACGCGCTTCACCTCGCGCCTGGCGTAGCTCGTTGTTTTCTTCACGTAGTCTCTCCACTTCCGTTGTTAACACCTTCATGCCTGCCGACATTTCTGCCACTTGCTGCATAAGTTTGTTGAACGCCTCCTGGTCCATGAGTCGCAAGCTACGTCTAACAGGCAAGTGGGTCTCCGTGACTATACGGAAACAGCGCAAGCGCAAAAGCTATCGGAATCGGGCAAGTTTAATTTAATAAACTTTGCAACCAACCGCTTTGCAGCCCACCATACCAGCCACACCCATGCCTCTAAACTACCCTGGAAAAGTGAGGTGAACTAGGAAAGTAGCTCTGATACCAGGTGTTATGAGTTGTCAAACAGAGTTGCGCATAATAACAAATAACGAGGCTGTGACTTAATGAACTGGTAGTGCAATGAGAGGCATACGATTATATAGTGAGATAACCTAGCTAGGCGGGAACCTCGGGAACACGAGGTTGGGTGCAGGTTGGGCAAAGGAAAGCCGAAGGCGACGCGAGGTTGCTTCGGCAGCAAGTGAAGTGGCCGAACGTGCACTTCCGAAAGTTGGGGTTGTACGCGGTTGAGTAAACCCCAGTAAGGGAAAATGGTTTTTCCTTACATGGGCCGAGGAAAGCTTTTAAAGCTAGCAGTTAAAATACAGTTAATATATTGGACCCCCGTCTGAACGTCAGACGAAACAAAAAAAGTTTGGGGGGTTTTCTGACGGGCCTAAATCCTAGCAAGGGCCCTGCCCCCCCCCCCCCCCCCCCCCCCCCAACCCCCCCCACGTTCTAGTTGGGACCACTTGAAAACCCAAGTCATTTTATATACCCTGTTTGTTTTGGCCTTCAAAGGTTTTTTCTAAAGCCCAAGGTCAGCATGGTAAATTTTCAAGTTATGTGGAATTGAAATAGGTGTCAAAATCCCAGCCACTAACTACTAGGATAGAAGGGCTTGTTTGTATAGCGGGTGAGTGCGCCCATAACCTCCCACGCCAACGTGCCTGTAACCCCTAGGATCAATCGGGGATCTCCAGTGGACCTCTGACACCCCCCCGCACTGGGATGCCCGAAGTGCACACACCGGGATTCGAACCCGAGACCTTTGCTCTGATACCATGTCAGAATCCCAGCCACTAGACCACTGGGATAAAAGGGCTTGTTTGTGTAGTGGGTGAGTGCGCCCATAACCCCCCAAGCCAACGTGCCTGTAATCCTTCGCTAGGATCAATCGGGGATCACCAGTAGACCTCTGACACTCCCCCGCACTGGGATGCCCGAGATGCACACACCGGGATTCGAACCCGAGACCTTCGCTCTGATACCATGTCAGAATCCAAGCCCCGAACCACTGGGATAAAAGGGCTTGTTTGTGTAGCGGGTGAGTGCGCCCATAACCCTCCAGGCCAACGTGCCTGTAACCCTTCCCTAGGATCAATCGGGGATCTCAAGTGGACCTCTGACAATCGACAATTGTGAGGGTGTGCGAAACCTATTTTGGCATGAAGGTTGTGGCGAGAATTATGTTCCTCCACAAGCACATACCCATTTCGCTCACACCAAGCCAGCGATATCTACCGACCCTGTGCAAAAAGTGAGTCGCATGAACAGACACTCTATCCAATCAGTTGCAAAGTTTATTCCAAATTTGATTAGAGGGAACATTTTTTCACATGCATGTGGGAATTTTTCGTAGTGTAGCGCGAGCAATGCTAGTTGTTGGAACCCCTGGAATCAACAATTCACCACATTCACATAGAGCAATAGCACACGCATCAGGCCCTCAGATTGGATTTGATACAATCTGAACCGTCTTATAGGATCGTCTCAGGTTGATTGCATGGGAGTGTAGCAGCGGAGGATTGCTTGGTAATGTCGGGTACGGACTCTATCGAAAGAGGGAGATTTGAATCTCGACAGAAGTGACTAATACAATGCGGTACAAGGGTTTATATAGGAATACAGTGGAATACGAAAGGTCCTAGCTAGCCATGTACTCTGAGGGGGTACATTCCCCTTAGGGCTAATCTAGATGCAGGATTGCAACTGTGCGGTTCGGTAACCGTACGCGGCCCGGCAACCGTTTGAAGTTTTCCCGCGCTTTGCACTTCGAATTCTTCCTGCTTGTAACCGTCTTCAATAACAGTCTTGCCGCTTCGTCTTCGTCCTTGCTGCTGTCATCTTCGCGTTTAAGGATTCGTTACTCAGGAATCTTTATTCAACTATTCCACATCGTAACACTCCCCTTCATTCCTGGAGGAGCGAAGCCTTGACGTGCTTGGAAATGCCGAAAATGTTTCCGCAGTGATGGTACTACTGACGTGGCAGTTTCTTGGTGAAAAAGTCAGCTGCCATATCACAAGTGGGGCAGTAAGTCAAGATGGCTTTGCCTTTGTCAACTTCGTCTTTGACGAAGAAGTAGCGGAGTGCGATGTGCTTGGTGCGGTTGACGAAGCCAGGCTTGTTCGCGATTTTGATCGAGCTTTGGTTTTTGCTGGGAATTTTGAAGCTCGCGGACGTCGCAATTTTTGCCTCCTGGAGTAGCTCTTGGAGGTAAAGTGCTTCGCGAACGGCTGACGTGACGGCAATGTATTCAGCTTCAGCAGAGGAGAGCGCCACCATTTCTTGTTTCTGGGAATTCCAGGAGATGGGACCAGTGGGCTCGAGGCGGAAAAGGAAGCCGGTTTGGAACCTTCGATTCGCAGGGTCTGCGATGTGACCTGCGTCCACGTGTCTAACGAGGCTGAAGGAGCGACTCGTGAGAGTAGAGAATGTGAGGCCAATGTGCGGTGTGGAGATGAAATATTGCAAGACGCGCTGTAGATCCAGCATATACTCCCCCTCAGGCCGTTTGGCATACTGAGCGAGTTGGCTCGAGATGTAGGACAAGTCAGGCCTGCATGTGACGGCAGCGAAGAGAAGACAGCCGAGTTGCTGTTGGTACAGCTGATGTTCGGTGGGGTTGAGTGGGGTGGTGATGATGTTGGAAGGAGTGGCCGGGGTGCGATAGGGGGTGGAGAGGTTGGCGGGCTTGATGTTGAATTTTGCAGAGAGAGTTTCAGCGTACTTGGCGGCAGAGAGATGGAAGGTGTGAGCAGCGTAGGAGATGTTGAGACCCAGGAATTGGGTCACAGTATTGGTGCTTGTGATTTCGACGCGGTTGCTGAGGTTTTTCTCGAACTGAGCGAGGAGGTCGGTGCTGGTGCCATTGTAGAGGAGATCATCCACGTACGCCGTGAGAAGAATGTAGACTCAGTTGTAGTGGAGACGATACATGCCGGGATCGCGTGGCAGTTGGGTGAAGCCGATGTCGAGGAGGATTTGGTGGAGGTGTTGCTGCCAGAGTCGTGGTGCTTGCTTGATGCCGTAGAGGGATTTCCGGAGCTGACACACGCGGTCGTCGCCGTCGCCATAGGTGTGAGGTTGCTCGACAAAGATGAGCGTATCCACGGGTGCGTAGAGGAAAGCATTTTTTTACGTTGATTTGACGAAGTGGGAGATGCTTTGCGGCGGCGATGGCGAGGAGGATGCGAACGGATGTTTGGCGGCTGACTGAAGCGAAGGTATGATCAAAGTCAACGCCATGGTGTTGATTGAAGCCACGCACGACCCAGCGGGCTTTGAAGCGCTCGATGGTGCCGTCAGCTACCGTTTTAACGAGAAAGACCCATTTGCCGGAGAGAACACGTCCCTCCTTCAGTGCGGCGCGGTCGGCAAGCACCCATGCGTCGCGAGCTTCGAGTGCGGCAACTTCGGCATCCGTTGCAACGCGCCATTTGTTGGCGTAGGGCAAGTAAGAGCTTGGCGCGGGGTTTCGGGTTCAACTGCCTTAGGCGGACGGGAAACATCGGTGTGGAGGCCGAGGATGTGGAGGGCTGAGAGGCCGGGGCTGTGCCGCTGATCACTGTGACTTCCACGACATCGTCGTCAGAGTGATGGCCGCTGGAAGGGGTGGGGCTGAGGAGGGAGTCTAGCGAGGACTCGAGGGGAGCGCTGTCCTCGTCTTTGTCACTCCACGGGCGAGGACCAGGGTGGGGATCCGTTGGATCCTGGTCCGCGAGTGCTGCTTCCACTTCGTTCTCGGGCGTGGCGAAGCTGCACGGTGGGCACTCGTATTCCGCGATGTTGTTTTCGTCCCGGGTGCAGTCAGCGTAGCAGTCGTACTGGATCTTGCGGATTGTGAGCTCTTCGTAGAAGATGACGTCGCGCGCCACGACCACTCGCGAGATGTCGTGGTCGAGGATGTTCCAGGCGTGATGTTTGAAGCTGATTCCAAGATGCACCCCCTAGCGGGCCTGACGTTCGAACTTCCCCGTTGTCGCCGTTGCTGGTCGATACTGCACCATGCATCCCCAGACGCGGAGCATTGAAATGTCGAACTTGAGGCGAGGGGAGAGGTTGTCAGTGTTGGCGGTGGTGCTGAGCAGATTGTGAAGACGGGCACCGTGATGCATGGCGTAGGGCCAGTGCTTCGCGTCAATGTCGCTCTGCTGCAGTAGGGCGCGGACTTTGGTCATGAGTGTGCGATTGGTGCGTTCCGCGACGCCTTGTTGGGGATGGGCGTAAGGGAGGGATAGCTTGTGGACGATTCCCATCTCCTGCAGGTATGCCGCCAGCTTGTCGCTTTTGAATTCCGCGGTGCAGTCCATTTGACAGAGCTTGAGGGTGCATCCGGACTGAGTCTCTGCGTTGGCATGCCAAACCTTGAAGATTTCGAACGCCTTGCTCCTGTGGGAGACATTGGCCACCCAAACGAAGCAGGAGAGGGCGTCGACGAAGGTAAGAGTGCATCATCGCTGTTGATGCCAGTCTGGGTGAGGACGAGGAAATCGCTGTAGAATTTCTGTAGTTTTTCGTAGCGATTTGTTCCGGCTCAAGGACCTTGAAGTGCTGGTGAGTCAGTGTGACTTCAGGGCAGATAGTGCAGTCAGTGCGACGAGTGGTGTTGACGGGAACAGGTGTTCCGTCAGGGCGAAGCAGTGTTCTGGGAAGGAAGACTTGCGTGCGGATGCAGTTGTTAAGAACTTCATGAGAGGGATGACCGAGGCGTTTGTGCCAGAGGTCAGGTTGGGCGCAAAGAGCAGGTGAGCGTGCGTAAAAGGTGAGGAGTTCGGCAG
Organism: Closterium sp. Yama58-4; assembly: GCA_947470075.1. Classification (NCBI taxonomy): domain Eukaryota; kingdom Viridiplantae; phylum Streptophyta; class Zygnematophyceae; order Desmidiales; family Closteriaceae; genus Closterium; species Closterium sp. Yama58-4. The sequence goes on from CANIUD010000242.1 coordinate 205,205, forward strand.
TGTTGGTGGGTGTTGGCTCTGGTATGGGCTTTGGTGAGATAGAGCGGCCAAGGGCAAGGATGAGTTCACGAGCGGTGGGCGCTGGAGCAACGGTGGTGATGGCATCGAGTGGTGGTGTGATGTCATCTGTGTCTGCTGTTTCCTCCGGGAGGATTGTTCGTGGCATGTGGTGAGGTGGTAAGCTGTGGGGGGCTGTAGGGCTGGACGGGGGTGAGTTTGTTGGACCAATGGGCGTGGATTTAGTATGAAGCGGGCTTCGGGGATAGGTGCGGTAAGGCAAGATGGTGTCGCGGTCTGTGGGAAGTCGGGTTTCTAAGGAGGAGCCCCAGGATTCACTAGTGGGTGAGGTACCTGTGGGAGGAATTCCGAGGGGGCGTGGGGATCCGTAAGGTCCAGCGTCTTCAGCGGCTGCCTCTGCTTCCGCGCGTGCTATTGTTTCTTCAATCGGCTCTTCTTTCTCCTGTGGAGATGTTCCCCAGTTAGATGCTGTGCCTCCCCATCCAGTCGCGCCAGTTCTGCTTCCCCAACCCCCAGCTGCTGCTGCCGCTGCTGCTGCCGCTGCTGCCTTAGCTTCTTCGTCTGCACGGCGCCGTCTTTCCTCTTCTTCGTGACACTGAAACTCCTCTGTGGTCATAGTGCGTTGGGACCAGGGGTGAGTAACGCGTTTGCATCAGACGCGCCAGGTCCGGTGTAGCGTATGAGGAGGTGAAGGCGATCGTGGACAGTGGGGTCAGTCCGAGTCTTGCGTGGTTGGAAGATGCTGAGGGCGGCAGCAAGTTCTCCATCACTCATGCTAGTTGGGTGAGGGGTCTGCCATTCCGCTTCCTCAACGATGTCCATGCTGGTGGGGCGAATGGTGATTGCGCCCTCCTCAGTTGAGGCTGATTCTGCTGCATCTGCTGCTGTGGTTGATAAACGCCGTGCTGCTGCAGCGGATGATTCGCCTTCGTCAGCAGGTGCTTTTCCCCTGTTGGATAGTGGTTGGTCACTGCGCGTGGGTGGTTGTGCCCTGTCTGTTCTTTCTTCTGTTGTGGAGGCAGTCGGTGTGCGGCAGTTGCGGCAGAGGCCGTCAGGTCCAGGTGCGTGAAGATCAATTACCCTTGGATGAGCGTGGTGCTTGATCCAGGGGCGGCCGTCAGGGTGAGTGGGCTTGTGAGACCACACGACGTCCTGTGGTAGGATGTGAATGAGGTCCCTTGAGTCGGCGCTGCAGTCAGGGATGTCGAAGTCTAGGATGTCGGAGTGGGCCTTGCCGATGTATCGCGGTGAACTATTAGGATTGCTGTAGTCTTTCCAGTGCATGAGGATGCAACGGGTCTCTGGGTCAGTCGTCATGATGACTCCGCTGTGAACGACTTGGTCGTAGGACAGGAGGTTGTACTATAGGCACCGTAGGATATGTACGTCATTGAGCGTGATGTGGATGTCGCTATCGTGCCTTGAGGACGACGGTGCCGCATGCACGTGCTTCGAGTTGTTGGTTGTTGGCCACTAAGACGATGGTTGGTTGCGGAATGGGATATGCATTGGAGATGAAACGCTTAGATCCGACCATATGCTGTCCGCAGCAGCTGTCCAGGTACCATGCATTGTGGGAGTTTCCGCGTTGTTGAGCCCAGAGCGCGAGGTTCGGAGTGTTGCGGAAGGGGATTCGTTTGTCGCCAGAAGCGCGGTAATCATCGACGGGGCGAGTGTCGATATTGTGGCCGAAAAAGTAGGTCGTGATTTTCGGTATTCGACGTGAGGTGGCGACTCGAGCAGCGGTATCGGCAGGTCCCAATCTTGCTGGTTTTTGTCAGAGACGAACTCTCCATCCTGCGTGAATGGATTGTTGTAACCAGAGAATTGGACTTCTTGTCCAGGCAGAGGAGGAGAGACGAATCGAAGGTGTCTCTGATTTGTGCGCCGAGTGCGGCGATGGATGCGCATCGCCATGTTGCCCATGACATGGCGAACAGTGCTGTGCTGTGGGGGCCGCTGCACCTCGGGCTGCGTTGGTTGGCGCGGGGCAGACCGATGGTCCGAAGACGGTCGGTTAGCCTGGCGCGTGTGGTCGGGACCATATGTGGAATTAATGCGTGGCGCGGAATCGTGACATGGTCCGGATCGGCAGCGTTCGGTTGAGTGACCAAATGCCTTGCAATTTTTGCAATAGTATTGACATGGGCGTGTGTCGCGACTCCTCTGTTGGTCGCGATTGAAGTAGAAGGCGATTTGTTCACGGCACTTTTGCGAGTGATTGTTTGGTTACCCGGTTTCAAGCGTATTACCTTTGGTTGGAAACAAGAAATATGAGACGAGGGTTTTAACGATATACTTCTGTTTTTAGCACTTAGTTTTAGAATTAGGGGTGTTTAGGCCTGTTGGGGTGTTAGGTTCGTTCGGAATCTCCGCATGCCAATTTGACCTCTTCCATTTCCACACGTACGATGATTTGTTTGCCTCAAATCAGCAGCAGAATGAAGAGTTTGTGAAAATTTCGTTTTACGACACCCTGCCAAATCAGGGTTCAGCCCAGTCGCCACTAACCAGGAACTATGGAGTGCAAGGTGGAATTTTTTTACGAGCCAACCACCTACAGGCGAGGAGAGAAGTTTGTAAGCACTTCAATTCCGAAAAACGTCGGCCTATTTTGCCACCGTCAGAGTCGGCTGCATGGAGGTTACTCCTTTCAGAGTCGGCTGCATGGAGGTTGTTGCTTCGTGGCAGAACAACTCCGAAGGCAGGTTGTAGGACCAGAAACTTGCATTCAGTGCATTCAACAATACCAGCTTGGGCTGGGTACGTATCTAGATTGTCCAAACAGTTACGCATTGTACCCGCATTGTCCACCCGCCACCAAAATGGGTAGCTCCCTCAGTGCACCTCATACCAGAGATGGGAGAGTGGCTAGGTAGGCTAGCTGAAAGCCGCCAAAATGGGCAGCTATTCCCGCCCGCCTCTTCACACTCTCTGATCTTTGCAGTCCATCCGGGCCCTGGTGGCTCCGAATCCACCAGGGCCCCCTCCTGGTGGAAACCCGTTTCCACCAGGGCCGCACGCGGATGCACGCTGTGTTGCGACCCACAGCTGGCTACTTGCACGCGAGAGGGAGTCCCCCGCCCCCTCCCAGGTCCCTAGCGAGATCCGGGCGGCGGAGTCAGCTGGCAGCTGGCCCCGCGCCGAGCCCCCTCCACGCCAGCGCCACGCAGCCCGGGACCACACCCGGAGGCCCCCCGAAACCCAGCCCTGGCTCGCGAAACCCCTCGCGAAACCCCTCGCGAGCCAACCACATGAGGCCCCGAGCGCGCCGAAACACTACGAAACACCAGCGAACCACTACGCACGCCTGGCCGCTCGTGCGAAGAGTCGTCTGTGCGCGCCGGCCAATCGGTGACGGCGCATACCGGATCCCTGCTTCGGGAACCCTTCGCGAAATTCTCTTCGCGTGTGCGAGGGGTCGCCAGGGTTCGCCCAAGTGTATCCGCAATTTAGGGCAGTGTTCACCCAACGGAATGACGTTGCACTCTTTTATTAATCGCAACTAATGGACGCGATTTACAATTCACATGGCATTTCTCCCTTAAACTTAAAATTCACCTTAACACCACCCCTCAATCTTGCTCTTGGTATTAATTTTCGGAGGGGGTTTATTGTGCGAGTTTAAACCAACCCTCTATTTTAATTTTCGTTTTAATTTTCGGGCGCTTATGTACACCGTTTTTGCTCAATTAGACGCGATTTACATTTATGCACGCGTGTAGCGTACTACCCGATAGTGTAGCAAGGAGTACATTGAGATTGTACCCCTGCTTCTTGGCGGTCGCGACGAGGAATACAACCCGCCCGAGGTGGTAACAGTCGCCCCTTGCATGCAGACCGCGGTCGGAGAGCCACATGGCGGGTGATGGTTCCACCCGCATGCGTGAACGGGAACACCCCCCACATCGGGATGTCCGATGTGGGCCCGCGGGTTCCTCCCCACCTCGCCAACCCCCCCCCCCCCCCCCCTGTTGGATGCACGTCATTCTGAGTGCATGTCATCCTAACGTCCTGCCGAGTGCTCGTGCTATTCATGCGTGCATTGTGTGCATGAGCATAACTCATTATGCATGGCTGTTGGATTTTATCATCTCTGTGTTTTTCTCCAAGTCTACATGCTTTATCATGCAGGAGAAATCCAGAGCTTTCCAACGATGTCAAGATCGCCTTATTCCGACCAAGATCGCCCAAGTTACAAGATTTCCAAGTTTTGGGAATTCTATCTCATTTTGAGATATTAACTATATTGGGTGATATTGGGTCATGACTATAAAGGGATCTTTGGTTGGGTGGTTAGGAAGGCAACTTTGACTTTTGGATTGGGGTGGCTAGAAGTTTCTAGCATGGGTTGCAAATGTTGCAACACCTAGGCAAAATCCAACTAGATTGGATTTTGCATGTGACACCTCAAGGACCTCATGATGAGGGTTGCATCCTTGCTGCTAGGAAGGTTCCTACTATCCTTCCCTAGCTCTTGGAGAACCCCTTCCCTCTCATGGTTCTCTTGGAGGTCCCCAACTCCAACTTTCTATGCTTCATGCTTGTACTTCCTCCACCACTCTAGTCATGCAGGTGCTGGACGTTTTCAAATGGTTCTCACTCTCTAGACCATCTTTCTAAGTGATTCAAATTGGAGATGGTAGCTAAGCCTAAGGCGCAACATCTTACCGTGCGGATTTGCGTTTAGTTGAGTAATGAGTTCGTCGTAGCTTCTCGAAGTGACGGATCCTGAACAACAAGTGGTATCAGAGCGGGTAGTCGACTTTGAGACGACGAATCGTCGTGAATTCTCAACAATATTGACGAGTGAGACCATTTTCTAGTAGCTCAGCTCGCGAACTTTCGATTGGTGGTCGAATCGCGTTCTAATTCGAAGTAGCTAGTCCGCGACTGCGTTTTTCGTCAAGTCGAAATTTCTGGCAGAATTCTCTCCAAACGATTTCTCAAGTTTCCACCGTTCATAAGGCCTCAATATGACTGGAACGGACTCCAGAGGTGCTAATGGCGAGATGGCTGGAGCTAGAGAGGCTGGAGAGCAGGGGGGAGTTGCTGGTGGTGGAGTGGGGACTCACCAACCAGCCAACCCTACGCTACCTACTTCTACTACACCATCTCCAACAACCGTGGATCCCGTGAAGGCGTTCTCTATTGAGAAATTCATGGGGGAGGACTACGAGCACTGGAGTTTCCGCATGAGGCTGATGTACACCCAATACAAGCTATTGGACCTGGTGGAGGGGAAGGAGAAGATGCCGGAGGCCGCGGAGCTGAAAGGAGCGTGGATGAAGCGCTAGTTCGACGCGTATATGCTCATGGTGCAAGCGGTTGGCGGACGACAACTTGACCACATCAAAGACCTCTTGGGTGATCCAGAGTGTGGCCCCAAGGCTTGGAGGAAGCTTCTGGATGTGCACTCACCGACACACGCTACCGGCATCGTGCTACTCGCGCGGCGGCTGCGCGACATCAAGTTCGTTGATGGAGAGCCGATGCAACCGGTGTTGGACGAGATGCGCGACATCTTCACGAAGCTCCAAGGCGGCGGTGTGGTGTACCCGGAGCTCGTGCAGTGCGTGGAGATCGTGATACGGCTGCCGGAGTCGTGGTCTGCCCTTGCGATCAACCTCAACTCTCAACAGCCCCAGTGGAGCGTGGATTACATCCGGGCGCGCATTCTTGAGGAGGACTTGCGGCGGCGGAGTGTGGAGCGCTCGGAGGAGGGGGCTGGCTATGGAGTTGGAGGTGGAAAGAGTGGCTTCAAGAAGAAGTGGAAGGGCAAGAACAAAGACAACCCTAAGGAGGATGGCGGCGGGGGTCAAGGGGAGGTGTGCTTCTACTGCAAGAAGCGCGGACATCGTTGGCGGAAGTGCTACCAACGACCCAAGGATTGGACCCCGCCTTCATCGAGCAACGAGCATGGTGGCAAGAGGAGTGGGGGAGTCATGGGAGCTAGTGGAGAGGAGGAGAAGGAGGAGAAAGGCGGCAAATCTGAGGAGCGGAAGGCCGGGTTCTTCTTCTTCGTGAACGAAGGCGCAACCGACCTCGCTATGGCTGCCAAGGTTCTCCTACACCCCCTCACCCATTGGGTGATTGACTCGGGATGCTCCTAGCACATGACTCCTCGTGCGGACCTACTCGATGAGATTCAGCCCGCACCCATCTCTACGGTCAGATCCGCGACGGGCGCCAAGGCCAAGGTCATGGGCATGGGATGCGCCAAGTTCATGGGAGCGGATGGAGAGCTCGTGGGGCTGAAGAACGTGCTGTGGGTGCCGGACTTGTGCGCGAACCTGATTTCTACCGGCCGGTTGGGAGATGCAGGTGTGAACACCGAGACGATTGGCTCGGTGCGCTATCGTGCCTACAACGATGAGCGGCTGATTTGGGACCTGCGGCAGAAAGGGGATGTCCACAAGGGCATGTGGCAGATCCCGGTCCTCCCTTGGCGGAAATCGGGCAAGGCGGCAGCAGTGGCATCTATGGAGGAAAGCGTCACCGAGGAGGAGCAGCAGGGTGTGCAAGGAGAGGAGCTGATTGGAGGAAGCGCGGCAATGAAGGCGTCGGCTACCTCGGGCCAAGCGGATTGGGAGACTTGGCATCGGCGGCTCGCACACGTGGCTGTTTCCACATTGGAGGTGATGCACAAGGAGAAGTGCGTGCATGGGCTGCAACTGCAAGGAGATGGCGCTCACTATGGCAGCTGCGAGGCGTGCATGCAAAACAAGTTTGCGCGGTTCCCGTTTCCACGTGCGGAGGGATCGGCGAAGGCACCATTGGAGGTGGTGCACATGGACCTGGTGGGTCCTATGAGGACGGAGGGGACTGGGGGAGTGCTGTACTTCCTCACCATGGTGGACGAATGGAGCCGTTTCACGTGGGCACGTCCCTTGTCCAAGAAGAGCGATGCTGCAGCGGCGATCAAGGAGGATTGGTTGCCGATGGTGGAGCGGCAAGCGATGCGGTTGGTGAAGGTGCTGAGGAGTGATCGTGGTGGGGAGTTCCTTGGAGCGGAATTCACCAAGTTTCTCAAGAGGAACGGCATTCGACACCAGCTGACCTGCCCAGGAACACCGCAGCAGAACGGCATTGCTGAGCGTGCCAACCGGACCATTGGCGAGGCGGCTAAGACTCTGTTGGGGGCTGCTGGGATGCCCTACAAGTTCTGGCCTGAAGCTGTTCGCCATGTCATCACGGTCAAGAACAGGGTCTTGACGCATGTTGGCGACAAGCACTAGGTGCCGTACGAGCGTTGGCTTGGGAAGAAGCCATCCATTGACATGCTGCGGGTGTGGGGCTGCATGGGGCTTGTGATGGTGCCTAAGGAGCAGAGGCACAAGCTGGAAGTTGCTGCTGTGTGGGCTGTCCATCTTGGGATGGCTCCTGACTCGAAGGGGTGGCTGATGTGGGACCCCAAGAGCAAGAAGACGCTGGTCAGCCGTGACGTCAAGTTTGTGGAGGACGTCATGTACAAGGACTGGCAGCAGCAGCAGCAGGTGCAGATTGGCTTGCGTCTGCAGGAGATTGAGCGGTCTGCAGTGGAGGAGGTTCAGCTGCACCTTGATGATCTCCCTGGGTCAGAGCTGACCAGTGACCACAGTGGCGGTGGTGAGCAGCAAGGGGCTGGTCCTGCTGCGGAGGAGGGGTTGGAGGATGAGTCGGCACGTGTGGACTCACCATCTCAGCCCGAGCCTGCTGCAACTGCCAAGGTCACCAAGAGGAGTGTGCAGAAAGGAGCTTCACCACATGGGCAGCAGACTGCAACCCGCGAGAAGAGAGTGGCAGCAGCACCTTCAAGGCTGAAGTATAGCCGTCTGGGAGGACCCAAGCAAGGTGCCATGGCGGTTCAGGCGGATGAGGGAGAGGATGAGGAGATGGCCTTCTGTTTCTTCACACCCTTGCCTGGAGAACCAGCCACAGTGGAGGAGGCACTGAGTGGACCCCAGAAGGAGGAGTGGAAGGCTGCCATGGATGCGGAGTTCAACAGTCTCATTGAGAATGGGACTTGGGAGCTTGTTGAGTTACCCGAGGGGCGACGGCCGATCAGCAGCAAGTGGGTCTTCAAGGTGAAGAGTGGTGCTGATGGTGCGTTGGAGCGGTTCAAGAGCCGCTTGGTCGCCAAGGGGTTTCAGCAGAAGGAGAAGGTCGACTTTGGGGAGATCTTCGCTCCCGTTGCTAAGCCATTGACATTGAGGACTTTGCTGGCTGGCGCAGCTGTGAAGGGATGGCACGTGAAGCAGATGGATATCACCACTGCATTCCTCAATGGAATACTGCTGGAGGATATCTACATGGCGCAGCCCGACGGCTATGAGGATGGGACCAGCAGGGTGTGCAAGCTCAAGAAGGCTATCTATGGCCTTAAGCAAGCGCCTAGGTGCTGGTACGAGAAGCTGGAGGAGGTGCTGCTGAGTGGAGGCTTCAAGACATCCCAGGCGGATCACAGCTTGTTTCTGCTTGGAGAGGGGGAGCAGTTGCTCTTGCTGCTGGTGTATGTCGATGACATACTGCTGTTCTCACCTTCCATGGAGCAGATTGAGAGGACACAGAAGCTGCTGATGGACAACTTCAAGTGCAAGATGCTGGGGGATGTCCACTACTACTTGGGGCTGCAGATTGAGAGGGATGTTGAGAGGAAGTGGCTGAAGGTGCATCAGTCACACTACATCTCTGGTGTCATGGAGCGCTATGGTGTGACTGGGGGTCGCACTGTGATGACGCCGTTTCCTGCGGGCTTCAAGTTGAAGAAGGCAGCTGAGGAGGATGATGTGCTCGAGGATGAGCAATAGAACGAGTACCAGTCACTCATTGGGAGTGTGATGTATGCTGCTGTGCATACAAGAACCGATGCTTCATTCGGAGTGGGGCAGCTAGCCAGAGTTGTGCAGCGGCCCACTGAGGAGCAGTTGGAGGTGGCAAAGCGCTTGGTGCGCTACCTCGGATCAACGGCATCTGCTGGTGTTCAGTTTTCAGCTGGCGGGCAGCTGAAACAGTTTGGAGCAGATGGGATCACGCCTGGAACCTTGAAGCTGTCGTGCTTCACCGACGCCACATGGGCCTCAGAGGAGGAGGATCAGTCATCAGTTGGCGGCTTTGTGTGCATGGTCGGAGGTGGACCAGTGAGCTGGAGGTCCAAGAAGCAGAGTGAGATTGCTCAGTCTTCCGGAGAGGCAGAGTACATGGCGATGTACCATGCCATCAAGGAGATCGTGCTCCTGAGGAAGCTGCTGGAGGACATGGGAGCTGAACAGCAGGGACCTACACCACTTTTCTCTGACAGCGAAGCTGCTATTGGCATGGCCAATAATCCTATCCTGAATGGGCTGAACAAGCACATGAAGATTAAGTGGCACTGGGTGAGGCAGATGGTGAAGGAGGGAGTTGTTGAGCTTCACCATGTGAAGGCTAGCAAGCAGGCGGCAGATTTTCTCACCAAGAGACTTCCCGAGAGCGCACATTGGAAGTGTGCTAAGATGTGTGGCATGGCATTGCACTAGTGTGGGCAGCGGTGTCATGAGTGCATGTGTGTTTGTGTGCATGAGTGTTTGCATGCTTGTGAGTGTGTGTGCATGCAGTCCGTTAGTCTGAGGGGGAGTTTGTTGGATGCACGTCATTCTGAGTGCATGTCATCCTAACGTCCTGCCGAGTGCTCGTGCTATTCATGCGTGCATTGTGTGCATGAGCATAACTCATTATGCATGGCTGTTGGATTTTATCATCTCTGTGTTTTTCTCCAAGTCTACATGCTTTATCATGCAGGAGAAATCCAGAGCTTTCCAACGATACCAAGATCGCCTTATTTCGACCAAGATCGCCCAAGTTACAAGATTTCCAAGTTTTGGGAATTCTATCTCATTTTGAGATATTATCTACATTGGGTGATATTGGGTCATGACTATAAAGGGATCTTTGGTTGGGTGGTTAGGAAGGCAACTTTGACTTTTGGATTGGGGTGGCTAGAAGTTTCTAGCATGGGTTGCAAATGTTGCAACACCTAGGCAAAATCCAACTAGATTGGATTTTGCATGTGACACCTCAAGGACCTCATGATGAGGGTTGCATCCTTGCTGCTAGGAAGGTTCCTACTATCCTTCCCTAGCTCTTGGAGAACCCCTTCCCTCTCATGGTTCTCTTGGAGGTCCCCAACTCCAACTTTCTATGCTTCATGCTTGTACTTCCTCCACCACTCTAGTCATGCAGCAGCTGGACGTTTTCGAATGGTTCTCACTCTCTAGACCATCTTTCTAAGTGATTCAAATTGGAGATGGTAGCTAAGCCTAAGGCGCAACATCCTACCGAGCGGATTTGCGTTTAGTTGAGTAATGAGTTCGTCGTAGCTTCTCGAAGTGACGGATCCTGAACAACACCCCCCCCTCCTTCCTGTTGCTCGCGCTGCCCCCATCCCGGATGCGTCCCGTCCCTCTTAGGCCTGTGAAACAGGGATCACGGGCTCATTTCACCTTTCTCACTTTGCTTTCCTCCTTGTCAACCTGCATCATCTCGGTGCGAGCGTGCGGTCTTCTGAGCAGTAGAGTTTGCGTTCGCGTTTAGTCAGTCCATCATCATAGGGTATCCGCGTGCCCAGTTATTCTAGAACCGCCACACGCTGTAGTGAAGTACGCGTTCTGCCCCCGCCATGGCCGGTCGCGAATTGAAGGCGCTGTTGAACAGTGGCGAGCAGGGCGCCACCTACACTGCTACGATCTCGATCGCTGGCGCCACTGTGGAGCTCCCCCCCGAGCAGAGGAAGTGCTTCTCCGATGATAAGCATCCTTTCACCGCGACCTCATTCGACTTTCTCGCCTGGTAGGTCTTGTGATCATGGGCTTGGTTATATCGCCTTTATTGGGTCACCTCACGTCGTTGTCAGTCTGGTTCGGGTCATCCACAGATGCATGCATCGCGGTCGCGTGTATCATGGTCGCGCGTCAAATCCGTCTGCATACAGATCCGTCCGTGCCTTCCTTTGCCTCCCTGATTCTGATTGCGAAACCATTCATTCCCGTTTGGGTTGTTTCCACATGTATCGCGATAGCCCGGCCGCGATCATTCTGTAACTTTGTTTTCCCATTCCCGTGCAGCGTGGTAGTTCGGAAGTGCGTGTCCCCGTCGCTCCAGGAGGCAATTAAGGTGGTCCTCTCCAATGTTGTCGCGGACATCGTCGCTGGACGCGAGGCCGCGCATGTGGCGTTTGACGGATTGGTTGGATGCAAAATGGTCGCGTTCTGCATCTGGTCCGAGTGAGTACAGCGGGGCTTGTTGTAGGCTGGTTATGTTTTGCGTGCGGGGTTGCAGATGCTTGCTGATGCCTTTCGTCGTGTCTCATGCGATCATGACAGGGAAGTGAGTGACAAGAAGGCCTCCAACGTGGGCATGTTGCTGCTATTGCGCCCGGACCACCTGGGGCTTGACGCGGCCTCAACCTGGAAAACTCGCTTTGTCCGCGTCTGTCACCCAACTGCCGCGGCTGAGCATCTTGCCGCGGTGGACCAGATTGTCAAGTACGTCTGTTGCAGATGTGCTGTTTTTTACGCATGGTTGCTATCTTACGTCAGTTTCTAAGATACGTATATTGAACCGTGCAGGTGGTTCCACGTTCGCGTCTGCCTCTACTACGGGGCCGATTCGGTCCAGTGCGACCGGGCAGGGCAGCTGGGCGAGCCGACGCGCCTCGTGGACCTGGTGAGTTTGTTAGTGTTCGCGGTACATATGTCGAGCTTCTTGTGGCCGCGTTTGTATTCATCGCTGGGTTTAACCCTACATTCCGACCCCCCTGTTTCCTTTCAGGATATTTCATCCTGGAAGGCCCCTTGCGGTCCACTCGCATGTGGGTTCGCGTTCGACCGAGTTCTCAACGACCTCGACGCGGTTGTTGGGCACGAGCATGCTCCTCGCATTGCCAAGCCGATTGCTAGGACGCTGAACACATTGCGGCAGGATGCGAGACGTGCCGCTGAAGAGCTCGCGTTCAGGTCCCGGTGCGGCATCGCAGACGGTCATGGGGGGGATGCCCACGGCAGTGACCGTGAGAGGTCGCACGAATAACCAGCGGGATCTCACGTTTCCGGTCGCGATAACATCGCTCTCAACACGGCTCTTGCGCTCGCGAACACAGAGGAGGGGGACCAGGGGAAACCGGACCCCAAGGAGGAGGGATCAAGCTCTGACCGCGCAGAGGACGCCCATGTGAACGCGCAGGAGGGTGGAGGTGACGAGAATGCAGAGGAGGAGGCGGACGAGGGCGAGGGACACGGTCGCGATCAAGACGAAGGGGATGCCGCGGAGGATGACCAGCGCGGTGAATTGGAGCTCGAGGGTTCGGACGAGATGGACGAAGAGGACGAAGAAGAGGACGAGGAAGAGGAGGAGGAGGTGGAGGAAGTCGCGGCCACCCATGCCGGGCGGCCAATGGGCGCGGTAGCGGGTGCAGGGAAGAGTATTCGCGGTCTGCAGGCTGTGCTGTCCCCCCGCCCCGGGAGCGCGACCCGGGAGTACGCGGGCAAGAGTCCGGTCTTGGGCAAGCGGAAACACTCGGAGCTGGTGAAGATGGCTCCTGAGAAGCTGGCCGCGGAGATCCTCCGTTTGAACCAGCAGCTGGAAAATCAGAAGCGCAAGATGGACGAGGTCGCGTCCGCAGTGCCCGGTGCTCAGTTCGCGGTGGTGATCACGCAGAAGTACGAGGAACTCGAGGCCACAGTGGAGAAGGTGCTAACCCACGTGCAGAACACGGACCGGGTGATTCGCAGGGAAGCCAAGCTGGCCGCGAATGACAGGTCGGAGAATCGCGACATGCGGGAGGTGCTGAAACGCGCGGCGGTCCGACTGGAAGATTGCGCGGGGAGCATGAAGGGGGTGGTTGTGGACTCCATGGAGAAAGCCCAGAAGAAGCTCACGGACGAGGTCGCACGCAAGATCGACGGCGCGTCATCCAACATCGCGGGTACTGCCGAGAAAGCGATCACAAATAGCGGCGTCACGAGCTCCCTCAACATCATCATCACGATGCTTTCCGGGCGTGCATCACAGCCACAGTTTCCCGTTGGAACGGATGGGAAGGTGGTGGACGAGGTCGCGGACAAGGAGGTTGGGAAGAAGGCCGTGGACAAGGAGGTTGGGAAGAAGGTCGTGGACAGGGAGACTGGGAAGAGGGTTGCGGACAAGGAGACAGGTAAGTGTGAGAGCAGCAGGGGTGGGAAGCGGCAAAAAGGGGTCGCGATCCATAGCGTCGTCGACCTTCTTAAGACCAAGGGGGGCGCGGTCGTCGACCATGCTGCAGGGTCCACCAGGGGGGCTGCTGCTGCTGCTGGACAACCGCCTGCGACCTCGGGGGTGGAAGCTGTTAATGGCAAGACCAAGGTTGAGGACGCCCCGCTAAACACCACCCCCACCAACGCGATTGTGCCCGCGTCAGGCAACACGGCCGCGGTCGCGCCAGGACAGCCGGGACCCAGCTCTATCGCCCCTGCCATCCCCCCCTCTGCAGATGTGAAGGCGAAGAATCAGGGCCGCAGTGGTTGTAAGCCTCCTGCAGCCGCGTTGAAGCCTCAACGCGACGACGACGACGACTCGGACGCGGACGATGAGGTTGAGATGGTGCTGCAGAGGTTGTGCGGGCCAGGCGACACCAGCGGCGCAGGCGGCAAGCGCAAGGGCTGTGGTATCCGCCCTCTGCTCAGGGGTGGGGAGGGGATGGTGGGCGAACCGAGGCTGGGGGGGAGACATCGCTGGCTCGGTCATCACTCTCTCCAAGAGGTGCAATATCTGACCGCGATCGCGGTGATGTGTTACGACAAGAAGATAGACCCCGGGCTCAAGCTGACTGCGCAGCAGAAGAGTGAGTGGGCCGAAGACATCTCCGCGGCCGGGACGATGTGCACCATGCTATTCACCACCATGCACCTCCGCAACCTTTGCGGCAATGTTGACAGGTACGTTCAGCTGAGCGCTCATTGGTTTCCCCAGGATGACCTGAACGCGGCCACACTTGTGCCTGACCATGTTGCGTGTTTCCCCATGCTTGCAGGTACCACCACATGTTCAAGACCTACCGCGATCTCACCCGCCGCGGGTCCCCGCTCGGCAACGCGATAGCATGGGCAGCCGCGGTGGGGAAGGAGGCTGCAGATGAGGAGCCCGATGTCACCGGCGCCCAAGTGGGCCTGTTCGCTGGTGCGGTCGCGTGCGCCATCGCGATGGTGTGGGAGACCTGCAACGGCAGCGAAATCGAGTCTGTCGCGGATGCTGGATACTCCGCGGCGCAGCTTGCCGGCACACCAGAGGAAATGGCCCGCGGTCACGCCACGATCGTGACCTCGGTTTTCAATCGGGCCAGGAAGGAGAATGCACGCAAGCAAGCCCCCGAGGTTACACCGAAGCAGATCGCGGGAAAATTGAGACCGCGGTCGTGAACCGTCTCGGTGCGCGACTTGGCGACCCCACAGTGGTCGCTATGGTCGCGCACGAGGCAGTAGACGTGCTGATGACCTGGTGCGACTGCAAGATCGCGGCGAAGGCGATGGAGGCTAACGGCCTCTACCTCGCATTGCCGGAGAAGCGGCTGTCCGCGAAGAAGAGGTCCGGGTGGAGGTGGTAGTTGGAGGTTGTTAACTCTAGATAATAAAGACACCTGTTTGTGTGGTCGCATGAGACTCTTGATGGTGTAGGTAGCTTGCCCACCCTGCTTGAGTTTTTCTCGCGGTGGTCATTCTGTCTATGCTTTGTACTCCCCCCCCCCCCCCCCTTTCTGGCAATTCAACTCTTTTGCTTCTATCGCGGCCAATTTTTTGCGCAAATCCACCATGGGATATGACCTACAATCTCCACTCACAGCGCGGTTGTGTTCGCGCAAGAGCACATAGCGTGGGTAGTATGTAAACGCATATGCGACCACATTAAACGATCATTTTTATATTGAACAAACTGTACAAACCACGCAATTCGACCGCGGTACAATTAGCTCCCGAATTTAGCAGTATGCTCCCTAAACACTTAGGAACACAATCTACACTAATATCACAACGCGAATAGGGTATGACCACCCAATCACGCTAGCAGAGGCATCTGGTCACAGTACTGAGGCCACGCGACCGGAAACTCGGACGCGGGAAGAGAGGCATCGATGAAGCGGTCGCGTACAAGCATCCATTTCACCCGCAACTGCACCTCCGCAGGAGAACCCTTCTTCAGATCGCTCAGGACACGTCAACACTCTTCTTCTTCACCGCGATCCCTTCCGACACACCCGACATGCCCACATCTCGAGACACGAGGTCGAGCTTGTCGAGCACGACCGCGATGTTGTCTCCCTGCTCCACCCTGCGGGAGATGAAGTCCATGACTCGCTTTAGACGGTTTATCGCGTTTTGGGCGGCGTTCAGGCCGCCCTTCTCCTTCCCCATGAGCTCGGCCATTCGCGTAACTGCACCACGGGGTTGGGCCAGGAGCGATTCTGGACTCTCGCCGACCAGCGCGTGCGTGGACTTGTACAGCTTCCATCCGTCCGACGGCTTGGTCGCGTTGACCCATGGTTTCATGATCGCGTCCCGAATTGTCTCTTCCCTGGTCGGCTGTGTTGGTTTCTTACGCGTCCCCTGGTCCGTGGGGGTTGCGGTATTGGTAGGCGCGGCCGCGGCTCCAGAAGTGTTTGTCGGACTCGGATCCGCGGTCGGCCCTGAGCTGCTCACGGTGAGACGCGACAGCTGGGCTTCCAGATCATTCACGCGCTCGTCCTTCGCAGCCAGCTGCCGGTCGCGATCGTCCAGCAGCCCCTCCAGCTCTTTCACCCGTCTCTGGGTCGCGGCCAGCTCTACGCCCAGCCTGGTGTTGTCCGCTTGTGAACGTGTCAGGTACTCAGTGAGGCAGGCCACTTGGTTCTGCGCGTCCATCCTGGTACTGACCTCCTGCATACACAGAACGCGAACGCGGAAAATGTGATATGCACGCATAGACATTACAGCCGAACTTGTAACGCGACCAAACAGTACGCACCGCGGGCTGGGTCAGTGTAGGTGTGTTACGCTGTACTACGGCCAGCTGATTTGCCAATGAGACATCTGCTGCCCACCGCGCAAATTCCTCTGTCTGGCAGAGCGGGTTGTTGACCACGTACGGGTGTCGCGGCTGGTGTATGTAATACATGGCCAGGTCTTGTGCGACCGCCATCCTAGCCTCCCCATCCAGCTCCTTCAGTATGTTTAGACCCGCGGTGTCCTGCTTCTCCGGCTTCCGTGTCCTCGCTGACCATCTTCCGGTTGTAGTCATGGCACTGTGCGACACAACCGCGCGGTCGTTAGAGCGGATCCTGAGGGTTATTTGGAATGATCGCGGTCTTTTGACACTACTGTGCGCGACCCAAACATACCTGTTTCTGTCCTTTGTCCGGTGCGGCCCAGGGGAAAATGTGCTTCCTCAATAGCTTCTCCAGCTCCTCGCTCGGCGGTACAATTGCGCGACCCAGGAAGTAGTCACCATCAACCCCTGTGAAGCCAGCCTTCAGGAGCACGGCCTCCCTCGGAATAGTTGTGAGGTAGTGCTTAGTCATCACGTCGATGAAGCGCCACCCCCCCAGTCTCGCCAGCTGATCGAAGGGCATTCCGTCCGCGGACGCGTGCTGCGCCCCCCCAGCCCTGGGTTTAGGGCGTGTCCTCAACACCAGTAGCAGCTCCACCGTCCGGGTCCCCAGCACCAGCAGGACCTCCACCACCCGGGTCCTCAGCACCAGCAGGAGCTCCAACGTCCGGGTCCTCAGCACCAGCAGCAGCTCCAGCGCAATTGTACCGCCGAGCGGGTCCCCCCCAGCCCCGGACGTTGTACGTGTCCGCGGCCATGCCCCGATGGTGATCCATGTGTTCCCTGCGCAACCAGTTGGACGAGAGTGAGTCTGCAAGTGAAAGCGGTTTAGTTGGACATACGCGTTCAATGAGTATGTATTCTTACGCGATAAACCGCTTGTATTGGTCGTGTACTTGAACGCAGACCCAGATGCGACACTCCGCAAAGTCGCGCAGCAAATTCAGAACGGGCTTCCTGAAGATGGCCCCGTCCAGCTTGATGAGCATGTTCAGAGCCTTGAGACGCCCCATCAGCATTGCAGGGGAGCACTGGCGTCTCTTCTTCAGGGTCTTGTCGGGCCGCTTGAGCGTGGCCATCCTGTCCGCCTGTGCGACCGTCTCGTTCGCGAGGAAGGTCACGTATTTTCGTAAGCGCCACGGATTCGTCTCAGGGCCGTGGAACCACTGCTCGTCGCCCTTCGCCATCTTCCAGTCACTACCCATGTTCTGCTCGAGCGCGGCCCCGATCTCGTCGGGGTTCGCGTTTTTCAACGAGGCCTCCTCACCGAACCTACTCGCGTCCAGTTTTGGCAGCTCGTTCAGAATGAATGAGCTAGCAGTAGCACCGAACCTACTCGCGTCCAGTGCTACCAGCAATAGCTCCAACGTCCGGGTCCTCAGCACCAGCAGCAGTGACACTCTGACACCGAACCTACTCGCGTCCAGTGCTACCAGCAGTAGCTCCAACGTCCGGGTCCTCAGCACCAGCAGCAGCTCCAACGTCAGGGTCCTCAGCACCAGCAGCAGCTCCACCGCCCGGGTCCTCAGCACCAGTAGCAGCTCCACCGTCCGGGTCCCCAGCACCAGCAGGAACTCCACCACCCGGGTCCTCAGCACCAGCAGGAGCTCCAACGTCCGGGTCCTCAGCACCAGCAGCAGCTCCAGCGCCCGGCTCCTCAGCACCAGCAGCAGCTCCAGCGCCCGGCTCCTCAGCACCAGTAGCCCCTGCAGTACCAGGGTCCGCAACACCAGGAGCGCCACTCCGAAGACTGCAGCGTCGCGTGTACCACTCTCGGATCTGCTGAAGGGAGGGGAGCTCCCGGGTAGGAGGGGAAGCACTGGTACCAGCTCCAGCAGCACCTCTCCTGAGGCTGCAGTACTGTAGGTACCTCTCCTGCAGCTGCTGTGAGGAGAGGGCTCCTCCAGGTGTAGCACTCCCAGGCTCAGTACCGCTAGACTCAGCACCTCCAGACTCAGCACCCCCAGGCTCCGCACCCCCAGGCTCCGCACCTCCAGGCTCAGCACCCCCAGGCTCCGCACCCCCAGGCTCAGTACCCTCAGGCTCAGCACCCCCAGGCTCCGCACCCCCAGACTCAGCACCGCCAGGCTCCTCACGCGCAGGCTCAGCACCCCTAGCAGGACGAGAGTCGACAGCTACCTCGACAGGCTCAACCGGGTCTACCTGGGACACACCTGAGGGAGCGGCACCCTAAGGGGGGAGGGGGTCTACCACAGCAGCACCTGGCGCGAGGAAGAGAGGCGGGGGGGGGAGCGGGGCAGTGCGGTAGGGGAAGAGGCGGTAGTAGGGGACGGACTCGTCAAAAGTGACGTCCTGAGAAGGCAGAACCCGGCGCGAGGTGACGTGGTAAAACTGCCAACCAGGCGCGTCCGG
Organism: Closterium sp. Yama58-4; assembly: GCA_947470075.1. Lineage (NCBI taxonomy): Eukaryota > Viridiplantae > Streptophyta > Zygnematophyceae > Desmidiales > Closteriaceae > Closterium > Closterium sp. Yama58-4. The sequence continues at coordinate 223,664 of CANIUD010000242.1, forward strand.
GACAAAGCCAAGGAAGACACAAGGAACAGCGCGAGAGGAGAGCTTGTCCGCGGACGTATCGCGAACAAAAGCTCGGGATCCCCAGACCCAAAAACGCGACGCATCGCCAACCTCTCCCGTCCAACGCAGTGTCGGGGAAGTCTCCGGTAAGGAGACACGGGGCCAGAGGTTGAGCTGATGCGCAGCGTATCGGACAGCAAACGGCCACAGGAAGTGGGGGGCAGCCGCATGGATCAAGGAGGTACGAGCGACCTCCATGACCAAGCCAATGCGGCGCTCAGCAACCCCATTCTGCTGTGGAGAGGCCGGAAGCGTGAACGACTGCTCAATGCCGTGCTCCGCACAGTAGGCTGCCATGAGGTCGGAGGAGAACTCACCACCTCTGTCAGAGTGCAAACGCAGGACAGGAAAGTCCGAGCGGAAACGCTCGCTGAGCTGGAGACGAGCTCTGCGGATCCAAGGGATCAAGACATCAGGGACCTCACCCTTGGTACGCAAGGGGAAGACCGTGGTGTAGCGCGAGTAGTCGTCAACAACAATCAGGAAGTACCTCTCCTGACCCTGTCCACGGACGCGGGCTAGGCCCCACACGTCCAGGTGGAGCGTCTGCAAGGGAGCAGTCGTCGGGGGAAAGGAGGAGGAGTGAGGAGCGGCGCGCTGCCGCCCCTCGACACAGGGAAGACAGGAAGGAGCAGGCGAGGGTGGGAGGGGAGGGAGAACCCTGGGAAGACCAGAGACAAGGTGTCGTTTGTGCATGGCACGAAGGCGCTGCACAGACGGGTGACCAAGTCGGTGGTGCCAGAGGACGGTCTCGTGCGCCAGAGAGCGACACGAGCAGGGGGCCGACAGCTGACCTGACGCAGACGCGGACGCAGCTACCTGAGGGGACTCAGTGGTCAGTGTGTACAGGTCCGACCCCGGCTGCCGAGTGAAGGTAGCTAGGTGACGGCCTGTCCGAGCACACGTGCAGTGTGTCACGCGCTCGTAGGCAGGGGTGAACTGGTGAACACCCGCGTCCTGGAGCGCACAGCCCGCCACCAAGTTCGTAGAGAACGAGGGAAGGTGGAGACCTGACAGTGCGCCCGACGGGACCGCAGGACAGGGAAGAACAGTGGAGGAGGTCGCAATGACCGGACCCCCTGAGGGGTCAGCGAGGGAGACAGCAACTGGCCGAGCAAGCGGCTCAAGGGCAGTGCGGTCACGAAAGAAACAGCGAGAAGCACCTGAGTCCAGGGTGAAGGTGTGCAGTGCCTCAGTCGACTCAGTACCAGGGGGGACAGACGCACGAGCACCTAGAGCAGCAGCCTCACCAACACCTTGGGTAGCAGACACACTAGCACCTAGAGCGGCAGCCTCACTCACAGGACACGGCAGCTGCACCTGTCAAATACCAGAGGCTCCCGACCGACCCACTCCAGAGCGACTACCACTACGGCCACCCCGACAGCCCCAACTGGCGTACCACGCACGAAGCTGCTGGGGCGAAAGAGGACACGGCAGCTGCACCTGTCCACTACCAGAAGCTCCCGACCGACCCACTCCAGAGCGACTACCACTACGGCCACCCCGACAGCCCCAACTAGTGTACCACTCACGAAGCTGCTGGGGCGTGAGGGACTCACGCGCACGGCCCTGGAGCTGCATCTGGCCACGCCAGGAGCAGCAGTAGCAGCAGTAGCGGCAGTAACAGCAGTAACAGCAGGAGCAGTAGCAGTGGGAGTAGAAAAGGCAGTAGCAGCAGTAGCAGCGGTAGCAGTGCTGGCAGGGCAATGCTCACCAGTGGTCGGCGCGGCAGGCGCAAGCCGCTAGCGACAGCGGGGCCGCTACAACTGCAGGGCGGGGCCGGGCCGCAGCAGGGAGCTCCGCGGCAGCTGCTGCAGGGCGAGGCCGGGCCGCGACGGCAGCTGCTCCAGGTGCCAGGGGCGGCTGCTGCAGGTGCGGGCTGCTCCAGGGGCGGCTGCTGCAGGTGCGGGCTGCTCCAGGGGCGGCTGCTGCAGTGGCGGGCGGCTCCAGGGGCTGCTGCTGCAGTGGCGGGCGGCTCCAGTGGCTGCTATTGCAGTGGCGGCTGCTCCAGAGGCGAGGGGCGGCTCCTGCAGTGGCGGCTGCAGTGGCCAGGGGCGGATTAGGTCAGGGCGACGCGGCGAGAAGGGCGACGCGGCGGGCAGGTGGCGACGCCGCGGGCAGGGCGACGCGGCGGGCAGGTGGCGACGCCGCGAGTAGGGCGACGCCGCTAGCAGGTGGCGACGCCGCGGGCAGGGCGACGCGGCGAGCAGATGACGACGCGCGCGCGGGGTCGACGGGGCGCGCGCGGGGTCGATGGGGCCGGCGGGGCCTCTAGGCGGGGTGCGCACGGGGTCGACGGGGTCGTGGGGCCTCTAGGCGGGTCGCAAGCGGAGACGACGGGGCCGCGGGGCCTCTAGGCGGGGCGCGTGCGGGGTCGACGGGGCGCAAGCGGGGTCGACGGGCCGGCGGGGCCGCTAGGCGGGGCGCGAGCGGGATCGACGGGGCCGGCGGGGCCAGAGGCGGGTCGCGAGCGGGGCCGACGAGGCCGGCGGGGCGTCTAGGCGGGGCGCAGGCGGGGTCGACGGGTCGGCGGGGCCGCTAGGCGGGGCGCGAGCGGGATCGACGGGGGCGGCAGGGCCTCTAGACGGGGCGCGCGTGTCAGAATCCCAGCCACTAACCACTGGGATAAAAGGGCTTGTTTGTGTAGCGGGTGAGTGCGCCCATAACCCCCCAGGCCGCCATGCCTGTAACCCTTCCCTAGGATCAATCGGGGATCACCAGTGGACCTCTGACACCCCCCCGCACTGGGATGCCCGAGGTGCACACACCGGGATTCGAACCCGAGACCTTCGCTCTGATACCATGTCAGAATCCCAGCCACTAACCACTGGGATAAAAGGGCTTGTTTGTGTAGCGGGTGAGTGCGCCCATAACCCCCCAGGCCGCCATGCCTGTAACCCTTCCCTAGGATCAATCGAGGATCACCAGTGGACCTCTGACAGCGCGTGGGGTCGACGGGGCCAGCGGGGCCTCTAAGCGGGGCTCGCGCGCTGTCGACGGGGCCAGCGGGGCCTCTAAGCGGGGCGCGCGTGCGGTCGACGGGGCCAGCGGGGCCGGGGAAAAAAAAAAAAAAAAAAAAAAGGAGAAGCGCGCGAGGGCGCTAGGGGGAGGCGCTAAGGCGCGCTCCGACAGTAGGGCGCACGAGGGCGCTAGTAGAGAGTAAGTAGCGGTGGGCCCGAAGAGAAATTAGGTCCTAGCGAAGGACCTGCTCTGAAACCATGTCAGAATGACTGAGCAGGAATGAATGAACTAGCACAGAGTTTGGTACAAGTAGGAAACCCTAACTTTGTGTACCCCCTAAGGTGTAACCCACTACAGCCTACACAATATAAACATACAATGTTTGACAGCGTGTAGCATGGGGTCTGGCTGAACGCCGATGTACCCGTACCTGAATCCCACATTCCCGTACTCCGGCCCTACGAAGCCACGCACGGGCATCCCAAAGAGCTGGCTTGAGGGCATGGACGCGAACGCGGTGTGTTGTTCATCAATCTGTTGTCCGGGATGCGGCGTGGATACTCCACGCGAGTTCAAATCATCCTGCTGGGCATGAAACGCGATCGTCGAATATGCAAACGGTATCTGTGTCCGCGGTGCTAGGTGGAGCCCGTTGACCAGTTCATGTGGGTGGAACGCCAGCAAACGCGTCCCAAAAACCACAGGCTGCACGTATGGGGTGCTCCATGTGGGGATGTGCGCGTGCATGTTATGTACGGGAGCGCTGGGCGGTTCGGCATTATGGATTTGGGCCGCGGTAGTGTTGCCCGAAGCATTGAAGGAGGCGTCAAGTATGTTAGAGACTAAGGATCGAGTCTACGAAGGATAGGTGCCCAAATAACTCAAAATCGTTGGGCCTAGTTTCTGGACAGAAACCGCGATTTCACAAGAAACGTCGTCGCCGAAAAGTTCACCGTTAGAATTGTCTCAAACTCGAGTATGTTGTAGCCCTTGTCGAAATTTTTTTTTTTTCCCTAGCGGCCTCTCACGGCCCCCGTCGCGTCGCCCCTTAGCGCCCCGATCGGCCCCGTCACGCCGCCCGCGAACCGCACAGCGCGCCGCGCTCACAGCCCGCGAACCGCCCGCGCACAGCCCGCGACCCGCCTGCGCAGCCCGCGACCAGCCCGCGCAGCCCGCGCACAGCCCGCGAACTGCCCGCGAGCAGCCCGCGACCTGCCCGCGAACCCCCGCGAGCCGCCCGCGACCCGCTTACGCAGCCCGCGAGCAGCCCGCGCAGCCCGCGCTGAGCCTGCGCGGCTCGTGCGCTGACCGCCGCCGGCCCGCACGCTGCCCGCACTGCTCCCGGCCCGCCGCTGCTGAGCCCGCAGCCGCCCGCGCACCGCCGCTGCTGAGCCCGCCGCCGCCCGCGCACCGCCGCTGCTGCGCCCGCTGCCGCCCGCGTATCACCGCTGCTGAGCCCGCCCCTACTACGCCGGCTCTCGCTGCCGCCTGCTGCGCCTGTGCACCACTGCAGATCCTACTACTACACTTCCTGCTACTGCTGCTTGTGCGCCACTACAGTCCGTAGGCCCCACCGGCCCTGCTGACCCTGCGCACGCCTGTTCAGTGACTTTACTGCTTCTACTACTGCCGCTGTCGCTATGGCTAGTCCTCCTGTTCTAGCTTTCGACGCCGAGGGCCGTCCGGTCAAATTCGAAACCTGGCTAGATGATCTGCACCTTTTCCTACAGCTCACTGCCAAGGAAGATATTACACTGTACGACCACGCTCTCGGCCATGCGACCGCCCCACTCGCTACTGCCCCCCCAACTGAGCGCTCACAGTGGCAGACCCGTGACGCGCACGCTCGCTTTGCTATTCGCAACTCCCTGCCGCTAGATGAGCGCGAGCACTTCGGCCAGTGCAAGACTGCTAAGGACCTCTACACAGCTGTAGTGGCCCGCTACTCCTCACCCGCTTCTGCCACACTAGGCCGCCTCACTCTCCCCTACCTGTTCCCCGACCTAGCCTCTTTTCACACTGTCGCAGACCTCATCACCCACCTTAAGACTAGTGAGGCTCGCTTTCGCGCTGCCATGCCTGATGAGTTCCTCGCTAGCAACCCCCCCCCGCTCTGGATCACTCTCTACCACGTTGTCACCCGCCTCCCTGACTCTCTGCGCCCTGTCAGGGACCAGTTCCTCTCTCGCTCCCCCACTGAGCTCACCATAGCCCTCCTCGAGAAGGAACTGCTTGCAGCCGAGGCTAGTATCGTCGCTGTAGGCACCTCTCGTGGCGACCCCCGCGGCCCCTTCTTCGAGGGGTGCTCCCCTTCCCCCCTCCTCCCCTCTGTCGCCTCTGCTGCTGCTGTCGACCTCCTTGGTGCTGAGAAGGTCGGGGCTGCGTCTGCTTCAGGCGGACGACGCAGGGGCAGGAGTGGGGGTGGTGGCGGAGGAGGCGGGGGTGGAGGTGGTGGCGGTGGAGGTGCGACTGGAGAGGCTAGTGGCGGCGGTGGTGGAGGTGACAGCGGTGTTGGGAGTGGTGACAGGGGCGGAGGTGGCAGCGGAGGCGGAGGTGGTCGTGGCAGCGGCAGGGGTGGAGGTGGCCGGGGCGGAGGCGGAGGGGGTGGTGGTCGTGGAGGCCCGGCGGGCGGTCAGAGTCAGCAGCCTGCCCCGACCCTTCAGGCCGCCCGTGAGTGGTATGCGCGGCGCAGCGTCACCTGCCAGTACGTTATTCGTACAGGTGACCGCACTGGCCAGACGTGTGGGGGGCCGCACCAGACGGAGCGCTGCTTCGCCCGCCTCAACGATGCGTGGCGCACTCAGTTTCCTGGTGGGGGTGAGCTGCCGCGCTGGGCTGATCTGCTCAGGAAGGGTGTTGATATTTGGGCACTTGACTTTGATGCTATTCTCACTGCCATGTATGCGATGTCTATTAGTGGAGAGGGTGCTCAGTACTTGCGTGTTCCGCCCGACCCGGGCATTCAGGCCAGCCCTGCTGCTGCTCTAGGTGCTAGTGTGTCTGCTTCCACAGGTACTACTGCAGCTGCTGCTCTAGGTGCTTGTGCGTCTGTGCCCCCTGGTACTGAGTCGACTGCAGCACTGCACACCTTCACACTTGACTCAGGTGCTTCTCGCTCTTTCTTTCGTGACCGCACTGTCCTTGAGCCTCTAGCTCGGCCGGTTGCTGTCTCTCTTGCTGACCCCTCTGGGGGTCCGGTCCTTGCGACCTCCTCCACCACCCTTCCGTGTCCAGCGGTTCCGTCCGGCAAGCTCTCAGGTCTCTACCTCCCCTCGTTCTCCACGAACTTGGTGGCAGGTAGTGCGCTCCAGGACTCGGGTGTTCACCAGTTCACCCCTGCCTACGAGCGTGTGACTCACTGCACGTGTGCTCGGACGGGCCGCCACCTGGCTACTTTCACTCGAGAGCCGGGGTCTGACCTGTACACACTGACCACTGAGTCCCCTCAGGTAGCTGCGTCTGCGTCCGCGTCAGGTCAGCTGTCCGCCCCCTGCTCGTGTCGCTCTCTGGCGAACGACACCGTCCTCTGGCACCACCGCCTTGGTCACCCGTCTGTGCAGCGCCTGCGGGCCATGCACAAACGGGACCTTGTTGCTGGTCTTCCCAGGGTGCTCCCTCCCCTTCCTGACTCCCCTGCTCCTGACTGCATTCCCTGTGTCGAGGGGCGGCAGCGCGCCGCTCCTCACTCCTCCTCCTTTCCCCCGACGACCGCTCCCCTGCAGACGCTCCACATGGACGTGTGGGGCCCAGCCCGCGTCCGTGGTCAGGGTCAGGAGAGGTACTTCCTGATAGTTGTTGACGACTACTCGCGCTACACCACGGTCTTCCCCTTGCGCGCCAAGGGTGACGTCCCTGGTGTTTTGATCCCCTGGATCAGCCGAGCCCGTCTCCAGCTAGGCGAGCGCTTTCACTCGGACTTTCCTGTCCTGCGCTTGCACTCTGACAGGGGTGGTGAGTTCGCCTCCGACCTCTTGGCAGCCTACTGTGCTGAGCACGGCATTGAGCAGTCGTACACGCTTCCGGCCTCTCCACAGCAGAATGGGGTTGCTGAGCGCCGCATTGGCTTAGTCATGGAGGTCGCTCGTACCTCCCTGACCCATGCGGCTGCTCCCCACTTTCTGTGGCCGTTTGCAGTCCGGTACGCAGCGCATCAGCTCAACCTCTGGCCCCGTGTCTCCTTGCCGGAGACTTCCCCGACTCTACGGTGGACGGGAGAGGTTGGCGATGCGTCGCGTTTCCGGGTCTGGGGATCTCGAGCTTTTGTCCGCGACACGTCTGCGGACAAGCTCTCGCGTCGCGCTGTTCCCTGTGTCTTTCTTGGCTTTGTTCCCGACGCGCCTGGATGGCAGTTTTACCACGTCACCTCGCGCCGGGTTCTGGCCTCTCAGGACGTCACTTTTGACGAGTCCGTCCCCTTCTACCGCCTCTTCCCCTACCGCACTGCCCCGCTCCCCCCCCCGCCTCTCTTCCTCGCTCCAGGTGCTGAGGTACCAGACCCCCTCCCCCCTCAGGGTGCCGCTCCCTCAGGTGTGTCCCAGGTAGACCCGAGTGAGCCTGTCGAGGTAGCTGTTGACTCGCGTCCTGCGTCTGGGGGTGCTGAGCCTGGGAGTGCTGCGTCTGAGGGTGCGGAGCCTGGGGGTGCTGAGCCTGGAGGTGCGGAGCCTGGGGGTGCTGAGCCTGGAGGTGCGGAGCCTGGGGGTGCTGAGCCTGGAGGTGCGGAGCCTGGGGGTGCTGAGCCTGGAGGTGCGGAGCCTGGAGGTACTGAGCCTGGAGGTGCGGAGCCTGGGGGTGCTGAGCCTGGAGGTGCGGAGCCTGGAGGTGCGGAGCCTGGTGGTGCTGAGTTTGGACGTGCTGAGTCTGGGGGTGCTGAGTCTGGGGGTACTCCATCTGGAGGAGCCCTCTCCTCCCAGCAGCTGCAGGAGAGGTACCTCGAGTACTGCCGCCTCCGGAGAGGTGCTTCTGGAGCTCGTCCTGGTACTTCCCCTCCTACCCAGGAGCTCCCCCCCATTCAGGTGATCCGCGAGTGGTACACGCGGCGCTGCAGTCTTCGTAGTGGTGCTCCTGGTGCTGCGGACCTGAGCGGTGGTGCTGTTGCTGGTGCTGAGGACCCGGATACTGGAGCTGCTGCTGGTGCTGAGGACCCGGGCGTTGGAGCTGCTGCTGGTGCTGAGGACCCGACCGGTGGCGCGGCTGCTGGTGCTGAGGACCTGACCAGTGCCCCTGCTGCTGGTGCTGAGGACCCGGGCGTTGGAGCTGCTGCTCGTGCTGAGGACCCGACCGGTGGAGCTGCTGCTGGTGCTGAGGACTCGGGCGTTGGGGCTGCCACTGGTGTCCCTGCTGCTTCTGGAGACGCTGCGCGGCCGCGACCGTACTTCGTACCGCTCCTTCAGCAGGTTCTTGGTCAGGCTCCTCCTCCTTGTCCTCCTTCCTCCGTCGAGTGTCCTCTGCCTGTCCAGCCGCAGTCACAGTTACCGCCTGTCTCGCCTCTCCCTGCTCCCTCCCCTTACGCTGGTCCCACAGGAGGTCTTACAGAGCGTCGTGAGCCTGAGTCTCGTCCTGCGTCGCCTGTTCGTACTGCTCGCACTGGTCGTCGTGTCCCACGTGAGCGTCCTCCTCCTGTCCCTGGCACTCACTACATGACTCTGCGTCCCTCCACTGCTCCGCAGCGTGTCCCGCTGCCGTCTCCTCCTGCGTCCTCTCTTCCTACTCTTCCTGACCCGGAGTCTGACTCCCGTCGTGCTGCCAGTCCCACTGTTACGCGTCTCCTCGCTACAGTTGTCACTGACCCGACCTTTGAGTCCTCTGCTGCGTCTGCTCTGGTCGCTGAGTTGGTTGACTTTGCTGCTCGCTGTCGCCTAGACTACGCTGCCAGCCTTGTCGCTAGGTCTGAGTCTGCGTCTGCCTGTCCTCCGTCCGTCGGGGGTGAGTGTGCCCTCGGCACGGACGTCCTTGAGGACAGACAGGAGGAGTTCCACTGCCTTGCTGCTGCTTTGCCCCGTCTCGTGTCCTTGCTAGTTGCCCCTGAGGGAGACCCGGATGCACCAGACATCCCGACCCCACGCTCTTACGCTGAGGCGATAGCGGGTCCCTACTCCTCTCAGTGGCAGACAGCCATGGACGCAGAGATGGCCTCCTGGAAGTCCACAGGCACCTACGTAGACGAGGTTCCCCCTCCTGGGGCGAACATCATCAGTGGCATGTGGATTTTCAGGGTGAAGCGGCCGCCGGGTTCTCCACCTGTCTTCAAGGCGCGCTACGTGGCTCGAGGCTTCAGTCAGCGAGAGGGAGTAGACTTCTTTCAGACCTTCTCCCCCACCCCGAAGATGACTACTCTTCGGGTGCTGCTGCACATAGCCGCTCACCGCGACTACGAGCTTCACTCTCTTGACTTCAGCACTGCTTTCTTGCAGGGCAGCCTGCACGAGGAGATCTGGCTGCGCCGCCCCCCTGGCTTCACTGGGTCATTTCCTCCTGGCACCCAGTGGAGGCTTCAGCGGCCGGTCTACGGTCTCCGCCAGGCGCCACGTGAGTGGCACGACACACTGAGGACGACACTTGCGGCTCTTGGGTTCGCTCCCTCTACTGCTGACCCGTCGCTGTTTCTACGCACCGACACCTCGCTGCCGCCGTTCTACATCCTCGTGTACGTCGACGACTTGGTCTTTGCCACTGCTGACACCGCGGCACTCGCTCACGTGAAGTCGGAGCTGCAGAGGAGACACACGTGCACAGACCTGGGTGAGCTGACGAGCTATCTTGGCTTGCGGATCACCCGGGACAGAGCGCGGCGCACCATCACCCTGACTCAGTCACACATGGTGCAGCAGGTTCTCCAGCGCTTCCGCTTCACGTACTCCTCGCCTCAGTCCACTCCTCTGCCTACCGGTCACTCGCTCTCAGCTCTGCCTTCGGATGAGTCCGTAGAGCCGAGTGGCCCGTATCCAGAGCTTGTGGGCTGCCTCATGTACCTGATGACCTGCACTCGACCTGACCTTGCATACCCTCTTAGCATCCTAGCACGCTATGTCGCTCCTGGCCGTCACCGGAAGGAGCACATGGATGCTGCTAAGAGGGTGTTGCGCTACTTGTGCAGTACGTCGGGCATGGGGCTTGTGCTTGGAGGGCGAGACCGGGTTGTTCTCACAGGGCACTCAGACGCTTCTTGGGCAGACGACCAGGCTACTCAGCGGTCGTCCCAGGGTTACACCTTCAGCCTTGGCTCTGGCTCAGTTTCTTGGCGTTCTACTCGCTCTTCTTCTGTTCTCAGCTCCAGTTGTGAGGCTGAGATCTACGCCACAGCCATGGCTGCTCAGGAGCTACGCTGGCTGACCTACCTGCTGACCGACCTCGGAGAGCGGCCTCGTTCTCCTCCAGTGCTGTACGTTGACAACAAGGCTGCCATTGCCTTGTGTGAGGAGCACAGACTGGAGCACAGAACGAAGCACATCGCTCTGCGGTACTTCCTTGCTCGAGAGCTGCAGCAGCGTGGTCAGCTTTGTCTGCGTTACGTGGCCACGGAGGCCAACACTGCTGATGTGTTCACCAAGGCGCTTCAGCCTTGTGACCATCAGCGCTTTTGCACTCTACTAGGCCTTGTACCTACTGGGCCTCACTTGCTTACCTCTTGACCTTGCTTGTACTGTGATCACTATATATATATGCCTACTTGTTTACTTTTGCTAGGTTGTGATCACTGTATCTCTTGCTTTGTTATAAACCTGCATGTGAACTGGTCTTGAGACCACTTGCTTGTGCTCGGAATTTGTGTGGAATCCTTGAGATCCACCCTGAGCTTGCTTTACTTTGCTTTGACTGGTCTTGTGACCCTGTGGTTGTCTCCCACTGCGCCTATGGGGGTGTGTCAAACATTGCATGTTTATATTGTCTAGGCTGTAGTGGGTTACACCTTAGGGGGTACACAAAGTTAGGGTTTACTACTTGTACCAAACTCTGTTCTAGTTCATTCATTCCTGCTCAGTTATTTCTGACAAGAGTTACACAAAGAGCATTAGAGTCGCACTAAACCAGGTGGGAGGGAAGAGGAGGACGAGAGGGAAGGTCCCAAGGGAGTCCCAAAAACAAGGAAACCCCATGCCACACAATTCCCCTCTCCATAGGCAACCCCACTTTCACATTTGTCACTTTCCCAACTCATGCCATCCACCTCAACCCACTTGGCCACACTTGCCAACCTGGTTTGGCATCACCCCACCACATGGCAGCAATCTACAGAGATGGGTTCGAAATTCCCAACCCCAAAAGTCTGTACCCCATATTGAGTCAAACCCCACAACTTCCCATAGTCGCCGCAACCAAAGTACAGAAAGCATACGAACTCCAACGTTCGTAACTTTCTTGATATTGCTCCGATCGCGACGATTCTTGGTTCGTCGGGAAGCTCTTGAGCAGAGCAATCACTTCAAGTATCTGCTCATGTCAAATGACATTCACACACACTCAGAAAATCCAAACCGCGCAAAACACAAATTCTTGCACACGCTCACACCACGCATGCAACGCAAAAAACACATGATGGGAGGCAGACAGACGTGAATGCATATGGTTGCATCACACAACAAAGTATTGGCGCCGCGACGCGATTCACGGTATGCATGCAGCGGGCGAAATTGCCCCTGCTCCTATTTACTGCGTGCGTCAACATGATGCGCGATCTCTACTGGGACAACCGGGTGTGATGTGTATTCCTATATAACGCGACCGTTGTGCTCATTGACACTCGAACGCGGCCCACATCGATAACGCGGCACTAGTCAGGTGAATCCAGAGTGGCGTGAGAGGGAGGAGCTTGTTGTGCAACTGGCGTGCGGAAAGCGAAAATGTGGGCCTGCTGGGAGTAATGACCGGTCACTGCGTGGACGTGCATGACACGTTACTGCGATCGCATCTCGGCCAAACAGCGACAGCTGTGTGGCTCGTACAATTTGATGCACGTGTCAGCCAGCATGGAGCCTACCAGATCGCGCCAGGTGTTTCCGAACCGATCCTCGCATCGCACTTTCCAACCCTTTCCATGGGCGAACCGTGTTCGCGATATGATGCGAGACTTCGCAACCAATGGTAGCACTCCTTTTTTCCGCGTTCGCGCAGTTGCATGCGTGGAATGCCCCGCCTATAAATGTTATCGACCAATCGCGTTGGTTTTTTCCCGAGTCGCGCATGCATTGGCGAGTAAGAACGAGATGGGTTCTTTCGGTTTTTGGGGGGGCGCGGAGCGTTCGGTGGAAACCTAGTGGGTTTCACTGAGCCACGCAGGGGCCGCGCTAGGTCCAAATCTGGTGGATTTCTGGAGGGCCGACTTCGCCCCACGCGTCCCCCAATGTCTCCGCGCCCCGTGCATCCCAAGGCGTGGGCGGGGTTTTTCCCGAGCCGCGCCGTATGTGTCAAACATTATATATGTTGTTGTTGTTTAGGCTACAGTGGGCTAGACTATATGGGGTACACTATTCTAGGGTTTGCATTTTGTACTGCCTTCCCTGTTAGTTCAGCCATTCCTGTCTGTTAACTCTGACATGGTTTCAGAGCAGGTCCTTCGCTAGGACCGTCCTAAGGGCCCACCTACCTACCTACCTACCTACTACCGGAGTGCCTTCTTAGCGCCTCCCACGTAGCGCCCTCGAGCGCTCCATTATTAACCTTTTTTCGGCCCCGCTGGCCCCGTCGATCGAGCCCCGCCTAGAGGCCCCGCGGCCCCGTCGTTTTTTGACCATGAGGCCCCTCACGGCCCCGTCGCGCCGCCCCTTAGCCGCTCGCGCGCGGTCGCAGTCCCTCGCGCACGCCCGCAGCCGCCCGTCGCCCGCTAGCGCACGCCCCGCAGGCACGCAGCCCGCCGTCGCAGCAGTCCGCTCGCCCGCAGCCGCCCGTCGCCCGCTAGCGCACGCTTCGCAGCCGCCCGTCGCCCGCTAGCGCACGCTTCGCAGCCGTCCGTCGCCTGCTCGCGCTCGCCCCGCAGCCGCCCGTCGCCTGCTCGCGCACGCCCCGCAGCCGCCCGTCGCCTGCTCGCGCGCGCCCCGCAGCCGCCCGTCGCCTGCTCGCACACGCCCCGCAGGCCCGCAGCCCGCCGTCTCAGTGGCCGCCTGCCCGCAGCCGCCGTCGCCCACTCGCGCACGCCCTGCTGCCCGCAGCCGCTTGTACGCCGCTTCCTACGCTGCTGCTGCCCGTGCGCCACCGCTACTCGTGCACCGCCGCTGCCGCCCGTGCGCTTCTGCAGCCGCCGCCCGCGAGGCCCTCGCTCTCACTGCTGTTATTTTCTACCTACCGTGCACACTGCTGCCACTGCAACAGCCACCAGTGCACCGTTGCAGCTCCTGCTGCCCAGCTACCTACTACTGCCGCTAGTGTGCCACTACGGACAGTCGACCCCGCCCGCGCCTTACCTAGTGGCCCAGCCGGCCCCGTTGACTCTCCGCACACTGTTCCAGCGGCCTGATTCCTACTGCTACTGTCGCTATGGCTAGCCCTCCCGTTCTAGCTTTCGATGCCGAGGGCCGTCCGGTGAAGTTCGAAACCTGGCTAGATGACCTGCATCTGTTCTTACAGCTCACTGCCAAGGAAGATATCTCACTGTACGACCACGCCCTAGGCCATGCCAACGCCCCTGACTCGTCTGCTGATAGCACTTTGCGTTCCCAGTGGCAGACCCGTGATGCGCACGCTCGCTTTGCTATTCGCAACTCCCTGCCGCTAGACGAGCGCGAGCACTTCGGCCAGTGCAAGACTGCTAAGGACCTCTATACAGCTGTAGTTGCCCGCTACTCCTCACCTGCTTCTGCCACGCTAGGCCGCCTCACTCTCCCCTACCTGTTCCCCGACCTAGCCTCCTTTCACACTGTCGCAGACCTCATCACCCACCTTAAGACTAGTGAGGCCCGCTTTCGCGCTGCTATGCCTGCCGAGTTTCTCACTAGCAACCCCCCCCCGCTCTGGATCACTCTCTACCACATCGTCACCCGCCTCCCTGACTCTCTGCGCGCAGTCAGGGACCACTTCCTCTCTCGCTCCCCCACTGAGCTCACTGTTGCCCTCCTCGAGAAGGAACTGCTTGCAGCTGAGGCGAGTATTATAGCTGTAGGCACCTCTCGTGGCGACCCCCGCACCCCGTTCTTTGAGGGGTGTTCCCCTTCCCCCCTCCTCCCCTCTGTCGCCTCTGCTGCTGCTGTCGACCTCCTCGGTGCTGAGAAGGTCGGGACCGCGTCTGCTTCGAGCGGGCGCCGCAGGAACAAGGGGGGCAGGGGTGGGGGTGGCGGCGGAGGAGGTGGGGGTGGAGGCGGTGGGAGTGGAGGCGCGGCTGAGGAGGCCAGTGGCGGCAGTGGGGGAGGCGACAGCAGCGGCGGGAGTGGTGGCAGGGGCGGAGGCGGCAGCGGGGGCGGAGGTGGTCGTGGTGGCGGCAGGGGTGGAGGTGGCCGGGGCGGAGGCGGTGGGGGTGGTGGTCGTGGAGGCACTGGCGGAGGACAGAGTCAGCAGCCCGCCCCGACGCTTCAGGCTGCCCGTGAGTGGTATGCGCAGCGTGGCGTTACCTGCACGTACGTTATTCGCACAGGTGACCGCAGCGGCCAGCAGTGTGGGAGGCCGCACCCCACGCAGCGCTGCTTCGCGCGCCTTAACGACGCGTGGCGCACCCAGTTTCCTAGTGCCACTGAGCTGCCGCGCTGGGCTGAGCTGGAAAAGAGGGGTGTTGATATTTGGGCTCTAGACTTTGATGCTATTCTCACTGCCATGCATGCGATGTCTATTAGTGGAGAGAGTGCTCAGTACTTGCGTGTTCCGCCCGACCCGGGCATTCAGGCCAGTCCGGCTGCCGCTCTAGGTGCTAGTGCGTCCGCTCCCACAGGTCCTGGTGAGGCTGCTGCCCTAGGTGCTAGTGCGTCTGTGCCCCCTGGTACTGAGTCGACTGCAGCACTGCACACCTTCACACTGGACTCAGGTGCTTCTCGCTCTTTCTTTCGTGACCGCACTGTCCTTGAGCCGCTCGCTCGGCCAGTTGCGGTCTCCCTTGCTGACCCCTCTGGGGGTCCGGTCATTGCGACCTCCTCCACTGTCCTTCCTTGTCCGGCGGTCCCGTCCGGCACGCTGTCAGGTCTCTACCTCCCCTCGTTCTCTACGAACTTGGTGGCAGGTAGTGCACTCCAGGACGGGGGTGTTCACCAGTTCACCCCTGCCTACGAGCACGTGACACACTGCACGTGTGCTCGGACGGGTCGCCACCTGGCTACTTTCACTCGAGAGCCGGGGTCGGACCTGTACACACTGACCACTGAGTCCCCTCAGGTAGCTGCGTCTGCGTCTACGTCTGCGTCTGCGTCAGGTCAGCTGTCCGCCCCCTGCTCGTGTCGCTCTCTGGCGCATGAGACTGTCCTTTGGCACCACCGCCTTGGTCACCCGTCTGTGCAGCGCCTTCGGGCCATGCACAAACGGGACCTTGTTGCTGGTCTTCCCAGGGTGCTCCCTCCCCTTCCCGACTCGCCTGCTCCTCCCTGTATTCCCTGTGTCGAGGGGCGGCAGCGCGCCGCACCTCACTCCTCCTCCTTTCCCCCGACGACTGCTCCCTTGCAGACGCTTCACATGGACGTGTGGGGCCCAGCCCGCGTCCGTGGTCAGGGTCAGGAGAGGTACTTCCTGATTGTTGTTGACGACTTCTCGCGCTACACCACGGTCTTCCCCTTGCGCGCCAAGGGTGACGTCCCTGATGTCTTGATCCCTTGGATCCGCAGATCTCGTCTCCAGCTCCGTGAGCGTTTCCGCTCCGACTTCCCTGTCCTGCGTCTGCACTCTGACAGAGGTGGGGAGTTTTCCTCTGGCCTATTGGAGGCCTTCTGTCAGCAGGAGGGCATTGAGCAGTCGTTCACGCTTCCGGCCTCTCCACAGCAGAATGGGGTTGCTGAGCGCCGCATTGGTCTGGTCATGGAGGTCGCTCGTACCTCCTTGAGCCATGCGGCTGCCCCCCATTTTCTGTGGCCGTTTGCAGTCCGATACGCTGCGCATCAGCTCAACCTCTGGCCCCGTGTCTCCTTGACGGAGACCTCGCCGACACTGCGTTGGACGGGAGAGGCTGGCGATGCGTCGCGTTTTCGGGTCTGGGGATCCCGAGCTTTTGTCCGCGACACGTCCCCGGACAAGCTCTCCCGTCGCGCTGTCCCTTGCGTCTTCCTTGGCTTTGTCCCGGACGCCCCTGGCTGGCAGTTCTACCACCCCACCTCGCGTCGTGTCCTGGCCTCTCAGGACGTCTCTTTTGACGAGTCTGTCCCCTACTACCGCCTCTTCCCCTACCGCACTGCCCCGCTCCCCCCCCCGCCTCTCTTCCTCGCTCCAGGTGCTGAGGTACCAGACCAACTCCCCCCTCAGGGTGCCGCTCCCTCAGGTGTGTCCCAGGTAGACCCGGGTGAGCCTGTCGAGGTAGCTGTTGACTCTCGTCCTGCTAGGGGTGCTGAGCCTGGGGGTGCTGCGTCTGGGGGTGCTGAGCCTGGGGGTGCTGCGTCTGGGGGTGCTGAGCCTGGGAGTGCTGAGTCTGGGGGTGCGGAGCCTGGGGGTGCTGAGCCTGGAGGTGCGGAGCCTGGAGGTGCGGAGCCTGGAGGTGCTGAGTCTGGGGGTGCTGAGTCTGGGGGTGCTGAGCCTGAGCGTGCTACACCTGGAGGAGCCCTCTCCTCCCAGCAGCTGCAGGAGAGGTACCTCGAGTACTGCCGCCTCCGGAGAGGTGCTGCTGGAGCTCGTCCCGGTACTTCCCCTCCTACCCAGGAGCTCCCCCCCATTCAGCAGATCCGCGAGTGGTACACACGGCGCTGCAGTCTTCGGAGTGGTGCTCCTGGTGCTGCGGACCCGAGCGGTGGAGCTGCTGCTGGTGCTGAGGACCCGGGCGGTGGAGCTGCTGCTGGTGCTGAGGAATCGGACGTTGGAGCTGCTGTTGGAGCTGGGGACCCGAGCGGTGGCGCTGCTGCTGGTGCTGAGGACTCGGACGGTGGAGCTGCTACTGGAGCTGAGGACCCGAGCGGTGGAGCTGCTGCTGGTGCTGTGGACCCGGACGCTGGAGCTCCTGCTGGTACTGCGGACCCGGCCGCTGGAGTCTCTACTGCTTCTGGAGACGCTGCGCGGCCGCGACCGTACTTCGTACCGCTCCTTCAGCAGGTTCTTGGGCAGGCTCCTCCTCCTTGTCCTCCTCCCTCCGTAGAGTGTCCTCCGCCTGTCCAGCCGCAGTCACAGTTACCGCCTACCTCGCCTCTCCCTGCTCCCTCTCCTTACACTGGTCCCACAGGAGGTCTTACAGAGCGTCGTGAGCCTGAGTCTCGTCCTGCGTCGCCTGTTCGTACTTCTCGCACTGGTAGTCGTGTCCGCCGTGAGCGTCCTCCTCCTGTCCCAGGCACTCACTACATGACTCTGCGTCCCTCTACTGCTCCTCAGCGTGTCCCTCTACCGTCTCCTCCTGCGTCCTCTTTGCCTGCCGTTCCGGACCCTGAGTCTGACCGGTATCGTGCTGAGCACCCTACTGTCACGCGTCTCCTAGCTACTGTTGTCACTGACCCTACCTTTGAGTCCTCGGCTGCGTCTGCTCTGGTCGCTGAGTTGGTTGACTTTGCTGCTGCCTGTCGTCTAGACTACGCTGCTAGCCTTGTTGCTGAGTCTGAGTCTGAGTCTGTCTGTCCTCCGTCCGTCGGGGGTGAGTGTGCTCTTGGCACGGACGTCCTTGAGGACAGACAGGAGGAGTTCCAGTGTCTTGCTGCTGCTTTGCCCCGTCTCGTGTCCCTGCTAGTTGCCCCTGAGGGAGACCCGGATGCACCAGACATCCCGACCTCGCGCACTTACGCTGAGGCGATGGCGGGTCCCTACTCCTCTCAGTGGCAGACAGCCATGGACGCCGAGATGGCTTCCTGGAAGTCCACACGCACCTACGTCGACGAGGTTCCCCCTCCTGGGGCGAACATCGTCAGTGGCATGTGGATTTTCAGGGTGAAGCGGCCGCCGGGTTCTCCGCCTGTCTTCAAGGCGCGTTACGTGGCTCGAGGCTTCAGTCAGCGAGAGGGAGTTGACTTCTTCCAGACCTTCTCCCCCACCCCGAAGATGACTACTCTTCGGGTGCTGCTACACATAGCCGCTCACCGCGACTACGAGCTTCACTCACTTGACTTCAGCACTGCTTTCTTGCAGGGCAGCCTGCACGAGGAGATCTGGCTGCGCCGCCCACCTGGCTTCACTGGGTCGTTTCCTCCTGGTACCCAGTGGAGGCTTCAGCGGCCGGTCTACGGTCTCCGCCAGGCTCCGCGTGAGTGGCACGACACACTGAGGACTACACTTGCGGCTCTTGGGTTCGCGCCTTCTACAGCTGACCCGTCGCTGTTCCTGCGCACCGACACTTCGCTGCCACCGTTCTACATCCTCGTGTACGTCGACGACTTGGTCTTTGCCACTGCTGACACTGCAGGACTCGCCTACGTGAAGTCGGAGCTGCAGAGGAGACACACGTGCACAGACCTGGGTGAGCTGACAAGCTATCTTGGCTTGCGGATCACCCGGGACAGAGCACGGCGCACCATCACCCTGACTCAGTCACACATGGTGCAGCAGGTTCTCCAGCGCTTCCGCTTCACGTACTCCTCGCCTCAGTCCACTCCTCTGCCTACCGGTCACTCGCTCTCAGCTCTGCCTTCGGATGAGTCCGTAGAGCCGAGTGGCCCGTATCCAGAGCTTGTGGGCTGCCTCATGTACCTGATGACCTGCACTCGACCTGACCTTGCATACCCTCTTAGCATCCTTGCACGCTATGTCGCTCCTGGCCGTCACAGGAAGGAGCACATGGATGCCGCTAAGAGGGTGTTGCGCTACTTGTGCAGTACGTCGGGCATGGGGCTTGTGCTTGGAGGGCGAGACCGAGTTGTTCTCACAGGGCACTCAGACGCTTCTTGGGCAGACGACCAGGCCACTCAGCGGTCGTCTCAGGGTTACACCTTCAGCCTTGGCTCTGGCTCAGTTTCTTGGCGCTCTACGCGCTCTTCTTCTGTTCTCGGCTCCAGTTGTGAGGCTGAGATCTACGCTACAGCCATGGCTGCCCAGGAGCTATGCTGGCTGACCTACCTGCTGACCGACCTCGGAGAGCGGCCTCGTTCTCCTCCAGTGCTGTACGTCGACAACAAGGCTGCCATTGCATTGTGTGAGGAGCACAGACTGGAGCACAGAACGAAGCACATCGCCCTGCGGTACTTCCTTGCTCGAGAGTTGCAGCAGCGTGGTCAGCTTTGTATTCGCTACGTGGCCACTGAGGCCAACACTGCTGATGTGTTCACCAAGGCGCTTCAGCCTCGTGACCATCAGCGCTTCTGCACTCTGCTAGGCCTTGTGCCTACTGGACCTCACTTGCTTACCTCGTGACTTTGCTTGTACTGTGATCACTATATATATATATATATACCTGCATGTTTACTCTTGCTAGGTTGTGATCACTGTATCTCTTGCTCTGTTATAAACCTGCATGTGAACTGGTCTTGTGACCACTAGCTTGTGCTCGGAATTTGTGTGGAATCCTCGAGATCCACCCTGAGCTTGTTGTTGCCTTGCTTTGCTTTGACTGGTCTTGTGACCCCTAGGTCTCCCCCACTTTGCCTATGGGGGTGTGTCAAACATTATATATGTTGTTGTTGTTTAGGCTACAGTGGGCTAGACTATATGGGGTACACTATTCTAGGGTTTGCATTTTGTACTGCCTTCCCTGTTAGTTCAGCCATTCCTGTCTGTTAATTCCGACAGTATGAACATACCAATTCAACAAAGCCAACAATACTGTATGACGAAATATGTCACACACACGTAACACAACGCACATCCACAGCTGCACCAGCTGTCCTCCTTCAGCTTCGACCACAGGAGAGGAGGATTTTCTTGCTGGTGCCGTGTGAGTGACCAATTATGCCAGGTACCATTTCTTCGACGACTTTCCCGGCCTGTTTTTAGATAATGTATAATTTTCGCGCTCTCCGCAAGCGTGGATTACACCGCTCGCACAGCGACTCGTCGTCGCTGTCACGCGGCAAACGCGACGCGATCCAGAATAAAGTGTTTCGAGGTGAGTTCACAGAGACGAAATTCGTCGAAAGCTCGAATGTCGTGCCGAGCTCCGCTCTTCTCACTGCTTCCGCTGTCGGGGCTTTCGGGTGTCGAATATTTGTCGACGGACGCCGTCGCCTTGTCACGGCCGGGACGCCGGGTCCGTGTGATTTGGCTCTCATGATGATGGCCCGGAAAAAAACCATCTTTCTGCCGGTGCGTACTTCGCAAGCGGCGATGCGTTTCGCTACTGTAGCACAAAATTGCCATCTTGCGCCACTCCCGCCAGGCCCTGTCTTCGCGGTGCTTGTCACGCTATGGCTGCTGTCGGGCGCGGCCTTCGCGGCGTGGCTGTGCTACTCGACGCACGCGACGTACCTCGGCGATCGCTACCGCCGCCTCGACACGTGGTGCTACGACATCGCAACTTTGGGGGTGTTGGACGGAAGATTGCTGGCAGACATTTCGGCGACATCGGGTTCCCGCAATTTGCCAACGATGTTTTTTTCTAACCGCCCACCGACTCCGAGTTGATTCTGCTCGCGCAGTTACCGAAATCGTGGTTGGAGTTGTCACCAAAATGTTTTCGGGCAAACAGCTAGAAACACAGGCACTCAATGTGCTGAAAAACTCACGGTGACGCGTGGTTCGTCAGGTTTCCGAAATTTTGGCATACCCGGCAAAAACACGTCACGTTCGTCCAGGACCAAGTGGGTCTTAACATCATGTATAGTAACTATTATGATTCTGCACAACAATTAATTTACGCGTCATGCACATTGTTCATTTCCTTAAGTCTTAACCTAATCGATAATTAAAATAGTTCACAATTGCCTTGGATCAATTTTTGATTAACAACTAATTATTGGCCTATGATTGGGTTGTTGGGGGTGGTTTTATAATTTAAATGTTCATTAAACACAGACTTACATCAATCACTTATTATATTTTCCACCAGGCATCTCTCTTAACCGTGCAGTATCACGATTTCTCAACCCTGATTTGCTTTGCTGTGTCAGCAAAGATTTACACGATTGCAGAAACAGAATGCTTTTGACCAATCACCACTCATTCTCGAGTGGACTCAGCTAGATGTGTGCTGATGTGTGTGCATCGGAGTGGCTCACACTCGCCGCAATCCCACATCGCGCCGATGGGCGATGGTGTGCGCTGTACCAGAAATCTTCGCCTCCCCCCCCCGGCAATTTACAGCATCCAGCGTGGCTTCGCCAGAGGCATCTGGTTCGCTGCAGTTTTTCCCCGTACATTCCATTCTCTAAATGCAGCCTTCGCGTGTTTTTTTCTGCCCAAGGCCAACCAATTCAGCATTAATAAGGCAGTTCTGGTTTTCTATACATCAGTTGATTGTCCGTAATTGCTGAGAAGTTTTTTCTGGGCAGCATCCGGTGTTTTTGACGGGGAACCATTTTCCCAACTGTCAAGTTCCTCCTCACATCTTTGAAGTGTGAACTGAGCAGGGAACGAGCAGGGCACGAGCAGGGCCAGCAATATCTGTCTCGTCTTGAACTAGTGTTCCATTTGTGTGACTGCCTCATTTCATCGAAGTTCTTTAGCTTCCAAGGCATAGAAGTCAGTGCAATATAGTTCCCGCAACCCCCTCCGCGACGTGTAAGCGCATCGTCGAGCACGATGCTGCCGTGACTGACAGTGAGTTTTTTTCTGCGCTCGTCCGTACGTGTGCTATTTCGGTTTTTTTTTCCTTTCCGCTACGTCCATAAGCTTTACCGTAACAAGTTCTTCATTAATGGCTATGCTTCTTCAGGAATACATTCTCATATTGACGATGTCTATTTTCATGCCGTGTCTCATGCTTTCAGATCGTGAAGTGATTCATCATGAGGCGAATGCTGCTATCAGAGACAGATTGAAATATCTGCGAGGTGCTGGCTTTGCCCAAGCAATGTTAACAAGCTTGTTTGAAGACGTTAGAAACCTTTGGAGCGCCTATGCGTGGTCGAGCGTTTCTGGTGAGTTCGCCAATGTTTAAAGATGTTGTTCTTAGTCCTAACAATGGGGCTCTTGTTTTATGCCGCAGATTATTGACGACGGCACATTTATAAATTATTACGACTGTAAGTAGCTGCTGTTTTCGCGTTTTCTTACCTGCCACTCACTTTTTCTGGTCTTACAGCTGATAATCTCTGTTGTACGGAAGTAGTGAGTCCAATAGAGTAGAAATGTGTAATGTTGTACAAGGCATTTAGTATTATTAATGATTTAGCCCTGTAATGCCAGCTTCAATATATTAAATTTCGATTTCAACTGACCAGGTCTGAAACAGACGCGGATAATCGTGAGATTTCTGTTTCTTAGGGCTGTGTTTTGTTATCGTAATATAATTCTTCAATGTTGTCTACAGTACTGTATTTATCTCAATTAAAGCTTTGATTATAATCACATTTTCGTTATCAAATAATAAATCACGAACAATGATTAAAACACTTGTTGCTTTTTTACGCTTTCGAAATATGGGGTAACCCATTCAGTTGCGCGTGGTAACAGAGCAACTGATCAATTCTCGCATGTGCGATGGTCTTGTTTTGGCTCCGATGGTAACAAACCCGAACCACTCGTGCCAAATGCCACGCGATGACTAGGCAATACAGTGCTTTCGGCCCGCAGGTTGGTTTCGACAATTTCCAGGTTGGCTTCAGGTTGGTTCTGTTGCCCAACAATTACCCCCCCGTATTGCCTGCCGAATCTCAGGACCCACGAAATCGGAAGTCACCAAAATTATTTCCAGCAGATTGCTGGAAACCACAATCCTTCGTGCGATGGAGCGCGCCAAGCTCTTCGAGCAACACACGCTCACCACCGTCAGCCAGATCCGGGTGAGCGCTCCCAACGCACCTCACGCCATACGGGGGCCAGAATGGCGGCATTCCCATACACGTTTATCCCAGATTGCTGACCTTTAGAGTGATGGGTGATTTTTAGGGTTGGGAGCTTTTCGGCAGATGCTCGTTTCCCCTGTAGCCCTTGCTAGTAGTGTATCAGCAGGCTGGAACGCCATTTTGCAATCTCGCCCTCGCTCGCACCCTGCGCGATATGCAATGCGGTGCACTTGCGCTGCGCATGGCTCTCCTTCCTTGCCCACCCTTACTAGCCAACCTCCCCCTGTCTCCCCCCTGACTCCCGCTGTCCGTTTCGTTTAAGCCCATGGGGGGAGAGGAGGGGAGGAGGGGGGAGATGGGCGGGGGAGTGGGAGGATTTTAAGTTTGATAAGGGGTTTCATCAAGGGCCCGGGAATGAGGCACAATCATGATTTCTGGTTTAAATCGAATCCGTGCACTTTCGGTCTCAGTTCCTCTGTCCACAGCACCATGCATGTTCACAAGGGTGTGTGCATCAGCAGTTTATGGAACATAGCAGTACACTCATCGATGGGACATGTTCACATCGCGGCAGTGACGTGACGTGAAGTGGCAGACCACATACCCTGCTGCGACATAAGTCCTGCTGTCACACACATCCACCCCTCCTGTCACCCGCACCTCACGTGCCAATCCAAACCAAGGTTGAAAAATACTGTTTTCGTAAAAAACGGCCCGTTTTTTACGGTATTTTTCAAAAAAGAAACAGTGTTTTTTTGTTAAGAAAACTGTTGTCACCAAGGAAAAAAAGGGAAAAACAAGGTCGTATACATTTTTAATCATGCCCACAAGCGCACTCATGCAAGGAGGTGTTCCTCCTCTTCATGCTGGTGATTTTCGCCATCAATTTTGTCCCATAAATGGCTGATTTTTTCTTCGAACGAAACCACCTTCTGGAACCGTTTTTTACCGTTTTTTACGGCCGTTTTTTACGGTTGGTTTTTTACGGCCGTTTTTTACGGTAAATTAAAAAAAAAAAACGACGTTTTTTTTAACCTTGATCCAAACTCCCACGCGCGGCAGACTCTGGCGGGGCTGGCGGCGGTGATGGGCAAGCCCAGGGGCCACGGCAACTGGACGTGGGACAAGTGCCTCACGGAGGAGCACTGGATCGCCTATGTCAACAACACCAGTTACTCACGACCGGGGGACACAGGCGCCATGGTCTGCCTCTTTGTCACAGACGCAGAGAGGTCAGTGGGCCACTGCAACGCGCTCTCTCGCGCTTTGTACTCACCCACCACTCAACTCCGTTTTTCAATTCAAGGCACATGGACAGGGTCCCGCCTCTGGTCCAGCTGTCACACATCCCCCAGCTCAAACCCGCCCCAGCTGCCCGTCTCTGTCCATGTGCTTCCACTGCGGCACGCCCTCCCTCTGCCTCTGCCGTGCCGTGCGCAGGGCTGCCTTTGAGCGGCAGTACAACGGCTCCATTCTCGACTTCACCTTGATGCGGCGCCAGCAGCAGCCTCTGTACTGCCCCAGGCTGCTCGAGTTGTACTCGTACTGGAAAAGCTATTTGCTAGTGGACCTCATGCAGCGCGGCGGCGACGAGCTCTCCTTCCTGCGCAGGACGGGAGACATCATCTTCAGCCGTGTCATGCCCATCGGAAACCTCTCCCTCAACCTCACCGGCTTCAGTCAGTCCCCTCATCTCTCGCCCACACGTCCCAATTTCACCGCAGAACGATCGATCTTTGCCCTCTTCCATTGTATTCCACTTCTTCTCACCTCTGTCCCGCATGCCCGGTTGCATCTCTGCGTGCAGCCGTCGGGGTGCCCATCTTGCAGCATGCGCTGCCACCGAATCCCACGGAGCAGCAGGCGGAGGAGGTGGTGCTGGGAGCAGCTGGAGCGAATGTAGACTTGTAATGATCGCCCGCAACGTGCTGCAGAACGTGTTTACGCCAGGTGCTGCAATTCACGTCAGGTGGTGTAGAGCTTGTTCACCACTCTTTTTGCTGCGCTGCACCGCACCCCACCTCTGCGAGGGCCACATGCTTACGATCTTCAACTAGCTGGATTGGCAGCTTTCTTCTTTCCTTTCAACTTTCGAGCCTTACCTTTCTCACCATTTCTGCCATTCCTCGTTTCCTCTGGCTCTTTCTCCCTGCCTCTCATCACCAGTCCTTTCTACTTCTTCCTTGAATCTTTCTGCCTTGACATGCCTTCACCATGCATCCTGCAAACTTCAGACCCCAGTATCACATTCGAGGTGTATGAGACCACGGACCCCAATGCCCTGACAATGATCTACGGCCCGGGCCCACGCCTTCTGTACTACCGCGACCGCGACATCCTTCCCATGACCGACATCTCGCCGCCCAACATCACGCGCCCGTGGGAAGAACGCTCTGTCGTGCCCCTCGATCTGCTTGGGGGCCGTTTGCGGCGCTACCAAGTGTGGTGCCGGTGAGTGTGCTGCGGTGCCGGTGATGTGCTGTGGTGCCGATGAGTTTTGTGTGGTGAAAGGTGTTAATAGACCCCCAATCGGAGTACTTAACAAGTATCCTAGTGATGTAGTGGCTAGGATTCTGACATGGTATCAGAGCGAAATTCTCGGGTTCAAACCTGCCTACGTGCCACTGCTGCTGTGCCGTCTCCTAAAACTTCCCAATGAGGGGGATGTCCTAGAAAACCTGCACTAGGGATTTCCGATCGATCCTAGGGAAGGGTTACACGCACACTTGTCTGGAGGGTTATGAACGCACTCACTTGCTACTTAGCAAGCCTTTTTATCCCAGTGGTGTAGTGACTGTGATTCTGACAAAAGAGAGTGTTTTGTGTGGTGCTGTGCTGGTGACTGCTGTGTAGTGACAGTGAGTGTTTGTGTGCTGCTGGTGAGTGCAGCATGGTGAAAGTGAGTGTTGTGTGTGCTGCTGAGTAGTGCTGTGTGCTGCCAATGAGTTCTGCTATGCCCCTTCTGCACAATCCCATTCTTCGCTCACGTTCTCCGCGAAACCACTAATTTCTTATTCCTATTTTCAATGGAAGTCTTGGCTGGACCCCTCCCTCCCTCCATGTCACTTGGTCCCTTTACTTAACCCCACCCAGCTACATGGAGACACTCTTGTGGGGTGTGCCCTTCCTCTGGGCAGCTCTCGCTCTAGTGCTGACCACTCTGGTGGCGGCGGTGGCGTGGCAGCAGCGGGTGGGGTACATGCGCAGCGAGGAGAGCTTGGCAGCGGCGGACCGGCTGAGAGGGAAGGCGAGGGCAGCGGAGCGGTCGAAGAGCTCATTCGTGGCGTCCATGTCGCACGAGCTGCGCACGCCCATGCTCGGTATCGTGGGGCTGCTCGATGCTTTGGAGGACCGCGGCCTCTCTGCCACCCAGCGCCAGGACGTGCGCGCGGCACGCACTGCCGCCCACGACACGGTGCGCCTCGTCAACCGCGTGCTCGACCCCTCCAAGCTCGAGGCGCGCCGCATGCCGCTCTGCTGCTCGCCCTTTCACCCGCAAGTGTGGCTTGAAGAGATTGTGCTGGGCTGCTGTGAGCGGGCGCAGGACAAGGGTATCGAAGGTCAGTGTGTGTGACAAGGGCATTGAATGTGAGTGCATGTGCGAACTGGTGAAGGAGGGATCAAGAACTAGGTGAATTGGTTGGAGTGCGTGGATAATGAGCAGCAGGGGTGTGTTAGCAGATCAGGATGCATGCAAGCTGACACCTAGGTTCGTGCATGTAGGCTGGTGTGGCATTGCTGCCATTGTTTGGGCTTAGTAAACACTCCGTGTCAGAATTCTAGCCACGACACCATTGGGATAAAATGGCTTGTTAAGTAGCAAGAAAGGTCGTCCACAACCCCCTAGATTTTGCACCTGTATTCGTGCCGTTGGACCAATCAGGGATCCCCAGTGCAGGTCGTCTTACACCCATTTTCACTGGGATGCCCTAGGACACGGCACAGTAGCAGCGACACCCTTGCCAGCATGCACCGGGGATTCGAATCCAAGACCTTCGCTCCAATACCATGTCAAAATTCCTGTCACCACACTACTGAGATAAAATGGCTTGTTAAGTAACGGGTGAGTCCGCTCACAACCCCTCAGGCTTTTTATATGTAACCATTCCCTAGGATCAACTGGAGATCCATAGTGCAGGACTTCTGACACTCCGCGCCGCTTCCATAAGTGTGCTCCGTTGCTGTGGGCGGGTGGCATGGCATGTGCGTGTACAAACGAATACGAATACGTGTCGAGTAATAGTATGTTTTGTATAGTCAGTGTCGAACGGCTAATGCATGTTTGATAAAGAGTGATACAATGCACCTAATAATATCAACACTACGACTCAATCCTGCACCATGAGCTTTCGCTAACTTCTCTCCAGCAACTATCTTGCTAGGCTTTTGAACACGGTTCTCATGAGGCCTCTTGTAGACAGATTGCCAAAAATGATAGCCGCATGTGGGGAGGGGGGAGAAGGTGGGGGGGGGGGGGAGGGGGGTGTGGGGGGGGGAATGGTAGAATACCAAAGATTAACGAATATCCCAAATATCCGTTAGCCGAATATTCTACATCCACGAATACTCGTGATGCGAATATTTTCAAATACACGGCCGTTTCTTATTCTCTAGAATTTAGTTATTCGAACAAATATCGATTAATTCTCGAATACCGAATATTCTTGTACAGGTTTAATGGCGTGGTAAGCTTTGCATCAACTCACAAAATCACTCTCCACTGCTTGTGCTTGGCGTGGCTGTGGTGTTACAGTGGCGGGCATGGTGGATACAGGAGTGCCTGTTGTGTTGCATATGGACACCATGCGACTCTCACAAGTGCTCAACGAGCTCATAGGTCAGTTCAGCACCACATGCCCACCTCTCCCACCATTTTCCTATCCTCCCCCATTCCCACACCCTCCTCCATCCCCTCCCTTCTCTTCTTCCTTCCCCTTTCCCACCCCTCCTTTTCCTGGGATGATGAATGCTTTCGTGTAGCAACTCAGCACTTTTATGCGTCTCCCCATGTGCTGTTCACATCACTATGTTTGATATTCAAAGCTGGTCTGTGTTCCCAACCCAAACGCACATCCCAACGACACCACAGCCATACCGCCGGCAGACATGCAATGTGCTACACGGCGAGGGGGCACGTGCTAGTGCGAGTGTCCGTGTGCTCCGCTGCTACCCCTCTCGAGGACTTCCTTCACCACCACCTCCGTAAGCGTTGCTTTGTTGTCACCCTTCACTCACTCAGCTCCCCCTCTCCTCTCCCTCTCTCTCTAGTCTAGACCGAAGCTGCGTTTTTGCTTGCCATTCACTGCTCTCGCCGTATGACTCACTTTCCTTGTTACGCCATGCGACACTCACTGTTCCTCCCTTCCCACTCTCCCCCCTCCCCCCCCCCCCCCCACCTCCCCTCCCCTGCCCGTCCTTGTTTCGTTCCTCACAACTCTTCCCTGCTGCCTGCCTTACCTTGCATCCCTCTTCTGCACCCGAATATCAGACTGCCCGCTCCACCACCACACTCCTCCTCCGTCGCACTCCTGGCTCTTCTCCTGGTTGGGCTGCCTGCACACACAGCTGGGGCTTCTCGTCCGTAGAGCAACTGCGGTGTGCGGGTGGGAGCAAGTGGAGGATCAGGGAGTGCCGTATAAACGTGAGGGGAATGAAGATCTCTCACCACCCACATATGATGCACACACAACCGTTGCAGTGCTGGGAGAGGAGGAGCAAGTGGGGGACGTGAGGGGTGAGGGTGAAGGGGATGGCGAATGGGATGGCTCTGGGTGGAGTAGCGGCGGCGGTGGAGAGGAGATGCAGCTGGTGCTGTCGTGTGCCGACATGGGCTGTGGGTTTGATGCATCCTGGGAGGAGCTTTCAGAATTCAAGGTGAGAGCGTGAGGACACGATGGAATTGTAAGGGTGGGATGGCAATGTGGCATGACGGTTGGGGAGCTCTTGATTGTGAATCACAGGCAGCATTGTGTCTCCGTATAAGCAAACTTCTCTGGTGGGTCGTGTCACATTGACCTTGCTCTCTTTCTCTCTTAATCATGCAAGTCGGTGCACAAGGCTCATGATGATGTCTCCCCTTATCCGACTGTTTGTGGTTCGCTGCACGGGCGATCGGAGAGCGGAGGAGCAGGCCTGGGATTTGTGCTCGTGCACCAGCTGGTGAGCCCTCTCTGAGATTCTCCCATCTTGTGCTTTCCTCCTAGTGTGAACTCTTCACCTCGTACCAACCACCTAAGTTGGATTGGAACAGATGTGTCCAGTGTTGTGGACACCAGCGTCGAAACGTTGGCGTCAAATTGATGAATGCTAGATTTCAAACATTTTGGACGCCAGAAAAGCGTTCCTCTCTTCTCTTGGTTTGCCACCTTGCGCCACTTGTGTTTTAAGCTGTGTGGAGAAAAACACGTTCAGCGTTTTGAACGCTGGCGTTTAAACGCTGCGTTTAAAACGCAGAACGCATTTTGGGGGGTCCTGAAAACGCTAAAAAAACGCAGGGCTGGGGCAGGGTGAAAAAACTTCTGGGCAGACAAAAAAATTTCCAATAGGACATTGGGAGGAGGGGGAGAAGGACACAGCACAGATTTGAGCATTTTTTCTCCCCACATGATATTTTTCCCCATAACATTATCTAAACCCTTGGGAATTTTGGTTGAAGGTCTGGTTTTCAGGGGTCGATTTGGGTTGAGATGGGTTGGGTTTTGGCGAAAATGACGTCGTTCTGCGTTTTTCCTGTGCGTTCAGCGTTTTGCGTTCAAACGCACGCGTTCAAACGCAGAACACAATGCTTCAGATGCGTTTTTCTCCACTCAGTTTTTAAGTAGACTCAAGACATACCCATGCTCCCCTGAGCGTCTCCTATTCTGTTCCAATTCTCGACCAAACCAGCACCGCACGGTAGGTTCTGAGGCCGGCCTCTACTGAGGTGAGGTCATGCAATCAATAGGTCTCCCAACCAGCAGCAGCGAGCTCGTTTGCTGCTGCTGCCATCACCTGCTCTCGTTATCCTCGGTCGCCATGTTCCAAGTCCGAACCATGCGACACCAGTGCCTGCCGCCTCCATGCACTGTCCCGTCTTTCTTTCTTCCCAGTGCCTTGCGTCTCTCCCGCCTTCTACTCGCGCCTTTCCTCCCAACGCTCGCATCGCACCTTTTAATCTAATCGGCATTACCTCACCCCATTGTGTTCACGCCCCTGCATGTGCTGCTGCTAGATACCGTGTTTCGCCCAAATTCACTCGTCACAATGTCTGAGTTACGAAACTGCTCTGGGTTTGCCTGACTTGATCCGTTTGCCGTACCTGCTCGTGGCATGTCACCTCCTCAGAGCAGCAGAGGGTTCATATGCGGCCTAGTGCCCCCTCCACCCCCTTTCCCGTTTACTCCCCACCATCCCACACCCCCCCTCTTCCATCCCCTCCCGCCTGCCATGCCCCATCGCCTCCCAGGTGGCCCTCATGGGCGGCCGTGTTGCCTGCCTCTCCCACCCCGTCCCCTTCGCCCTGCCCTGCGGCCCTCCCCTTCCTGCCGTTCCTCCCCCTCCTGCTGCTGTTGCTGCTGCTGCTCCTGCTGCTGCTCCTGCTGCTGTTGCTGCTGCTGCTGCTGCTCTTCCCCCGCACCCTCACCACACGAGCAAGGCAAACGGGAGAGACGAGGGGGGTTCAGATGAGGGGGATGAGCGGGCGGCAGGGGATTCATGGGGATGTGACTCGTGGTTGGGGAATAAGGGCGGGCTCCGCAGCAGCTGGAGGGTGTGGAGGGGGCTGAGAGGGTTCCGAGGCAACGGCAGCGACATGGACAGAGGGAGAGTGAGAGGCAGAGCGGAGCATGGGGTAGCAGCGTGGCTCTGTGGTATGCAGGGCATGCGCGAAAGGGAGCCGCGTAATGGGGAGGCGGAGGGCCATGCAAAGTGCACGAGGAGCATAGAGGGAGTGGCTGTGGGTGTCGTGGGACTGGAAGGCAGCATAAGAGAGGTGAGGCTGCTAAGGATGCGAAATGGACCTGATGTGGAGGGTTGCTGCCATGGGCCTGTGTGTGTGAAGGGGAAGGTGGATGTGGTGGAACGCTCTGTTGTTCTTCCTCGCACTCTTTGCATCTAATCCCCTTGCTGTTTCTGTGGCAGCTCACGGCGCGCATGCTGGCGGGTCTCGGCGCACACGTGCACGTGCTGCCCTGCTCCCTGGGCTCAATGCAAGCACTGCCGCCCTCGCTGCTGAGACGAGGACAGGTGGTGTGGAGGGGAGCTGCGAGGATGCAGTGAGGGCGCAGGGGGAGGGGGAGGAGATGAAAGATGGCGAGTGCAGAGGGAGTTGCTTGTGTGGTCAGCCGGGTTTGGGGGTCATTGAGGAGGGGGGAGGGGGAGGTTGTGCGGGAGAGGTAGGGGATGAAGAGGAAGGAAACGAGGCGATGCCATGTGTGGTGGTGGTGAATGAGGAGGATGCATGGTGGCAGCAGGGCGGGAGAGCAGCAGCTGGCATGTGCTGGGAGAGTGAGCATGTTACGAGTAGGGGAGGTTACCACCAAGGTGGGTGGAGCGGGCTGGCGGGTGGGCAGGGGGGTGGTGGGGGCAAAGGCGCGGGTGTGGTGGCGCTGGCGCCGGGGGAGGCAGCAGCATGGCAGGCAGCAGCAGTGGCGCTTGTGAGGCGCTGCATGGCAGCACACCGGGCTGGGGGGAGAGCTGCGCTGGATGGAGGCCAAGGGGTGGTTGGGAAAGCGGGGAAGGAAGAGGTAATAGAGGAAGGGGGTGGAGGGGCAGGGAGTCGGTTGAAGGGAGGTGATGAGAGGCAGCCTTGCTGGGATAGGGTGGCTGGGATCGTCATTCTCGCTGTGTGCTCTGCTGGATCCACACAAGAGGGGTGGGACGAGGGGGAGAGGTTGGATGAGGGGGAGGGTGTGGATGGGGGGGAGGAGGGGGATGATGGGGAGAGGGGGGATGAGGGGGAGAGGGGGGATGAGGGGGAGGGTGGGGATGGAGGAGGGGAGGGCGATGAGGGGGGCAGTGGGGTCTGGAGGGAGAGGGTGGAGAAAATCAGCACAAGTGCAGATGAGGGAGAGTGGGAGGAGGTGTGTGGAGATGAAGGGGGGCCAGGGAGCGTTGGTGGAACGAGGCAAGCAGCGATTGGTCTGTGTGCTGCTGGTGTGCCCTCCTCATCGCTCAGCACTGCCTCTGCTGCTTCTGCCAATGCTGGCTCTACTGCCTCTGCCGGTGCTGCTGCTCCCCGTGTGGTGGTGTGCTGCTGCCCGCTGCACTCCCACCGTCTGCACCGGGCCGTCCAGGTGAGCTCCACACGACTCTTCTTGGCTCCTGACGAGCTTGTATTGCTCTTCATTGCATGACACCAATGCTGCCAAAACCGACTATGAAAGCGTGACCCCTTGCGAGCTGGCTGACACCTTCTGGGTAAAAAAGAAACAGTGCCCACTTGCTCACCTTTAGTGGATCGGTGTTAGCTTTCTCAGTACTCACAAATGAAAGCGGCCGTTGTTGTAAATGTATATTATATACAACATTCATAGACTAGAATAGGTGTAGTTTCTTATGTTCTTGGGGGGTTGGGTGAACACTCCAACCACACTTTGTGGTTGGTCAAGATTGGATTTGGTCATGGTCCTTGGTTGGCACTTGCCAACATTTGGTCCTAATACCAACCAATCACAACCTATATTGGTTTCCTACTCCACAAGGCACCTCGCCCATTGGCCAACTTAGTGGCCAATAAAGTTAGCTCCTCCTCCACTCTTCTCTTCCTTGCATGCTTGTACTATAGAGCCTCCTTGGCTCATTCTTGAATCCTATCAGTTGTTACATGCTGGGCTTCAAGAGTGCCGCCAAGCAGTGGGTCAGTCTGGCCACCCGACCGAAGCAATCGCGAAATTGCCAGTAATTTTGCCACTTGTGAGGATCGAATGACTTGGTTCATAAATAATAATATGAGCACCTTGGTACAACACGATGCTATATATAGGCTCGATATAAAGGCAGTAACCCGGGTGTTACTACAAGGCTCCGTGGGTGGCGAAGCGTCCCAAACGGTTTCTTCCAAATTTGGTAGAAGACAATTCGGTGGCAACCGAAAAGCCTAGAATTTGGTGCACTCAACCTAGTTCGGTGCCTATATCTCAGCAACGAAACTAGGAAATCAAGCAAAGGCATGCAAGATAAAATAAAGTTAAGCTAAGTAATGCATAATCAAGCAGAATCAAGTCGTCGTACTCTCACACCACTGCTCCTCTGCACCTTGCCTTATCGTCCTCTTTTTTACACTCAACATTCATCTCGCCTTCCCACGCCCATCCCTCATCCTCACAGGTGGCGGCATTTGGAGTGGATTGTGAGAGTCTATACCCTGGGAATCGGGGGCGCGAGACAAGGGATAGCTCTGAGCCTGCCTGGCAAGCAATACAGGGGACGCAGCAAGAGAGCGACGAGGAAAGGTCAGGGCAGCAGAATTCTGGCAGGCAGAGGAGTGAAGAAAGGGGCGATGATCAGCAGCAGCCTGGCAGCAGCAGAGATGAGGCAGGGGTTGATGCAGGGCGTGGCGAGCCTAGTCAAGATGGCAGTATGCAGAGTGAGATGAGTGAGTGTGCTCCCAAGGACCTGAATGAGCACGCAGTGGTGAGGAGCGCGAGCGAGCATAGTACAAGCTTGACAGAAGTGGAGCCTTGTAGCAACACAGCACGGCAAAGGGCAGCAGCAGCAGCAGGCAGAGCATCCGGGGCGGCAGGGGGGTTGCTTATGGGGCAGCGCGTGCTGGTGGGGGAGGAGAGGGGAGCGGGTGGGGGGTATCTGGCGGGGCGGCGCGTGCTGGTGGTGGACGACACGGCGGTGAATCTGCTGGTGGCCCGCCGCACGCTCACCCGCTGCGGCGCCAGCGTCAGCACGGCGGGCAGCGGGGAGGAGGCGGTGCGGCTGGTGGCGGCGGCTGTGAGTGCGGCAAGCCATGGCGCGGCAAGCGATGCCAGCGCGGTGCTGGATGTGGTGCTCATGGACCTACACATGCCCACCATGGACGGGTGAGTTCTGCCATGCATGGGTGTGTGGTGCTCATGGACCTGCACATGCCCACCATGGACGGGTGAGTTCTGCCATGCATGGGTGTGTGGTGCTCATGGACCTGCACATGCCCACCATGGACGGGTGAGTTCTGCCATGCATGGGTGTGTGGTGCTCATGGACCTGCACATGCCCACCATGGACGGGTGAGTTCTGCCATGCATGGGTGTGTGGTGCTCATGGACCTGCACATGCCCACCATGGACGGGTGAGTTCTGCCATGCATGGGTGTGTGGTGCTCATGGACCTGCACATGCCCACCATGGACGGGTGAGTTCTGCCATGCATGGGTGTGTGGTGCTCATGGACCTGCACATGCCCACCATGGACGGGTGAGCGGTGCTGAGTGGTGGGCATGGGCGGGCGGGTGAGTTGTGAGCGGTGGCCAGCGGTTGTGAGAGTGTTGAGCATGGTCGGGTGAGTGGTGGTGAGTGGTGGTGAGTGGTGGTGAGTGATGGGTATTGATGTGGTGAAGAGCGGTACAGTAAAGGGGGGAAGGGGCGTGATGAGTACGGGCGGAGTGGCATCAAACTTCTGGAGAAATTCATGGAGGTTCTTATGTTGTGTCCCGTGCTGACTGCTTCAAACGCTTTGTGCCCTGAGCCCAGACTGGCGGTCGGTCAGTGAACTTAACTAGGTGACTGCACTAAGATTAAGTGTGAATCAAGTGACAGAAAGTACTCCTTCGCTTTGGCTCTTGTTTGATGCATCATACACTCTCTGTGCTGCCTGTGCTGTACTGCCAGTGCTGTGTGCTGTGCTGTGCTGCCTGTGTTGTGCTGCTTGTGTTGTGCTGCCTGTGCTGTGCTGCCTGTGCTGTGCTGCCTGTGCTGTGCCGCACTCTTCCCAGGTTCATGGCAACAGAGGCGATACGCGAGCTTGAGAGGGCTGCAGCCCCCCTGGGGTCCACCCCGGCAGCACAAGCAGCAACTGGCGGTGGTGCACAATCAGACTCCCAGGCCGCTGCTGCAGCCTCTCACCCCGTGATTCCAGTCCCCACGCAGCCACGAGTGCCCATGTTGGCCCTCACAGCCGATGTAGATGCTCAAATCACGCAGCGATGCCTTGCCAGTGGCTTCGATGGCATTCTGCAGAAGCCCATTGACCCCAAGCAGGTCGCCAGTCAACTGCTACGGATAGAAAGGCCTCCTCGATTGGGACCCTTACGAACAGTTTCGCATCCAACGACACGATTGTTGCCTGCAACAATGGCACTTTGATCCCGTTGATCAAACTAATGGGCCCTAACCAGAGTCTGCACCAGGATTTTTGCGTATCAAAAGGTAAAACACATTGTACATACATGGATTGGTTTAGTTTTTTTAAATATATATTACATGTATATATTTTGTCAGCTGTATCTTTGACGATTTTTTTTACAACTTGTTTTTAGAGTAGGGTAAGTGTATTTATCTTCTTCTTTTCAGTCCACAATCTGTTCTTGAGATGGTACCGTATCACCCCGGATAGAAGCGCAGGCCTATGATAAGCGCATGCGCTTCTATCTGGAGCAATGCGCTTATGGCCGATCCTCAATTATAAGCGCATCCCCTTTGAAAACTGTTGCAATCTGAAGTGTGACTTAGCGAAAGGATCGTTCAGGGTTGATCACATGTTCTGTCGCAGCGGAAGTAGTGAACTCAGGTCAGAGTGAATGTAAATGACTGAGATTGATAATAGCATGCATACATAGGGTTTATATAGAAATACAAAGGAATGCGAAACGACCTAGACTAGCCATGTACTCTAAGGGGTACATTCCCTTATTGCAGCGAAATTCAAACCGTGCGGCGCGGGAACCAGTTTCAAACCTTTTCTCGCTCTTTTCATTTCAAATGTTTCTGCCTGCATCGGTCTTGATCAGACGGTTGCTGTGTCGCTTCGACTCTTCTGAGTACTCGTCTTCGTACTCGGTAGAGTCGGCTCCTGTAGCATACAGGAATGCCTTCTCATAAAACTTCATATCGTAACACTCCCCTTCATTCCTGGACGCGAAGGGTGCTGACTCGCTTGACCACTCCGGTGAGGTCGGAGCAGTGCTTGAACTGCTGACGTGGCAATCGCTTGGTGAGGAAGTCGGCTGCCATCTCAGTGGTCGGGCAGTACGGGAGGTCAACCTTGCCCTGGTCGATTTCGTCCTTGACGAAGAAGTACCGCAGTGCGATGTGCTTCGTGCGGTTCACGAACCCAGGCTTGTTCGCGATCTTGATCGCGCTCTGGTTGCCGCAATGCAGACGAAAGGTAGGCGAAGTTGGGATTTTCGCCTCCTGTAGCAGCTCCTGCAGGTACAGGCCTTCGCGAACTGCTGCTGTCACGACGATGTATTCAGCTTCAGCCGATGACAGGGCAACCAGTTCCTGCTTCTGCGAGTTCCAGGAGATGGGGCCAGTTGGCTCCAGTCGGAAGGCGAAGCCGGTTCAGGACCGTCGATTCGCTGGGTCAGCGGCGTGATCTGCGTCCACGTAGCCGTTGAGGTTGAAGGATGTTGTTGGCAGCGTGGAGTAAGAGAGCCCGATGTCAGGTGTGGAGATGAAATACTGCAGGGCATGCTCTAGGTCAAGCTGGTTCTCGGCTACTGGTTTGCGGGAGTGTTGCGCCAGTTGGCTGGCGAAGTACGAAAGGTCGGGTCGGCATGTGACAGATGCGAACAGCAGGCAACCCAGTTGCTGCTGGTACAGTTGAAGTCCCGCGGGGGACAGAGGTTTGTTGTCCGGTTTGTAGTTGGTGCTGGGGTTGCGGTAGGGAGTTGAGAGTGGTGCGCGTGAAATGTTGAAGCGTTCCCCCAGCTGCTCTGCTTCTTTTGAAGCTGACAGATGAATTGCTTCTGGCGCGTAGGTGATGTTCAGGCCCAGAAACTTGGTGACTTTGTGGTTGATGGTGATGTCCACGCGCTTCGCCAGGTTCTCTTCGAACTGATTGAGGAGCGTGTTGCAGGTGCCAGTGTAGAGCAGGTCGTCGACGTAGACGGTAAGGAGGATGTAGTTACCGTTGAGGTGGAGGCGGTACATTCCCGGGTCGTGCGGCAGCTGCCTGAAGCCAATCTCGAGTAGAATCTTGTGCAGGTGCTGCTGCCAGAGACGAGGCGCCTGCTTGATCCCATAGAGGGATTTCTTCAGCTGGCAGACCCTGGGGTCTCCTTCCCCGTAGGTGTGTGGCTGCTCCACAAAGATGGTTGCGTCCACCAACGCATATAGGAATGCGTTCTTCACGTCGATCTGTCGCAGTGGCAGATGCTTAGCGGCGGCTATGGCGAGTAGAATCCTGACTGAGGTGTGACGACTAACAGGAGCAAAGGTTTGATCGAAGTCAATGCCGTGGCGCTGGTCGTATCCTCGTACGAGCCACCATGCTTTGAAGCGTTCGATGGTTCCGTCTGCATTAGTCTTGAGACGAAAAACCTATTTTCAGCTTAGCACCCTCCTCCCCTTCACTGCGTCACGATTGACGAGGACCCATGTGTCACGGGACTCTAGCACCTTTAAATCAGCGTCCATCGCGGCACGCCACTCCTTGGCGTGAGGGCCGGTGAGGGCCTGGCGCGGGTTCTTTGGTTCGACGGCACGGACCATGGTAGAAACAGAGGTGTGGAGGCCAAGAAGTTGCAGGCCAGACACGTTCGTAGTATCAACGGTGTCGGTGATGGGGACTTCCACCACGTCGTCATCGTCGCTCTCGTGGCCAGGTGAGGATGTGCTTGGTTCGGCTTGGCTGCGGGATGGTCCAGGCGCAGGGGCGTCGTCGCTGTCGTCGTCGTCATCGTCCGTGCGGGGGCGAGGCGGAACACAGGGATGGTCGTCGGTGTCATCGCGATCGAATGCTGTTGCTGCTGCTGCTTGATCCTCGGGAGACGCAAAGCTGCGAACGTTGGCGATCCAGACATGGCGCGAGTAGGCGTCGATGAAGGTCAGCATGTACTTTTCACCGTTGAGTCCGCCGCAGGTGAGCACGATGAAGTCGCTATACACCTTCTGCAGCTTCTTGTAGCGATTGGTGCTGGGTTCCAGAGAGGGGTAGGCGCTATGAGTGAGGGCTGGTGTGGGGCAGACAGTGCAGGTGATTGGGTGTGGGGTGTTGTGAGGTTCGGTGCCGTCGGGGTGTAGGAGTGCTCATTGGAGGAAGACTTTGGCGCGGAGGCAGTTGGCGAGGGTCTGGCGCGAGGGATGGCCAAGTCGCTGGTGCCAGAGGTCGTCTTCTGCGCGAATGCCGCTGGTGCGCATGTAGCGTGCATAATGCTCCGCTGCTTCTGCCTCCTTCTCCTGCGGAATTTGGATCGGGGGTTCCTCCTCTTCTCCCGGTTCTGCTTCGTCTCCTGCTTCTGCTTCTGTTGATGTCTCCCCTTCTGCAGGTGCCGTTGTGAGATAGAGGGCGCAAAATTCGCGGTCGGGGATGATGTTCAGCAGTGTTGTCGTTCCTTCGATGAAGCGAGCAAATGGATCTGGACGGGAGATTGGACCAAGAGAGTCTCGTGTCGGTGTTGGAGGTACGTTCCCCTCCTCAAGTTCCATCCAGGTACTCTCCCAGCGGTAGGGTGAGCAGGGAGGTGAGCGGCAGTCGCCCGAGGGGTATGGCGACGCGAGGTGATTCCTCTCCTCGTTCAGCTTGCGTTTCTCATTCTGCTTCCTCCAGCTCTTCTTGTGTCAGCTCCGCTTCGTGTGTTTCTTTCGTGCCCCATCCTCTAGTAATAACCATGCCGTCGCCGCTGGCTCCCCATGCGCCAGTAGCTGATCCCCAGATAGCGCCCTCCTTTGGCTCGTAATCTTCATCTCCCCACCCGCCTCGTCGCACTGACTCTTCGCTCCAGCCTGCCGCAACGCGCTCTTCGTATAACTTTTGTTTCTTTTCTGGCCTGGCCTTATCTCGTTCCTCCTTGACGCTCAACTCGTCTCGTTCGTCAGGATCCTACCAGGCCGGGTCAATCTCGCGGTGATAAACCTCGCGAGTGTACGGGCGTGGGCGACCTTCCTCGTCTTTTGTGCCAGTGTTGGCTTCGAGCATGAAGCGGAGGGTGTGAGGATCTAGGATCGAGCTCAGAAAAGATGATTGTGAATTGAATGATCACCTGGGTACAACACGAGGCTATATATAGGCTCGACACAAGGCAGGTAACCCAGGTGTTACGCGAATGTTCCGAGGGTCGCGAAGCGTCCCGAACAGAACCTTCCCAAACTCGGTAGAAAGCAATTCGGTGGCAACCGAATAGCTTGAGTTCGGTACACGTAACCTGGTTCGGTGCCTATAACTATAATAACTATAGTAAAGCAACGAACCTAGGAAATCAAGCAATTCATGCATGCAAAAAATAAACCTAAGCTAGGAATAGCGTAAGGAAATAATAGCAAGCATGCATGGCTGGCATAAGCCGACGTACTCTCACACGTCCCCCCCTCAAAGCTGGGTGGCGTGAGATACACCCTGCTTGACAAGATAGTCTCTCAGAGCACGGCGTGCGTTGCCCATATTGTAGGGATTAAGGACGGAGTCTACGAAGATTAGGTGCCGAAATATCTCAAAATCGTTGGACTAGATTTTTGGACAGAAATGTCAACTTCACAAGAAACGTTGTCGACGAAAATTACACTGTTGGAATCTCACGGAAACTGAGTATATTGTAGCTCTAGACCGTGGCTATAATTCTCAATTTGAATCGCACAAAAAGGTGAAGTATTTCTCGAGTTATGAATTTCGGCGAACTAGGGGGTATGCTGCCATAGAAAACTTAACTCAATCACAATGGTTCTCACAAGTTCCACAAGTTCCACTAGATAGTTAGAGTAGCACTAAACCAGGTGGGAGGGAAGAGGAGGACGAGAGGGAAGGTCCCAAGGGAGTCCCTAACCAAGGAAACCCCATGCCACACAAATCCCCTCTCTATAGGCACCCCACCTTTGACATTTGTCACTTTCCCAACTCATGCCATCCACCTCATGCCTACTTGGCAACACTTGCCAACCTGGTTTGGTTTCACCCAACCACTTGGCAGCATCTACAGTGATGGGTTCGAATTTCCCAACCCCCAAAAGTCTGTACCCCATATAAAGTCAACCCCACAACTTCCCACAGTCGCCGCAACCAAAGTACAGAAAGCATACGAACTCCAACGTTCGTAACTTTCTTGTTCTTGCTCCGATTGAAGCGATCCTTGGCTCGTCGGAAAGCACTTGAGCAGAGAAGTCACTTCAGGTATCTGCTCATTCCAAATGACATTCACAAACACTCGGAAAATCCAAACCGCACAAACACAAATTCTTGCACACGCTCACACCACGCATGCAACGCACGAACATATGATGGGAGGCAGACAGACGTGAATGCGATTGACAGCATCACACAACAAACTCCCCCTCTGGCTGCCAACCATCATCCCACATGCCATAGCTCAAGCATGCACCCTCAATGCACACTCATTCCAGCAAGCTTCATTCACATCCAGCATTGATCCCAATAATTAGTCATCTCCTTCCAACATCCCACTTCCAACATCTCCAATTTTCCTCAAATCTGCAGCACCCCTCTGTAGCCTCTCTCTCATGGCACATCCAAGGCCTCTCAGTGTAATCCCACACCAATAGACTCTCTCATCCTCATTTATTCGCTCAGCCACACTCCCAGCAGGTACCACACTTGGCTTTCCAAAGCTGGGATAGGTCAGCCCGTTAGGAGGGCGCACATCCCTCCTAGGACGGTCAGCCGTACGTGCGGCACCTTGTGGAGCACTTTGCTGCTGCTGCTGCTGCTGCTGCTGCTGCTGCTGTTGCTCCTCCACCTCAGGTTCTTCTCCATCCTCAGTCACTCCAGAGATCTCCTTCTCAGAGACAGAAACCTCCACCTGCCTCGAAGGCCGCTGCACCTCATCGGCCTCAATGATCAGCGGTGTAGCAGGAAGCTTCTGCTGCTGCTGCTTCCACTCCTTGTAGTACAGAGACTCAAGGAACTTCACATCCCTTGATACAGCCAGCTACTGGCTGGTCAAGTCCCAAATCAGCCAGCCCTTATGATCCCTAGCGAGCCCCAAGTGCACACCCCATCTCCCAGAAGCCTCCAACTTTCCCCTCGTTTCCTTAGGCACATGAAACACCACCATGCACCCGTAAGCTCTCAGCATGTTCACCGCTGGTGCACTCCCATACCACTTGGTGTAGGGGACCCACTGCTTGTCCCCCACAGTCGCCAGCACCCTGTTCTTTCAACGGCGACCTGCCTCAGTGCAGTCACCCAAAACGGATCCGGCAGCCCTGCACGCCCAAGTAGAGTGCGAGCACCTTCCTGCAGGTCCAGTTGAACCGCTCAGCCACGCCATTCTGCTGAGGGTTGTAGGGCACTGTGAGCTGATGCTGAATGCCCTTCTTCTTCAGCACCGCCTCAAAATCAGCACCAATGAACTCTCCCCCGTTGTCGGTGCGGATCACTTTCACCTTGTGTCCGCTCTCCCTTTGTGCTCTCGGCATCCACTCCTTAAGAACAGCCGCTGCCACCTCCCCCTTAGTCTTGAGAGGGTACACCCACACCGCACGCGTGTGGTCGTCCACAATGGTCAAGAAATAGCGGCTGCCCGAGAGAGAAAGGGCCCTCGTGGGGCCCACCACATCCATGTGCACAAGTGCAAGTGGAGCCTTGGCTGGTCCCGTGCTGCTGCTGAAGGGAAACTTCGTGAATTTGGTCTCAAGGCATGTAGGGCAGCTCCCAATCTCCTTCGCTGCCCCCTTCACCTCCAATCCCTTCAAGCTCCCATCCTTCACCAACTTCTGCAGCATAGGAATGTTGATGTGGCACAGCCTCTCGTGCCACGTCTCCCAATCGGCCTCACCACTTCCAGATGAAGCCTTTGCCCATGCAGCCGTTGCATCCACACCAGCAAGCACCTCACCATGTGATTGCTGTGGCTGCTGCACCTTCTTGACTGCATCCAGGGCCCCAGCAGTTGGTGCAGTCTCCTCTCCTCCCGCAGTTGCCTTAGCCGCTGCCGCTGCCTTTGCCGTTGCTGGTGGTTTCCCATTCCAAGGGATGATGGGCAGCTGCCACAGGTCCTTGATGCAGCTGCTCTTCTCGTCCAAGTCCCACAGCAGCAACTTCCCAAGCTTCGCACGGCAGCTGGTTGGGCCGAACGTAACTTTGGCCTTGCTTTTCTGCAGTCGGCGCACAGAGAGGAGGTTAGCGGACAAGCCTTCAACAAGTAGGACATTCCCAAGCCCCACAAGTCCCCCATTGGCTCCCATCACCTTGGCATTCCCAACACCAATCACAGGGAGCAAAGCATCTGAAGCGGCAGCCACAAACTTGATCTTTCCAGGGGGTTTCACCTCATCAAGCAAATCTGCCCGCGGAGTCATGTGACTCGTGCAACCTGAATCGATCACCCAGTGAGTGAGGGGGTGCATCACAACCTTCCCAACTGAACCCACATCATCCTCACTCTCTTTCACATCCTCAACCATGAGGAACATCCCAGGGTCGGCTTTACCTTGTGCACCATCACCTTGTGCACCT
The DNA here is from genome assembly GCA_947470075.1 of Closterium sp. Yama58-4. Classification (NCBI taxonomy): domain Eukaryota; kingdom Viridiplantae; phylum Streptophyta; class Zygnematophyceae; order Desmidiales; family Closteriaceae; genus Closterium; species Closterium sp. Yama58-4. The sequence goes on from CANIUD010000242.1 coordinate 266,119, forward strand.
GAACCTTGCACTACGCCACCTCGTGCGCGTTCACCACTTGGCGGCTTCATGCCTGGGGGCGCCCATCCCTCAGGCCGGCTGAAACACTTGAACCATGGATGTCTAGCCTTCTTGTAGTACCAGCACGCACCCTCCATCCGGGTGCTCCCCCTGCCACCAGAGCTCCCATGCCCCTCGTTGTAGTCACCTCGGCCTCTTCCTCTGCCAAAGCCTCTCCCACGGCCTCGGCCTCTCCCTCCCCCTCTCTCTCTCTGCTGCCTCCAGCATCTCCATACCCTTCAGCTGTCTTGCTGGCAGCACCGCCTCCCGTGTGGCGCCTGCGGAAGTCCTCCTGCAGGATCTGCTGCCGTAGCCACTCAGGCGTCCACTTGTCCTGCTGAACGTTGAGGGTGGGGATGAGGTTGTCCCACGAGTTGTCGAGCACCGAGATGATCTTGGTGCACTGCTGCATCTCCGACACCTTGCTGCCCGCCGCTGCCATCCTCGCGTAAGTGTCCTTGATCTTGTCAAGGACCGGCTTCACATCGTCTCCCGGTCGCATGGAGAGGGCAGCCAACTCCTTCTCCAACACAATCACCATCGGCAGCGTGTTGGGTTGTACCACGTCGCGTAGCAGCTTCCACGCCTTCGGTCCGGAGTCGTCCAGCTCCACCAAATCCTTGATGTGCTGAAACATGTCGTTGTTGACCGACTGTAGAATCGACGTACAGCAACGCGCTCTTCTCAATCCACCGATCGCGGGCATCTCCTTCCTCTGGCATCTTCTCTTCTCCCATTGCAATTTTCAGCAGCTTGTAGCGCTTGAACGCACTCCGCATCCGCCCGCTCCATTCCTCATAGTTGGAGCCATCCAACGCCTCAATCTTGGATGGTGGCGGCTCACTCCTCTTCTCAGCTGCTTCACCACGCATCTCCTCTGCTCCCAATCACAGGCTTTAGCTCCCCCTTTTGCTGGTCACAATGTAGAACCACACAATCTTCACAAGTGTCGGCGCCAACGAAATTTCGGCAGAGTTTTCCCTTAGCGGAAGTCACTCCCAACCTCCAGAACTCCACTTAGGCACGCCCACAGGCCATGGTGGGTCTAGGAGGGTCTTCGCACTTCAGTAGACTCTCCACAAAGTCCTCAATCAGCTCTGATACCACTTGTTAGAGATTAAGGACGGAGTCTATGAAGATTAGGTGCCGAAATATCTCAAAATCGTTGGACTAGATTTCTGGACATAAATGTCGACTTCACAAGAAACGTTGTCGACGAAAATTGCACCGTTGGAATCTCACGAAAACCGAGTATGTTGTAGCTCTAGACCGTGGCTACAATTCCCAATTTGAATCGCACAAAAAGGTGAAGTTTTTCTCGAGTTATGAATTTCGGCGCACTAGGGGGTATGCTGCCATAGAAAACTTAACTCAATCACAATTATCTCACAAGTTCCACAAGTTTCACTAGAAAGTTAGAGTAGCACTAAACCAGGTGGGAGGGAAGAGGAGGACGAGAGGGAAGGTCCCAAGGGAGTCCCTAACCTAGGAAACCCCATGCCACACATATGCCCTCTCTATAGGCACCCCACCTTTGACATTTGTCACTTTCCCAACTCATGCCATCCACCTCATGCCTACTTGGCCACACTTGCCAACCTGGTTTGGTTTCACCCAACCACTTGGCAGCATCTACAGTGATGGGTTCGAATTTCCCAACCCCCAAAAGTCTGTACCCCATATAAAGTCAACCCCACAACTTCCCACAGTCGCCGCAACCAAAGTACAGAAAGCATACGAACTCCAACGTTCGTAACTTTCTTGTTCTTGCTCCGATTGAAGCGATCCTTGGCTCGTCGGAAAGCACTTGAGCAGAGAAGTCACTTCAGGTATCTGCTCATTCCAAATGATATTCACAAACACTCAGAAAATCCAAACCGCACAAAACACAAATTCTTGCACACGCTCACACCACGCATGCAACGCACGAACATATGATGGGAGGCAGACAGACGTGAATGCGATTGACAGCATCATACAACACATATTAGCTTCTGCAACCCAACTGTCCTCAGTGGGGTCGTATCCCTTCCAGCGTATCAGGAACTCGAGGGTCTTGCCGCCGCGGCGCCGATGAGTGAGAACGCGCTCGATCTCGTACTCTGGTTCATCCTGCACAAGAACAGGTGGTGGTGGCGGTAGCTGCCGTCCCTGGAACTGTTGGTTGGGGTCCTTGTAGGGCTTTAGTAGCTGAACATGGAAAGCGTTGTGAAGCTTCCACGTATCTGGTAAGCGCAAGCGGAATGTAACTGGTGTCACCTGTGCCTCCACGAGAAAAGGACCACAGAAGCGAGGCCGGAGTTTGGATGGTAGGTGAGACAGGTTCAAGTTGCACGTGTCAAGAAGCACCTGATCTCCGACTGCTACTGAGTGATCTCGTCGCTGACGATCGGCATACTGCTTCTGGGAGTTCTGCATCGTGGTGAGACGTCGCTGAGTCTTCTCCCATAGCTGCTGCATGGTGGTGATGAAGTCGTGTGCGGCTTGGACGTGTGCTGGTGTGGTTGGCTGCTGTGGGGTGAGTGGTTCCCGTCCGTAACACAGGAAGAAAGGTGTTTTCCCTGTGGCCGCATGCGAGGCGTTGTTGTAAGCGAACTCCAAGAACGGTAACTGTGTGTCCCAGTGGCTGATGTCATCTTTGCAAGCTGTGCGCAGTAACTGTTCAACCACCTGATTGAGTCGCTCTGTCTGTCCGTCAGTCTGGGGATGGTATGCTGAAGACATTGCAAGCTTAGTCCCCAACAGTCCCATAAGCTCCTTCCAGAACTTACTCGTGAATTTTGGGTCTCTGTCTGAGATGAGTGTAGCGGGGATGCCGTGGATGGTGATGATGCGGTCGAAGAAGAGTCGAGCAGTTGCTTCAGCTGTAGCTGTGGCGTTGGTCGGTATGAAGTGACCCATTTTGGAGAACTTATCGATGACTACGAGGATAGAGTCGTGTTCCCGTGAGGTCGAGGGAAGTCTGTCAGAATCCCAGCCACTAACCACTGGGATAAAAGGGCTTGTTTGTGTAGCGGGTGAGTGCGCCCATAACCCCCCAGGCCAATGTGCCTGTAACCCTTCCCTAGGATCATCGGGGATCTCCAGTGGACCTCTGACACCCCCCCGCACTGGGATGCCCGAGGTGCACACACCGGGATTCGAACCCGAGACCTTCGCTCTGATACCATGTCAGAATCCCAGCCACTAACCACTGGGATAAAAGGGCTTGTTTGTGTAGCGGGTGAGTGCGCCCATAACCCCCCAGGCCAATGTGCCTGTAACCCTTCCCTAGGATCATCGGGGATCTCCAGTGGACCTCTGACAAAGTCCTGTTATGAAGTCGAGACTAACGACCTGCCATGGCTGCTCCGGTACAGGTAGAGGCTGAAGTAACCCTGCTTTCTTCTGCTTGCTACTCTTCATCCGCTGGCACATGTCGCATGAGGTGACGAACTGCTGCACGTCTGCTGCCATCCGGGGCCAGTAGTAATACTTTGCTATTCCCGCTAACGTTTTGTTGCTCCCGAAATTTCCCGGGGTATAGTACATCGTGAAACTCCTCCAAGAGGATCTGCCGTAGCGGGGCGTAATTCGGTACCCAAATCTTTCCTGAACCCTTCCTTACCGCTAAGTCTTTCTCCCACTGTAACAGTTTCTGTTTCTCTGCCGTTGCTATCTCGCCGTCCACGGAGTACCCATGTTGGAATAGACCCTTGAGTAGAGGGTTCATCCCGTCGAGCTGGATGCCTGCTACATGACCGGGGCGGCTCAACGCGTCAGCTTTGTTGTGTAGCCCAGGTTTGTAGACGATGTCGTAGTGGAAGTGGGTCTCCAAGAAATCCACCCACCGCACCTGTCGTCGTGAGAGCGTCGGCTGAGACTTAGGTATTTGAGACTGCAGTGGTCTGTATAGACTGTGGTCTTGGCTCCCTCAAGGTAACACCTCCACGCCTTGAAGGCTACGACTATAGCTAAGGCTTCCTTGTCGTGAATGGGGTAGTTTAGTTCTGCTCCGTGTAGCTTCTTACTGAGATAGGCGATAGGCTGTAAACCGTTCCCGTGATCCTGCATCAGTACTGCTCCGACTGCCTGGTCACTAGCGTCTGCTTCAACTACGTAGTCCTTTTCAGGGTCCGGTAGGATGAGTACTGGCGCTGTGGTCAGTGCTGTCTGTAGCTATTCCATGGCTTGCTGATGGGGGGCACCCCACTTGAAGGGCGTGTCCTTTTTGAGTAGGTCGGTCAGTGGCGCTGCTATCTTAGCGTACTGTGGCACGAACCTGTTGTAGTAGTTGGCGAAGCCTAGGAACTGCTGCAACTCCTTCACGTTCTCCGGAACTTTCCACTTTTTAACGGCTTCAATTTTCCGCGGGTCCACGTGTACGCCTTTGGCACTCACCATGTGCCCGAGAAACTGCACCTTCTTCAGTGCGAAGTCACTCGTCGACAGCTTCACGTAGAACTTATTTTTCCGCAGGATCTCGAACACCTTCTGCAGATGCTCCACGTGCTCCTTCATATTCTTGGAGTAGATGAGGATATCGTCCAGGTACACTACTACCACAAGTCCAGTAGAGGCCGTAGGATGTGGTTCATCTTCGCCTGTAACGTTGCTGGGGCGTTGCAGAGTCCGAACGGCATCACCAAGTATTCGTAGGAGCCGTATCTCGTACGGAACGCCGTCTTGTGGATCGAGTTATCCGCCATCTTGATCTGCCAGTAACCCGACCGTAGGTCTAGCTTCGAAAACACTGTCGCACCACGCAGTTGGTCTAGAAGATCGTCTATGCACGGTATGGGGTATTTGTTCTTGACTGTCTGTTTGTTCAGTGCCCGGTAGTCGATGCACATCCGTAAACTACCGTCTGGCTTTGGAGTGAAGAGAACCGGTGCGCCGTAGGGAGAGGTGGATGGGCGGATCAGTTGTCTGTCCAGTAAGTACTCGATCTGTTTTTTCATGTCTGTCAGCTCGGTCGGACTCAGTCGGTAAGGTGCACGTGATACGAGTTTCGCACCTGGTTCCTCCACGATCTCGTGCTCGTGGGTGCGTGCAGGAGGTACGCCTGCAGGTAGGTCGTCGGGCATTATATCTTTGTACTGCTCCAAGACCTCCTTCACTGCTGCGGGTAGCTCGGAACCCGGCTTCTCCTCTTCTGCTGCTGCCAGGTAACCCGTGTTACTCTCGTTCACCGTCTGTTCGAACCGTGCCAGTGTCGTTTCAGGAATGTCCCCTGTATCCGTCCAGCTTCGCAGTGCTATCCGCTTCCCGTTGTTGTAGATGCACACCTTGCTGTTGACCCAATCGATCTCGGGGTTGAACCGCTTCAGAAAATCACGCCCCAAAATAAAATCTTTCCCTTTGATGTTGGTGACTGGTAGCTTCGGCTTCCACCTCAACGCACCTATATGCAGCTGCAAGGATGCTTCGCCGTGGATGGGAAGCTTCGTACCGTCCACCATGGTTGCTGAAAACTGGGTCTCCTCCGCCTTCTCTCCAATTTTCTCCAATGTTTCGCGGTCGCACACCGAGTGAGATGCACCGCTGTCCACCAGTGCCTGGAGGCGTCGCCCATTGCATAACACCTCGAGGAGTAGTGGTTTCTGCTGTGCTGAGTAGCCAAAGAGGGTCTCATTAATAGGATCATAGGGTACATCAAAGTGAATACCTTCCCACTTCCAATACCCGACTCAGCACTTTCCAACTTCACCTGGGGGGTAGGAGGATTTTTCCGAGGCTTGTATAATTTCTCCTGAGCCTGGATGTCTCCTCTAAGCCTTTGCAGCTGTGTAGGCTTCACCTGTGGGCAACGGGGAGCCTTAACACTATGCTGCGGGGAGAGAATATTAACTCCACGGAACGCACGACCCTTTTCTACACTCAGTAGTACTTTGCCCAACTTCTCAGGTACCTGAATAATTTCTAAAGGCTTTTTCTTGGGCTTTAAATCTCCCCTGGATTTTTCAAAGGCTTGAAAACCACGAGAAGCAATATTTTTCGTTAGAGTATCTTTATAGGATACTTTTAACAAATTCTTACTTTCGTGGGTGTTTGGTTGGAGTTTCCCGGTCGGTGCAGAGTCTTGTTTCGCGGAGCCTCCATTCGCCTTGGCGATTTCCCTAGATGCCGGCCGGTCGTGACGTTTTAGATTCGCGCCATCATTTTCTCCTTTTTTCACCCGCTCCGAAGTCGCCACGTCGTGTCAATGGGAGTTTGGTGTTGGCCCCGTCCTCGCTTGGGCAGGGTCGACTTCGTGGTCGGGTGTAGGGGTGCAGCCGACCTGCAGCAGTGGGCGGGCTGGTCGACGGGGTTGGTCGACCTGCACGGGAGCCATTGCATGGGCGCCGACTTTGGGAGGGCGCCAACTTCGGGTGGTCGACCTGGGAAGTCGACCTGCGGAGGGCGTCGACTTGGTGACGCCAACTTGGGGTAGCCGACTTGGATGGTCGGCTGACAGGACCTCTTGTCCACCTGGTTGGTCGACCAAGCCTTCTGGTCGACCAGGAGTGACGTCGACCTAGAGCTGGTCGACCAGGGGGTAGTGGTCGACCTGGGGAGGTCGACTAGAGGTGGCCGTCGACTTGGGAGGTCGACCGGCACATGCCAAAGGCAGTGGTCGACCTGGTGAGGTCGACCGGAAGTGGTCGTCGACCTGGGTGGTCGACGGGCACGCACGGAAGCGGCTGGTCGACGTGGTTGCCTGGTCGACCAGGTTACCTGGGTGACGAGGCTCTGCGAAGGCACGCGACGGTCGCCCAGGCGATGTTGGCGAGGACGACCTCGGGGGTCCCGAGGTAGACGTGGCGGATCAGAGGTGGTCGTCAGCACGTAGAAGATCTAGTATGTGCGCTGCGCAGGTGACGAGGCACTGCACGCCAATCATCTGCGAGCACCTGCGAAGCGGGTGCGATGCTGTACTGCGGGAGCAACGCTGGCACGCCGTCGACTTGCGCTGTTGTCACGCCGTCGACTTGCAGCGTTGGCAAGCCGCGACTCTGCACTGCTGGAGCGCGGTCGACCAAGTCGTGCTGGCACGCGGTCGACCGTGCTGCGCTGGCAGTCGTCCTGCTTGCATGCTAGCTCTGATGTAGTCTTGTCTTGCCAACTTTGTTGTATCATTGTTGTCAACTTTCTCTAGTGAAACTCTTGCCAAATTGCCCCGTGAACTAGCAAGCAGTGTGTGCACTAGGAAAACGACTAAGGAACAAGGAACGCAGAGATCACACGAGCACCCGTGCCTAGCCCATAGTCTAGCTCCCGTTGCTAAAGTTATCTCCGCATGGTGCGGTGAGCGTGGATGGCACACAACTTACCTTTCAGTCTAGTCGACTTAGTTGCACCAAACCTAAGTTGTTTGTAGGCCGGCAGCTGTGCGATAGTCACTATGGTAGTAGCCGTAGGTGACACGGGGGTGGTGGACACCCTGGAGGCACGGCTGGAAAACGCGAGGAGGAAGCACGAGGCCAACGAGTATGGCGACCTGCCTTGGGCGGTCGTCGAGGCTGGCATCCGTTCCTTGTGGGCGACGGAGCACCCTTCTCGGCCTGCTTCTCCTCGACCGGTGAACACCGAGGGCGGCGTCGACGTGGGCGTCAACGCCGGTGGTGGCCAGGTCGGCAGCAGTATGGGAGGCGCGTCGTCGAGGCAGCGTGGTGTGATTCATGCCGATGAAGTCGGCGGCGTTCAGGCGCGAGGGATGCGGTCGTCGGCGGCTGCAGGCTCCTCGCAGGGTGACATCGGCGGTCGACGAAGTGGGTCTGTGCCGATGTCGGCGACCCAGGTGACAGCAGGCGGGATTGCACCGAGCTACGGCTACTTCAAGTTTACGCCAGATAGGATCTTGGTGACCCCCCCGCTGGTCGGTCGACCCGACATACTCACCTGGAAGGAGGCCATCGAGCCTCAGCTGGAGATGGTCGGGCTAATCAACTTTGCTCGAGGCACCGTGGCGATGCCGGACGACCCCGACCTGCGTGCAGAGTTTCGCGCCGTGCAGCTGTTGACCTTCACGGTCATCTCGCGGTGCTGCTCGCCGGGAGTGCAGATCGCCTTGAAGTGGTGCCGAGAGTACCTTGACGCAGGCCACCAGGCGTGGCACTTCATCGAGTCGACCTACCAAGTCACCGACGACTTGTTCATCGCCCAGCTGGAGGGGCAGCTGACACACCTGCGTATGGGCGACCAGGAGACGGCGACCGACTACTAAAACCGGGCCCGGCGAATTCTCGCCACCATCAGGATGGCCGGCGCGGAGTACTCGACGGCGTCGTACATCACCCATGTCATGCAGGGACTTCCGAGCAGCTACAACCTGCTGAAGCGGCTGTCGATGGCGCCGAGCACGCGGGCGACGCTCAACGAGGACACGTTGACCTCGTACATCCTGCAGGACGAGGCGATGCAGGAGGCCGAGCGGTCCCAAGAGCTCTTGGCGCAGGTGAACTACGTCGCCCCGGCGAAACAAGGCGGTCGACAGGGACAGCGTGGACAGTCTTGCGGCGGTGGTAGCAGTGGCTCAAAGTCGGCCAAGGAAGTCGACAAGAAGAAGTCGACCAAGGACAGTGGTCGAGGAGGAGGAAGTCGACGTCGGGAGTGCTGGCTGTGTGGCGACCCCGACCATCTCTCCTTCGAGTGCCCCGACCGCAGTGACTCCGACGACGACGACACTAAGGGAGGCCGCGGGAGGTCCGGCAATCGTCGACCTCGTAAGGGAGGAAACCAGTCGTGCAAGGAGAAGAAGTCGACCAAGTCGTCGACCTCGGCGAAGGACGCCGACTCCTCTGCTGGCGGCAAGGGGCAGGACAACAAGTCGGCATCGTGCTCTCTGGTCGGCGTCGTGGAGCCGACCGTCTCGCTGGCGCCGGAGGCCGGCGAGGACTTCCAGGCGGTGGCGGCAGCTGTGCAGGCTAACCCGGCGGTGGTCCTGCTCGACAGCGGCTGCTCGCACCATCTGATGGGGACGAAGGACGCCTTCGTCGACTTGGGGCCGAGCGGCGACGTGAAGCACGTGCGTGGCTTCAATGGGGCGCTGCAAGACGTCCAGGGCACGGTTGCGCTGCAAGGGGAGGCCGAGAAGAGGGTGCTAATTCTTGACGTGTTGTACGTCCCGGGCGTGCACGCGAACCTGCTGTCGTCCGGCCAGCTGAAGGAGCACGGCGTGAAGCTGCAGGACGACGACGACGGGATGTTGCACTTCTCGGCGACTGGCGACGTGCTTGGTCGAGCAACGTATTCCGGCCGGGTCCTCTGCACCGACTTACGTCCCTGCTCGGCGACGAACGCCAACAAAGTGGTGGCTCTGCGGGCGATCGTCTCGGCGACGAAGTCGACGCCGGACAGGCTGCATGCGAGGCTTGCGCACGTCGGCATGGACACCATCCTGCGCTCGGCGAAGCACGAGGTCGCCACTGGGCTGGACCTCAAGTCGACGACTGGCGCCGACTCACCGTGTGTCTCGTGCGTCGGCGGGAAGCTGGCGAGGCACACCTTCCCCGACCAAGGCTCCGACGCCGACGACGTGCTGGCCGTTGTGCACCTCGACCTGTGTGGGCCGTTCCGCGTGGCTGCCGTCCTTGGCAGCCTGTACTTCTTGCTGCTGAAGGACCGTAAGTCCCGCTACGTGTGGGTGAGGCCGGTCGCCAAGAAATCGGATGTGCTGCTGGAGTTCCAGAAGTGGCTGGTGCTGGTGGAGCGGCAGACGAAGAAGTCGGTGTTGCAGCTGCGCTCTGACCGAGGAGGGGAGTTCCTCGGCAAGGAGTTCACTGCCTTCGTGGACGGCAAGGGGATCGTCCACGACCTGACCTGCCCCTACACCCCACAGCAGAATGGCATGGCGGAGCGGGAGATGCGGACGGTGGTGGAGTCGGTGCGGACGATGCTGCTGCACATGGGCGTGCAGCACCACTGGTGGCACCTTGCTCTGCGGCAGGCCGTCTGGGTCCGCAACTGCCTGGAGCGGTCAGCCACGCCGGGGACGACGCCATACCAACTGCTCACCGGGACGAAGCCCGACTTGTCGCTGGCGCGCGTGTGGGGCTGCATGGCGCAGTTCCTCGTCCCCGAGCAGCAGCGTGGTGGGAAGCTGAAGCCGAAGGCCAAGTGGGGTCTTCACCTCGGCGCGTCGGCGGCGAGCAAGGGTTGGGAGCTCCTCGACATCGCCGATAACCGGGTGGTCACTACATCGGACGTGGTGTTCTACGAGGACCTGTCGCTGGAGGAGTGGAAGTCGGCGCACGGGCCGGTGTCGGGACGGATGACGACCATCTCTCCCACCAACACCTCGATGGCGACGCTGCCTTTGCTCGCCGAGGTCAGTGGGCCTGCACAGGAGGACGACGAAGTCGTCCTGTCTCCTTCCCCTGCCCCTCCCCTCGTCGCCGACCTGCGTGGGCTGACTCCGGTGTCGGCCTCCGGCGATGAGGGGAGTAGTGGGGCGTCGCCTGTGGCGCCGACCAAGAGCATCGCCGGTGGCCGACGTGACGCCCAGGAGGGGAAGCAGCAGGCTGAGCAGACGCCGCCGACAGGGGAGCAGGCAGCGACGAGGCCGACCAAGCAGCAGTCGGCGACCTGGCAGTCGGCAGGGGAGCTGACTACAGGGGAGAAGTCGGTTGGGACGCCGACTGAGGTGCAGGACGACGAGAACGGCGGCACTAACGATGAAGGGGAGCAGTTGGGCGACGAGGAGTCCACCGACCCTGGCGTGGTGGAGGCTCCGACTCAACCCCGGAAGTCAGGTCGACTTCGGAGGCCTCCCGACTTCTTCATCCCGGCCGCCTTCACCACGGTGTACGACGTGGACGACGACGACGACCTGCTGTACGACGACGCCGACGAGGATGAGGAGTTTCCGGAGCTCGACCCCGACATGCTGGCCGACCCCGAGCACCGCTGGGACATCTCTACGATGACGGTGAAGGAGGCTTTGGCGAGCTGGAAGGGCCCGGCGGTGAAGGCCGCCATGGAGGAGGAGATCCGCAGCCTCATCAGCAACGGCACGTGGGAGCTGGTCGAACGCCCGCCGGGAGTGAACATCATGAAGAACCGGTGGGTGCTGACGACGAAGTACCACATCGACGACACCGTCGAGCGCGAGAAGGCGAGGCTGGTCGTGAAGGGCTTCACGCAGGTGTATGGCGCCGACTACGATGAGACGTACGCGCCGGTGAGCAGCTACGTCACGCTGAGGATCTTCCTCAGCATCGTCGCCGTCCTCGACCTGAACCTGATGCAGCTCGACATGAAGAACGCCTTCCTGCTGTTGTGTGATGCAACTGTCGAGAGAATTAGGCAAAAAGAGAGAGGGTTGAACTAGCAAGAATGGGGATACAAATAGCAAACGCTAGAAGGGTTGTACTCGCTACAGAGCACCCCACTGCAGGCTAGACAAATATAACATTCTGACACACCCCCATAGCCAAAGTGGGGTGTAATCAGCAGAGCAAGGAAAGCAGTACAAGCTCAGGGTGGATCACGATGTCACCACACATTCTGAGCACAAGTTCAAGAAGCAACAGTTTATAAGTTATGAGCAAAGCTAGAGGCGGTCACAGAGGACAAATGAGGAGGAGGAGGGCTGGCGAGAGGAGAAAGGAGTGGAGGCGACGACTGAAGCTGCAGACACACGGGCATCAGACGGCTCTGGCGCAACGCTAGTGGCTACCGGAAGCAGAGCCCCGGACTACAGGGGTAATAGTCGCTGCGGAGGGTGCAGCGGACCCACGGGCGACAGGTGCAGCCGGCTCTCTGAGCTACCGGAGGTCCGCGGAACCCCGGAATACAGGTGCTGCGGACGACACGACGGCAGTCTCCGCTCAACCTCCCCCAACAGTCCCACACCCCTCGACACACACCCCTTGCTTCACCCCTAGCTCCACTCCCACGGTACCCCCCCTTAAACCCCAAACCCTAGACTCCCACACACCACCCCCCTCAGCGGCAGCTGCAGTAGAGGGAGACTAGGGAGGAGGAGGAGTAGGTAGAGTAACGCACAACCGACACCCCCACAGCCGCCACCCCCACACTCCCCACCCCCAAACCCTAAAACGGGCGAAAGGGAGAAGGAGCGCGGGGGACGGCGAGGGGGAAGGCGCGCGACCCCCAGGGCGCCACCTCTGGGCAGCGGGGGCCGCGCGCGGCTCCCCAGGGCGCCTCGACGGGGCAGCGGGGGGCCGCGCGCGGCTCCCTAAGGCGTCGCGACGAGGCAGCGGGGGCCGCGCGCAGCTCCCCACGGCGTCGCGACGAGGTAGCGGGGGGCCGCGCGCGGCTCCCCAAGGTGTCGCGACGAGACGTCGGGGGCGACGCGCGGGGCTGCGGGGCGACGCGGGGGGTCGACGGCGACGAGGGGAGGGCGCTTCGACGGTGGGAAACCGCCGCGCGCCTCGGGGCGCACGGCGTGCAGAAAACCGCCGCGCGCCCCGAGCGCACGGCGGGATGAAAACCGCCGAAACCCTAGAAAAAATTCGCCGCGCGCTCCGCGCGCGGCAGGAAGAAGTCGTCGCGCGCCCGAGGCGCCCGGCAGGAAGTACAGCAGCGGAAGCATTAGGTGGTGGGCCCACCCACAGGATCGACCCAGGAGGGTCGACCTGCTCTGATAGCATGTCGAGAGAATTAGGCAAAAAGAGAGAGGGTTGAACTAGCAAGAATGGGGATACAAATAGCAAACGCTAGAAGGGTTGTACTCGCTACAGAGCACCCCACTGCAGGCTAGACAAATATAACATTCTGACAGCAACCATATGCATTCACGTCTGTCTGCCTCCCATCAATGTGTTTTTTGCGTTGCATGTGTGGTGTGAGCGTGTGCAAGAATTTGTGTTTTGCGCGGTTTGGATTTTCTGAGTGTGTGTGAATGCCATTTGACATGAGCAGATACTTGAAGTGGTTGCTCTGCTCAAGAGCTTCCCGACGAACCAAGAATCGTCGCGATCGGAGCAATATCAAGAAAGTTACGAACGTTGGAGTTCGTATGCTTTCTGTACTTTGGTTGCGGCGACTATGGGAAGTTGTGGGGTTTGACTCAATATGGGGTACAGACTTTTGGGGTTGGGAATTCGAACCCATCACTGTAGATTGCTGCCATGTGGTGGGGTGATGCCAAACCAGGTTGGCAAGTGTGGCCAAGTGGGTTGAGGTGGATGGCATGAGTTGGGAAAGTGACAAATGTGAAAGTGGGGTTGCCTATGGAGAGGGGAATTGTGTGGCATGGGGTTTCCTTGTTTTTGGGACTCCCTTGGGACCTTCCCTCTCGTCCTCCTCTTCCCTCCCACCTGGTTTAGTGCTACTCTAATGCTCTTTGTGTAACTCTTGTGAACTTGTGAAACTCTTGTGATTGAGTTAAGTTTCTGTGGCAGCCTCCCCCTAGTGCGCCGAAAATCATAACTCGAGATTTACTCCACCTTTTGAGGTGATTCAAATTGGGAATTGTAGCCACGGTCTAGAGCTACAACATATTCGAGTTTGACGGAATTCTAAATTTTAGTTTTTCGTCGACGGCGTTTCTTGTGAAATCGCGGTTTCTGTCCAGAATTCTAAGCCAACGATTTTGAGTTATTTGGGCACCTATTCTTCATAGACTCGGTCCTTAATATCTAACACCTGCAGAGCAAGCTCGACCGGGTGCTCTACATGTACCAGCCGGACTACTTCAACGACGGGAGCAACCGGGTGTGTAAGCTGCTGAAGAGCCTCTACGGGCTGAAGCAGTCGCCGCTGTTGTGGTACTTGGCGCTCAACGACGTGCTGGTCGGCGCTGGCTGGAAGAAGAGCCAGGTCGACGAGGCCCTCTACTTCAAGGTCGGCGAGGACAAGGTGACCTGCTGGGTGCTGGTCTACGTCGACGACCTGCTCGCCGCCAGCAGCAGCGCCGCGATGCTGAGGGAGCTGAAGGAGCTGCTGGAGGCCGCCTTCGAGCTGCGCGAGATCTCGCCGGTGCAGAAGTACCTCGGGCTGGAGATCGTGCGCGACAGGTCGGCGAAGAAGCTGTGGCTGCACCAGCAGGGCTACGCCGACAAGCTGCGTAGGCGCTTCATCGACGAGGAGCAGGGCGGTCGGACTCCGAAGACGCCTGTCTCGGTCGACGCCTACGCCGAGCTCACCTTCTAAGACGAGGAGGCACAGGAGCGATAGGAGGAGGAGTACTGGCAGAAGGTCGGCTCGCTGCAGTTCGCGGCAACGACGACGAGGCCGGACATCGCCTTCGTCTGCAGCAAGCTGGGGAGCGGCCTCACGGTGAGGAGCGACCAGCACTGGCGCGAGGTCGACCGCTGCCTGGCCTACACCGCCCTGGAGTTCGGCGGTGGACCTGAGTCGCTGGAGCTGGTCGGCTACGTGGACGCCGACGACGTCGGCGACAAGCAGAACAGGAAGAGCACAGGCGGCTACGTGTTCGTCTACGGAGGAGCCACGTGTTGGAGTAGGCTAGTGTTCGCTCTACAATTTATTTTGGCCTTATATTATTTTCCGGCCACTTTTAGACTTAGTTTCATTTCTGGTTCATCTTAGGTTCACTTTGCAGTTTGTATCTGCATTGAACACGCCTTAGGTCTAGTTGGGGTTTCCTAACCCTAGCTTTCAAATGTCTCTCGACACTTTTTTAGTTTCAACTTTTTCCTCTCGCCACTTAACTTCCTAGCCATGGCTGCCATAAACCTAATATTAACATGGTATTCAGAGCGAAATCCTAGGCGTTTCCTCATCATCTACATCTCTTAGAACCTTTCATGCCCCTAAGCTTATTTCACGCTACCCCTTAGTTTGTCGATTTTAGTTTTTTTTTTTTTTCTTTCTCTACATCTTTTTTTTTCCTCCCCAAATCGCGGATCTGCCTTCCGTCATAGCGCGCGATCCCCCTAGCAGTAGCGCACGACTTGCCACTTGTCGCGCGCCCTCCCTCCCTCGTCCCTTTCGTCGCGCGCGACCCGTATTGTCGTCGCGCGCCCTCCCTCCCGCTTCCGCCCGCCCCTCGTCCCTCACCCGCGCGTCCCTCTGCTCCCCTCGTCGAGTGCGGGGTGTGCGCCTTCCTCCCCCCCCCCAATGCGCGCCTTTCCGCGTTCTCCTGTTCGCCATCACCACTCCCCTCTACAAAAATTCGTTCCTTCACTTCCCTCCGCCTCCTCTCTCTCCGTTCATTCCCCCTACCACATTCCCATTTCCTCCGCCTCCTATCTCACCTCAGCTGCAGCAGCTGGCTGCTGATTTCTCCTGGCGGCAGTGCCCCTCTCCACTCCTCTCCTCTCTATCAAGACCCTTCTCCATACACTCCGCCCCTTCACCCTCCTCCACCTCTCCCCTCTCCTTACTTTCCCCTCCCCAGCTCGCTCTCTCCTCTGCCTCTCTCCTCTCTCCATCTGCCGCAGCAGGTTGCTGACCTTGTCTCGGTGTCGTGCTCCTTCTCACGCTTTTCCTCCGCCTCTTCTTGCTCCCCTCAGCGGCGCAGCAGCAGACTACTCCGCCCATATTCCTCCGCCTCTTATTTCTCCCCTCAGCGGCGCAGCAGCAGACTACTCCGCCAATATTCCTCCGCCTCTTATTTCGCCCCTCAGCGGCGCAGCAGCAGACTACTCCGCCAATATTCCTCCGCCTCTTATTTCTCCCCTCAGCGGCGCAGCAGCAGACTACTCCGCCAATATTCCTCCGCCTCTTATTTCTCCCCTCAGCGGCGCAGCAGCAGACTACTCCGCCCCTATTCCTCCGCCTCTTATTTCTCCCCTCAGCGGCGCAGCAGCAGACTACTCCGCCCATATTCCTCCCCCCCCTTATTTCTCCCCTCAGCGGCGCAGCAGCAGACTACTCCGCCAATATTCCTCCGCCTATTATTTCTCCTCTCAACGGCGCAGTAGCAGACTCCTCCGCCCATATTCCTCCGCCTCTTATTTCTCCCCTCAGCGGCGCAGCAGCAGACTACTCCGCCCCTATTCCTCCGCCTCTTATTTCTCCCCTTAGCTGCTCCGCATCAGACTACTCCTCCCACATTCCTCCGCCTCTTATTTCTTCCCTCAGTTGCCCTGCCTCTATCTCCTTCCTATCGTCATAACCTTCTCTCCCTCTCCGCTATCTTCGCGCTACCTCTGATCTTGCACTCACTCTTGGTGGCTCCTCTCTCCCCGTTCTTTCTGGTTACAGTGATTCTTCCTACGCTGATTCTCGCCCTGATCGCCGCTCCTCTCAGGGCTATGGTTTCACTCTTGGCAGTGGTCTCATCAGCTGGCGCTCCACTCGCTCATCCTCTGTCTGCCTTTCCACCTATGAGGCTGAGTTGTACGCAGGCACATTGGCAGCCCAGGAGGCTCGCTGGCTCTCCTTTCTCCTTGCTGAGCTTGGTCACTCTCAGCAGTCTGTGACGCTTTCCTGTGACAGTGCGAGCATGATTCATCTCACTGAAAATCCTGTATATCACGCCCGCACCAAACACATCGAGGTCCGCTATTACTTTGTGCGCGAGCTGGTGCAGTCTGGTTTCCTCTGCCTTCGCAAGGTGGCAGCCGACGCCAACCTTGCTGACATTTTCACCAAGGCCCTTCTTCATGCGCCGCACCGTTTTTACGTCCGCGCCCTTGGTCTCACTCGTCTCGCCACTTCTGGGGGTGTTCCGGTTCGCTAGGTTTTTCGTTCCCGAGCTTCACCTAGCCTGGGGGTGTGTTGGAGTAGGCTAGTGCTCGCTCTACAGTTTATTTTGGCCTTATATTATTTTTCGGCCACTTTTAGACTTAGTTTCATTTCTGGTTCATCTTAGGT
Source organism: Closterium sp. Yama58-4 (assembly GCA_947470075.1). Classification (NCBI taxonomy): domain Eukaryota; kingdom Viridiplantae; phylum Streptophyta; class Zygnematophyceae; order Desmidiales; family Closteriaceae; genus Closterium; species Closterium sp. Yama58-4. The sequence continues at coordinate 282,868 of CANIUD010000242.1, forward strand.
TCACTTTGCAGTTTGTATCTGCATTGAACACGCCTTAGGTCTAGTTGGGGTTTCCTAACCCTAGCTTTCAAATGTCTCTCGACACTTTTCTAGTTTCAACTTTTTCCTCTCGCCACTTAACTTCCTAGCCATGGCTGCCATAGACCTAATATTAACACCGCGGTCTCCTGGTCGAGCCAGCGCATCAAGTGCGCGACGCTGTCGTCGACCGAGTCGGAGTATGTGGCGGCTGTCGAAGCCGGCAAGGAGGGACGCCGACTTTGCTTCCTCCTGGCAGAATTCCGGCAACTGGACGCCGGGAAGCCGACTGTCCTCAGGGTGGACAACAAGTCGGCCATCACAGTCGCCGAGGGCATGGGGTTGACGGGCAACCTCAAGCACATGGAGCGGCGACAGGCCTGGCTGCAGCACATGGTGAAGCGGGGGAAGTTTGAGCTGCTAGACATCCCGACCGCTGAGCAGCCGGCCGACTTCCCGACTTCCTCCCGGCCGACTCCTTTTTTCACACGCTCCGAAGTCGCCACTGTCAATGGGAGTTGGGTGTTGGCCCCGTCCTCGCTTGGGCAGGGTCGACTTCGTGGTCGGGTGTAGGGGTGCAGCCGACCTGCAGCAGTGTGTGGGTTGGTCGACGAGGTTGGTCGACCTGCACGGGAGCCACTGCAAGGGCGCCGACTTCGGGAGGGCGCCAACTTCGGGTGGTCGACCTGGGAAGTCGACCTGCGGAGGGCGTCGACTTGGTGACGCTCACTTGGGGTAGCGGACTTGGATGGTCGGCTGACAGGACCTCTGGTCCACCTGGTTGGTCGACCAGGAGTGACGTCGACCTAGAGCTGGTCGACCAGGGGGTAGTGGTCGACCTGGGGAGGTCGACTGGAGGTGGCCGTCGACTTGGGAGGTCGACCGGCACATACCAGAGGCAGTGGTCGACCTGGTGAGGTCGACCGGAAGTGGTCGTCGACCTGGGTGGTCGACGGGCACGCGCGGAAGCGGGTGGTCGACGTGGTTGCCTGGTCGACCAGGTTACCTGGGTGACGAGGCTCTACGAAGGCACGCGACGGTCGCCCAGGCGATGTTGGCGAGGACGACCTCGGGGGTCCTGAGGTAGAGGTGGCTGATCAGAGGTGGTCGTTAGCACGTAGAAGATCTAGTATGTGCGCTGCGCAGGTGACGAGGCACTCCACGCCAATCATCTGCGAGCACCTGCAAAGCGGGTGCGATGCTGTACTGCGGGAGCAACGCTGGCACGCCGTCGACTTGCACTGTTGTCACGCCGTCGACTTGCAGCGTTGGCAAGCCGCGACTCTGCACTGCTGGAGCGCGGTCGACCAAGTCGTGCTGGCACGCAGTCGACCGTGCTGCGCTGGCAGTCGTCCTGCTTGCATGCTAGCTCTGATGTAGTCTTGTCTTGCCAACTTCATTGTATCATTGTTGTCAACTTTCTCTAGTGAAACTCTTGCCAAATTGCCCCGTGAACTAGCAAGCAGTGTGTGCACTAGGAAACGACTAAGGAACAAGGAACGCAGAGATCACACAAGCACCCGTGCCTAGCCCATAGTCTAGCTCCCGTTGCTAAAGTTATCTCCGCAGCCACGTCGTCGCCTTTTCCTGCTTTTCGGATCTTTACGCGATCGCCAGGTCGATCCGCGGCTACTGGCGACTGCCGTTTTTTTACTTCGGGGGTGCTCCACTGTTACCGTTCCGTAGTGCCGCACGTGCTTTCTTCATTTTGTAGCACGACAAAATCTGATGCCCTGCTGCGCCGCAAAATTCGCATTTCGCCGGCTGCTGCTTCGCGTCGTATTTGTCGATATCCATCGGTTCGGCGAACGTGGGGGGTGCCGATCGCTCCGTGCCAAATATACGGTTCGGCGCGAAACGTCGTGTTTCGGGTTGACCTCGAGTCAGCGCGTCGTATCGTTCAGTTGCACGCACGATGTCCTTGTAGCTGTCGTAATTCGCCGCAATCACCTGCCGCCGAATCTCCAATTTTAACCCTTCTGTGTACGCCTGGATTTTTTCGCCTTCGGTCAGGTCGGGGATGCGGTTGAACAGTAGCTCCATCTGCTGCGTGTACTGTGCTACACTACTGTATTGCTTGTGCCGATGAATCTGCTGCCGCGCCATGTAGGTCGTATTAATGGGTTCGAAACGTTCGATTAGGTCTGCCCGAAACTGCGCCCACGATTTCTCCCCGCGGGCCACGTCAGTGTTGTAAATCCACTCTAGTGCTGGTCCACGTAACAGTGTTGCTGCGAGCCGAATTCTTGCTACGTCATATGTCGGGGTCGAACAGCCAATGGCCTCGAAGTAAATTTCGAGGGTGGCCACGAATCGCCGGACGTCGGATCCCTTCGCGCTTGGATCGAACGCCTCAGGGAGCCTCGGTCGTGCTGCTTCGAGGTTCGGCGACAGTGGTGCCATCGGTCCGTGAAATGTCGGTGTCGCCACTGCTGCTGGTGTTGTCGCTGCTGCATTCGCTGCGGTCGCTGCTGCTGCGGTGGCGATTCCTGGTTGGTGTGTCAGAAGGGCCTCGAGTCGACGAAGCGTCGCCTGCGTCTGCTCCATGTCGGTGCGGAGGCTCGCGATGTCGCTCGTGGTCGCGTAGTTGTCGCCTTGGCCCTCCATGCCTGACATTGCGCGTCCGAAAAAACCGAAACGAGGGGGAGCGAAAAACACGGAACCGGTTTTACGTACCCGAAATCGATGTTGCGTCACCCCCGCGGTTTTTGAAGACTGGGTTTTAGCGGTCGAAAAACTTTCGCGTGTAAACGGGCTCTGATTACCAAGTGTGAGGATCTAGGATCGAGCTCAGAAAAGATGATTGTGAATTGAATGATCACCTGGGTACAACACGAGGCTATATATAGGCTCGACACAAGGCAGGTAACCAGGTGTTACACGAATTTTCCAAGGGTCGCGAAGCGTCCCGAATAGAACCTTGCAATTCGGTGGCAACCGAATAGCTTGAGTTCGGTACACGTAACCTGGTTCGGTGCCTATAACTATAATAACTATAGTAAAGCAACGAACCTAGGAAATCAAGCAATTCATGCATGCAGAAAATAAACCTAAGCTAGGAATAGCGTAAGGGCGAGCGCACGTAGAGGGTGTCCGAGCGCGGCGTTGGGCGCGGCACGGGTTGTTGACCGAATCGTTTGTTTTCTTCTCCGAAGATGCGGTGAGTTGCCACAGCGAGCTCTTCTTCGGTCATGCGAGTTGGTTCCTCCTCGGCGCTTTCTGCTTCCTGGATCGCCGCGTACTCTCGTTCGACTTGTTCCGTGCGGCTAGCCGCGGGGGTGTGACAGGTGGAGCAGAGCCCATTGGTGTTAGGATCGTGGAGATTAATCTCGCGCGGATGAGGGCTCCGGCATATCCACGGTCGCCCGTCGGGGTGCTGCCACGACTCTTTGTTCATGAAGGCGAATTCGAGAGGAACAAGGTCTACGAGCTCATCGGATGAGGCTTTATAACTTGATCCAAGACATACATCGCGTTGATTGAACAGGCTCGATCGAGGTATTTGAATGACTCGGGAGGTGTGTCTGGAGGAGCGTACGTGAGGATGAGGTCTCGTGTGGCCAAGTCCGTGGTGAGTATAACGCCACAGTCGCGAAGCTGTCCTGCCGAGAGCAGCGTAGGTCCGGGACATAAAGCACGTCGTTGAACGAGATGTGTGTGTGTTGTTATCTCGTGCCTGTAGAACGACGATGCCTTGTGAGTTGGCGCGCAGTTGATGGTTGTTAGCTACACTGACATAGGTTGAGGGGGCGCGGCTGAGGTTCGACACGTAGCGGATGGATCCCACCATGTGTTGTCCGCAGCAGCTGTCCAGGTACCAGGTGTTGTAGTTGTCTTTGTTGTTGTTGTTGCGGAGGAGCAGCGCGAGTCGCGGAGTCACCAGTGTCGCCTTGTAGCGCCTGTGAAAAAATGGGACTTCATCCTCCTTCCATCCGACAGGTAAGTAGAGTTGATTGTCGTGTGGTGGGCTTTCCCGCAGTGCGATTGGCTGGTTCCAATCCTGCTCGTCTTCGTCGTGATAGTAGTAGTGATCTTCTATGAGGGGATCATTCCATCCCTCTTCTGGTTCCAGCAGTCTTCCTTCGAGCTCGTCTGGTTCAGCGGTGCGGCGGCGTCGTGTCGCCATGTTGGCTATCACGTTTCTAGGAGCTCCTCCTTGAGTTCCTAGTGTCTGCTGTGGTTGCTGCTGTGCAGGGGGACGAGAGGCTGGTTGTTGAGGCTGAGAATGACGAGCGTCTTGTCGGCCGACCCAATTGTTGTGGTGAGTGGAATTCGGGTGGCGATAGTTGGATCGGGATTAGCATTGATCCGTTGAATGCCCGAAGGCTTTGCATATTTTGCAGTAATGGCGCCTTGGTTGTCGTCGCTCTTCACGGTTGTCTGTGTAGAAGGCGAGTCGCTCTCGGCGCGGCGCAGGGCTCGTTCTGCTCGAGTCCATGTCCTGCTGTTCAGTCAGCAGTTTGGCGCATAGCGCGGCTTCTGAGAGCGTTCCTCGTTGTCGGAGTAGCGCCTTGCACAGCTTCCACTCAGGCCCAAGTCCTTGGAGGATGATGCTCACGAAGATCTTCTCTGAGATAGAACTGCCATTCTTTATAATTTGATCGCGAATGTTCCGACAACGGTTGATGTAGCTGTTTGCTTTCTCCCCGTGCCCCGTATTGGTCTCCATAAGTTGTTGCAGTAGACGACTTGCAGTGACGGAATCCTTCGGCTGATATACCTCCACGAGGTGCTTCCAGGCTTCCAGAGCTGGAGCGGCGCTTTCTTTGTAGGAGCGAATGCCAAGCTGTTCTGCAGGCGACATATTGCGCAGCAGGACGCTATATGTCATAAGCGACTCACTGTAGTATTGAGCCCGGGCGTCTTCGATGACTTCCACCGGTTAGAATTGGAGCCGTCAAAGTAGTGGTAGATCTGCGCTGTCTGTAGGAGGAGCTCAAGCTCAAAACTCCATGTATAAAAGTCCTTGACGTCAAACGCGGTGGTAGTCTTGATTTTTGACACGCTGAGAAAACGTGCTTGCGCAGAGTTGATTGTTTCGTCGCTTGGACGAGGAGGCGCAGTTGTTGCAGATTTGTCTGAGTCGAGGGAGAAGCCGTGCGCGGTGGTATCACGGCTTTTTGCAGCCTGTTTTCCTGTTTGAGCTGGTTGGGAAGTGGTTCCCGCATCGCCTTTGCGCAGATCTTGGAGTTCTTTCTCCATTGTTGACAGTCGAGCGAATAACTGCTCGAGCGCGGCAGTGCCGATCGTAGTTGTCGCCTCATTTGTCGCAGCCGGGTTGGTTTGTCCTTCGGCCGTTAGATTCGTTTGGCCTCCGGATCCTCCGGCCATCTTGGTCTTGGATCGTGTGCCGCTCGCCAGATCTTGGTTTGGCGAATTTTACGGAGTTGACGTTGCGAAGAATCCCTGAGCAGCTCTCATACCATGTTACAATCTGAAGTGTGACTTAGTGAAGAAGGATCGTTCAGGGTTGATCGCAGGTTGTGTCGCAGCGGAAGTAGTGAACTCAGGTCAGAGTGAATGTAAATGACTGAGATTGATAATAGCATGCATACATTGGGTTTATATAGAAATACAAAGGAATGCGAAACGACCTAGACTAGCCATGTACTCTAAGGGGTACATTCCCTTATTGCAGCGAAATTCAAACCGTGCGGCGCGGGAACCAGTTTCAAACCTGTTCCCGCTCTTTTCATTTCAAATGTTTCTGCCTGCATCGGTCTTGATCAGACGGTTGCTGTGTCGCTTCGACTCTTCTGACTCCTCGTCTTCGTACTCGGTAGAGTCGGCTCCTGTAGCATACAGGAATGCCTTCTCATAAAACTTCATATCGTAACAAAAACTTAACTTATTATAAGCTCATGTAAAATTTTAAAATAAATTTTCTGTTCAAAACGGTAGCGAAATTTATTTTTGAAACGAGTGTAATCTCATTTTCGCTTAGCTTGACTCTCGAATCGATGCGCATAATGCGCGTCTAGTCAGGATGTGCTGGCATGTCTGCAACGTCTTGCATCTTGGCCCCTGTGTGTTGGAAAAGAATCCCTTGCACGCGATTCTGTTTTGTCACGCAAAAAGTTTCGACTCGGTTGAAATGGCAAGAGTGAAATATGCAATTTGGTGTCTTAAAACTATAAATTTGTATATGTCATTATGTACGAGAATGCGCTTATAAAATTGACTGAATTAGAAGCCCACCCCCCTAAAAGGCATTGTTTTACTATAAACGCACTTGCGCTATTATTCGGGGTGATACGGTATCTGTTAAAGCCCGAGTCTAGAATGACAAGGGTTCTAGTTCAAGATTCTTGAACATGATTTCGCCCAAGAACACGGTAACCCGCCTTTTAGTGATGCTCTCTTGCGATCCACTCACCATGAATTTAAGCACATGAATGTGATTGGCCAAATGTACAACAGCAGAAACACTGACGAGCATCGCCAGGAAAAACAAAAACAGGCTCACTCTTCACAGTTGTGAAAACTTGAAACTTGAAACTACCGTTCTATACTCGTTGCATAGTAGGCTCCGTAGCCCATAATATCGTCGAGCCGATAATTACGCCCATCATCCAGGACAAACCTGCATACTTTTGTCCTTATAGCATAGTGTAGGTCACTCCTACCCCTCACAACAGCCCCAATCTATCCGCTCGCTCGCGGTATGCGCAAGGATAAATCGCAACCCATATCTATCGTCGCGTCCGTCGTTTACGTTGCTCCCGCTCCCCGAGTCGCTCTCGTCCCTCCCATTTTTAATGTCCCTATCGTCGTTCCCACTCCTCCTGTCGCCCTCATTGCGCCTGCCCTGGGCATCGCTCCCGTCGATCCCCTCCTGTCTCTCCCGTCGCTTCCGTCCCTCCCCGTCGCTCACTTCCTCCACTCGATCGCTTCCCCTCTCGTCGCCTTCTAGAACGCGCTTCTTTCCCGCGCCCTTCGTCTACGCTTTATCTGAAATTCGCCACGCTTTCCCATCCCGTCAACCACCGATTCTTCTCTCGTCACCCTCGCTTTTCCATCCAATTCGCTCACCGATTTCTCTTCCCTTTGCCCTCGCTTTTCCTTCCCGTCGTTCCTGCTCCTCCCTTCGTCACGTTCCTCCCGTCCCTCTGAGCAGAATAAACTCTACAACTAGTGGGAGCTAGACTACAGGGTTGGCACAAGTTGTCAGAGTGATCGTAGCTCTGTCAGTGTTCTCTAGGACTTGTGTTTTCACAGGGCAAAACAACAAGAGTTTCACTAAGGAAATGTTGAGAATACAAAGTTCAGAATGAACAAGCAATGGCAAAGATTGACTACATCACATGCAAGGTTTGCTAGCACTCAGGCAGGTCGATCGCCAGCACGACAAAGTCGTCGACCTGCCAACGAAGCAAGTCTGTGGTTCGCCAACGCAGCTCGTACGCGACTTGCCAACGCTGCAGATGGCGGCCTGCCAACGCTACACCCGTACGGCTTGCCAACGCAGCATCCGCGCGGCTTGCCAACATTGCATCCGCAGGTGATTGTAAGCACATGTGCAAGCACCTACTTCGCAGGTGCTTGTAGACAGTTATGCACGACGTGCACTGTCACACACATTGCGCAGGTTGTCAGCCACATGCTGACGGTTGCACATGATGAGCCACGTCGACCACGTGCTGCCACGTCGGTCGACTTCGCCACAGCAGCCTCGACGACGTTCGCACACCTTCGCGCACTCGTCGAGCAGGTAACTTGGTCAACCATATGAAGTCCCTGACATCTTTGCAGGATGATGACCTTTGTCATCACCGGTTGACGACCTTCGTCGTCGCGGGTTGACGACCTTCGTCGTCGCTGCTCGACGACCTTCGTCGTCGCTGCTCGACGACCTTCGTCGAGCACCTTCGTTGAGCACCTCGGTTGACATTTCAAAATGTCAGCTCCTGATTGGTCGAAATTAGGGAACATTCGAATTTCTGGCCAAAACTCGCCTATGCAGTGTCAAGGTTGCACAGGGTCAAACGCGATCCTGCGCAGACGAACACCCGTGAACTTCTGCACGAGCTGCGCAACTTGTACATGCGCACGGGAAGTCTGTGTTGCACTCACGGATGCTTCAGTTACTCTTGCATGGATTCCCTAGTACACCTCGTGTACAGGCAACCCTTGTACACCTGCAGAAGGTCGGCTGCACCTCCCGCACACCCGACCACGAAGTCAGTTTTGCCCATGCGAGGGCGGGGCCAACTTCCTTCAACACTCCCCTGCCGCGCTCACGCTTGGGCACCCCTCGCACAAGGTCCACTCATAACCCAAGGGATAGAATACACTGGAAAAAATCCTTCGTCAGCGTGCACACAACACACAGCACGCCGGTCACCGCACCAGCCATGCAAAAGGGCACGGCACCTACTGCTGCACATCGTCGTCACCGTCGCCAACGTCAGCCAGACGAACTTGGCTGATCGCGACGGAGCACCGGTTGAAGGCCGGAAAGTGCAGCCCCTTCGTCAGGAAGTCAGCTGGCTGCTCAGAGGTGGGAATGTACTTTAACGCAATCTTCCCACGCTTCACCATCTGCTGCAGCCAAGCATAACGTCGCTCCTTGCTTGAGGTTGCCCTTCAGCCCCAAGCCTTCCGCGACAGTGATGGCCGACTGGTTGTCCACACGAAGGACAGTCGGCATCCTAGGGTCTAGCAGCTTGAACTCTACAAAGGGGAAGCGAAGTTGACGAGCCTCCTTGCCAGCTTCCGTGGCCGCGACGTACTCCGACTCGGTCGAGGAGAGCGTCGCGCACTTGATGTGCTGGCTCGACCAGGAGACTGCGGCCCCTCTGAAGACGAACACATAGCCACCCGTGCTCGTCCGGTTCTGCTTGTCGCTGGCGTCGTCGGCGTCCACGTAGCCGACCAGGCACAGTGACTCTGGTCCACCGCCAAACTCCAAAGCGGTGTCACGGGTGTCGGCGAGGTGGTGCAAGCAACAGTCGACCTCGCGCTAGTGGTTATCACTCCGCACCGTCAGGCCACTTCCCGGCTTGCTGCACGCGAACGCGATGTCTGGTCTCGTTGTCGTCGCTGCGAACTGCAGCGAGCCGACCTTCTGCCTGTACTCCTCCTCCTCGCGCGCTTGATCATCCTCGTCATCGAATGTAAGCTCCGCATAGGCGTCGACGGAGACCGGCGTCTTCGGGATGCGCCCGGTCTGAAATCGTCGATGAAACGCCTGCGGAGCTTGTCGACGTACGACTGCTAGTGCAGCCATAGCTTCCTTGCCGGCCTGTCGCGAACGATTTCCAGCCCAAGGTACCTCTCGACCGGGCTGATCTCGCGCAGCTCAAAGGCAGCCTCCAGCAGCTCCTTCAGCTCCTTCAACATCGCGCGGCTGCTGCTGGCGGCAAGGAGGTCGTCGATGTAGACAAGCACCCAGCACATCACTCCTCCGTCGCCGGACTTGAAGTAGAGAGCCTCGTCGACCTGGCTCTTCTTCCAGCCAGCGCCCAGCAGCACTCCGTCGAGGGCAATGTACCACAGCAGTTGTGACTGTTTTTAGTCCGTAATGGCTTTTCAACAGCTTGCACACCCGGCCAGTTCCATCGTCATAGTAGTCTGGCTGGTACATGTACAGCACCCTGTCCAGCTTACTCTGCAGGAACGCATTCTTCATGTCAAGTTGCATCAGGTGGAAGTCGCGGACAGCGACGATGCTGAGGAAGATCCTCAGCGTAACGTTGATGCTGACCGGTGTGTACGACTCTTCGTAGTCAGCGCCGTACACCTGCGTGAAGCCCTTCACAACCAAACGTGCCTTCTCACAAGCGACCGTATCATCAATATGGTACTTCGTCGTCAGCACCCACCGGTTCTTCATGATGTTCACCCCGCGCGGACGTTCGACCAGCTCCCATGTGCCGTTGGCGATGAGGCTGCGAATCTCCTCGTCCATCGCCGCCTTCACCGCCTTGCCTTTCCAGCTCGCCAGAGCTTCCTTCACTGTCATCATCGCGATGTCCCAGCGATGCTCTGGGTCAGCGTGCACGTCAGGGTCGAGCTCGGGCAGGTCGACGTCGTCCTGCGCATCGTCGAGCAACGTGCTGTAGGATGTAGGGGGCAAGCAAGCATGGTAGCTCAGCTTCTCGCGAGGCTTGCCAAAGTTGACACGAGTGGAACGTCGCAGCGGATGTTCGTCGACTTTGTCTTCCACCACATCGCTGTCAGTGGAGTGCTCCCCTACAGATAGCTCCTCTTCATCGTTGTCAGGTTCACCAATGACCTCCACAACGTCACTCGATGAACCATCGTCGAGCTGCTCCCCTGTCGGCGGCTCCTCTGCAGACGCCTCCTTCATCGACTGCTCCCCTGTCAGCTGCATCTTTTCCACCCGCAGCTCCCCTGCCGTCGAAGGCTTCGCACCCTCGTTGACGAACTTGACATCACGTCGGCCGCTGGCGATGCCCCTGGACGGCGCCACAGGCAATGTCCGCAGGCTCCCCTCGTCGCCAGTGGCTGACGAAGGTGTCTGCTCAGGCAAGTCGGCGACAACAGGTGGTGCAGTAGGAACAGGAGGAGGAGTAGGATGGACCTCCTCGACATCCTCGTCAGCAGCCTCGTCAACCTTGGCGAGCAGTGGGAATGTCGCCGTCGAGGAGTCAATCGGAGAGTGGGTCTGCGCCCATGCCGACGCTGGCATATGCGTCACCTTCCACACCTCCAGAGACATCGTCTCGTAGAAGATAGCCTCGACCGTTGTGACAAGCTTACTGTCAGTCAGGTCGAGCACTTCCCATCCCTTGCTCTCCGGTGACACACCCAGGTGTAGCCCCCAACGAGCCTTCGACGCCAGCTTCCCACCACGCTGCTGCTCAGGGACCATGAACTGCACCATGCAGCCCCACACCCTCGCCAGAGTGAGATCAGGCTTCTTGCCTGTCAGCAGCTGGTGCGGCGTCTGTTACAACACTAACTTAACTTAGGAACCGGGTTTAACTAGGGGCCTAGGCTTAGTAGCCTAGGCCAAGCGGGTGTCGAGGAGTTTGTGCCAAGGAGAATCGGGAATGGGTTGTGTTCACTATAGGACCAAAGGTACATATAGCAAACAAACAAGAGGTACACCACCAACCAGGTTTGTATAACTACACTAAAGCTAAAGCTACAGGTAGTTATAAACATACATAATTATATATCGCGACACACCCCTTTTCCTGCCTGCAGCACATAGCTAGAGCAAGTCACAACCCCTTAACCTGCTTGCGGTAGGAGCTTGGGAAGCCACGGAGGGGTAGAAGAAGCAGGGGAAACAGTAACACATGTCAGCCATGATAATTGCAACAACGGCTGGTGCAGGACCCGAAAGGCGGGCGTGAGAGCAAGCGCTGCGGCCGCAACGAGCAGCAGGACAGCGCAGCTCAGCACCTCCCGGGGCGTGCCTGCAACAGGCAGCAGTTGCAGTGATGGCAGATGGAGCTACAGTGACCTCAGCCATGGCAAATGCAGCAGCGACAGATGCAGGACCCGGCAGGTGGGCGGGAGAGCATGCACCGTGGCTGCAACGAGCAGCACAACAGCGCAGCTCAGCACCTCCGGGGGCGTGCCTGCTACAGGCAGCGGCTGCAGATGCCCGACTTGCTTCTGCCACCCCCTCAACCTCTCTCACCCCCCTTCCCCATAGCGACAAGCCCTGGAGGGAGAGAGAAAGGAGAGGGAGCGCGTGACGAACTGCTGGTCACTCCCGCCACCCCCTCATCTCCCCCCCCCACTGTGGAAGCCGTGGAAGGGAGGGGGGGCGGGGGCAGGCGTACGATGCTGCTGGCGCTGGACACCGGCAGTTGCGCTCTAGCGGGGTGCTCTGCTGGCGGGGTTCTCTGCTGGCGGGGTTCTCTACTGGCGGGGTTCTCCGCTGGCGGGGTACTCTGCTGGCGGGGTTCTCTGCTGGCGGGGTGCTCTGCTGGCGGGGTTCTCTGCTGGCGGGGTTCACTGCTGGCGGGGTTCTTTGCTGGCGGGGTTCTCTGCTGGCGGGGTTCTCTGCTGGTGGGGTTCTCTGCTGGCGGGGTTCTCTGCTGGCTGGGTTCCTGCTGGCGGGGTCTCTGCTGGCAGGGTACTCTGCTGGCAGGGTTCACTGCTGGCGGGGTTCTCTGCTGGCGGGGTTCTCTGCTGGCCGGGTTCCTGCTGGCGGGGTTCTCTGCTGGCGGGTCTCTGCTGGCGGTGTAGCTGCTGGCGGGGTCTCTGCTGGCGGGGTCTCTGCTGGCGGGGTCTCTGCTGGCGGGGGTCTCTGCTGGCAGTGGCGCTGCTGGCGGGGTCTCTGCTAGCGGTGTAGCTGCTGGTGCTGGTGCCTGGTGCTGGCGGAACGGCGCTGGAGCTGGTGCTGGTGCAGCTGTTGGGCGCGACGGGTGGGACGACCTGCAGACGGGCTACAGGCTGGGCGGGATCTGACGGTGTGCAGGGACGGGCTGCAGCAGCAGAGGGCGCGCGAGCGCTGGTGCGATCGCCGGTGCGCTGGCGGTCGTTGCTGGTGTGCCGCCGCCACTCCCTTCCCCCCACAGCGTTCCGCCGCCACTCCCTTCCCCCTTTTCCTCTCCGCAGCGTTCCGCCGCCACTCCCTTCCCCCTTTTCCTCTCCGCAGCGTTCCGCCGCCACTCCCTTCCCCTCTTCCCTCTCCTCCCCACAGGGACCTCCGCTGCACACGCGAACAGTCGCAAAGGAGGGGGTGACGGGCAGGGGGCGGGGGGAATGCGACGGGCAGAGCGACGGCGGGCGAAGGAGCGGCTGGGGCAAAAAACGGGAAGACGGATGGAGTCGCAGGTGCGTGGGCGAACGCACTGGTGGGCTGTTGGTTGGCGCGTCGGTTGGCGAGCTGGCTGGCGTGCTCGTCGCCGGGTCCGACGGCGGGGTCGGAGGCGCGTGGGCGAACGCGTTGGCGATCTTGCTGGCGGGCCGCTGGCGGTTTCGCTGACGAAACCGACGACGGGTCCGTCGGCATGCTTGCTGGCGGGCTCGTTAACGGGTCCGACGGCGGGTCCGTCAGCGGGTTTGCTGGCGGGTCCGTCGGCGTTATCGCTGGTGCGTTCCTGGCGTGCGCGCTGGCGTGCGTTGCTGGTAATGCGCGGGCGACGAGCTGAAAACGGGAAAGCGCTCACGAGGCAGACTATGGGGCGCGCCATTGCGAGCGCTAATGGTGGGCCCATTTCAAAACGGTCCTAATCGGACCTAGCTCAATACCACAAGCATGTTAAGGGGTTGTGACTTGCTCTAGCTATGTGCTGCAGGCAGTTAAAGGGGTGTGTCGGTTAAGATGGCAAGCTGCACGTGCGCGCGGCAGTTGCTGCGCGTGCGTGCGGCCGCGACGTACGTGCGCGGAGCTGCGCGTGCGGCTAAGTCTGCGTGCGCAACTACGCGCGTGCGTCTGCTGCGCGCTATCGGGCTGGGGGGGCAATGCGGGGGTAAAACGTGTGGGGCGCGGGGCAGAAAACCGAGTGACGCACGGGGCAAAAAACGGGTGGGGCGCAGGGCAGAAACGGGTGACGCGCGGGGGCAATGGGGGGCACGGTCTACGGGCTCTACGAAGCAGGGCGATTCGGGCTACGGGGCGCTTCGAGGCGCGCGGGTGGTGGGCCCATGACTATCGAGAGGAAAATCGCCTAGGAAATATATCGCCTAGGGGAACCTTGCTCTGATACCATGTTAACTTAGGAACCGGGTTTAACTAGGGGCCTAGGCTTAGTAGCCTAGGCCAAGCGGGTGTCAAGGAGTTTGTGCCAAGGATAATCGAGAATGGGTTGTGTTCACTATAGGACCAAAGGTACATTTAGCAAACAAACAAGAGGTGCACCACCAACCAGGTCTGTATAACTACACTAAAGTTAAAGCTATAGGCAGTTATAAACATAGATAATTATATATCGCGACAGCGTCGTCCCCGTAGGCAACGTCGACCGCTCCACGCAGTTGCGCACCCAGACGGCCTGCCGTAGGGCGAGATGCCACCAGTGATGCTGCACGCCCATGTGCAGCAGCATCGTTCGCACGGCCTCAACGACCGTACGCATCTCCCTTTCCGCCATGCCGTTCTGCTACGGAGTGTACGGGCAGGTCAGGTCGTGGACGATTCCTTTGCCGTTGACAAACTTAATAAAGTCCTTCCCCATGAACGCGCCTCCGCGGTCGGAGCGGAGCATCATCATTGACTTCTTGGTTTGCCTCTCCACGACCAGCAGCCACTGCTCGAACACGTGCAGGACGTCGCTCTTCTTGGCGACCGGCCTCACCCACACGTAGCGAGTCTTTCGATCCTTCAGCAGGAGTAAGTAGTAGCTGCCATCCTTGGCGGCCACCCGGAACGGTCCGCACAGGTCGATGTGCACGACGGCCAGAGCGTCCTCCGCGTCCGAACCTTTGTCGGGGAAGGTGTGTCGTGCAAGTTTTGTCAAACATTATATGTTTATATGATTGTAGGCTGTAGTGGGTTACACCTTAGGGGGTACACTAGATTAGGGTTTCCTATTTGTATCCAACTTTGAGCTAGTACAGTCATTCCAGTCTGTTCATTCTGACATGGTTTCAGAGCAGGTCCTTCGCTAGGACCGTTCTTAGGGCCCACCGCTACCTACCTACCTACCTACCTACCGGCGCCTTAGAGCGCCTCGTTTCTTACGGCCCCTTAAGGCCTCGCGCCCTCGTGCGCCTTTCCCTACCGCGCGCGCGCGACCCGCTAGCTACCCGCGCGCGGGTCCTTTTTTTTTTTTTTTTTTCTCGCGCGCGCAGCTCTGTTTCTTTCGCGGGCGGCCCGCTAGTTGCGCGCGTGGCCCGCTAGTCGCCCGCACGCGGCCTGCACATTGCCGCCCGCCCGCTGCAGCGCCCGCCCGCTCGTCGCCCGCTGCAGCTGCCGCCCGCTCGTCGCCCGCTGCTGCTGCCGCCCGCTCGTCGCCCGCTGCTGCTGCCGCCCGCTCGTCGCCCGCTGCTGCTGCCGCCCGCTCGTCGCCCGCTGCAGCTGCCGCCCGCTCGTCGCCCGCTGCTGCTGCCGCCCGCTCGTCGCCCGCTGCTGCTGCCGCCCGCTCGTCGCCCGCTGCAGCTGCCGCCTGCTTGTCGCCCGCTGCAGCTGCCGCTACCACGGGCCCGCCGCTGCAGCTACCGCCTGCGCGTCGCCCGCAGCCGCTCCCGCTCGTGCGCCGCGGCCGCTACCGCCCGTGCGCTACTGTTGCGCCTGCTACCGCTGCCGCTGCTGCACTCGCTCCTGCTACTACCGCTATGGCTACTCCTACTGTACTTACTTTCGATACTGAGGGCCGTCCAGTGAAGTTCGAAACCTGGCTCGATGACCTCCACCTCTTTCTACAGCTCACTGCTAAGGAGGACATTTCACTGTACGATCACGCCCTAGGCAACGCTACTGCCCCTCCTACCACTGCTGACAGCACTCAGCGCTCACAGTGGCAGACTCGTGACGCCCACGCTCGCTTCGCTATTCGTAACTCCCTACCGATCGACGAGCGCGAGCACAAAACTGCTAAGGACCTGTACACTGCTGTAGTCGCTCGCTACTCCTCCCCCGCTTCTGCCACACTAGGCCGCCTCACCCTCCCCTACCTGTTCCCCGACCTGGCCTCCTTTCAGACAGTTGCTGACCTCATCACCCACCTTAAGACCAGTGAGGCCCGCTTTCGCGCTGCTATGCCTGACGAGTTCCTCACTAGCAACCCCCCCCGCTCTGGATCACTCTCTACCACATAGTCACCCGCCTCCCCGACTCCCTGCGCACAGTCAGGGACCACTTCCTCTCTCGCTCCCCCACTGAACTCACCATTGCCCTCCTCGAGAAGGAACTGCTTGCAGCTGAGGCGAGCATCGTCGCTGTAGGCACCTCTCGTGGCGACCCCCGCACCCCGTTCTTTGAGGGGTGTTCCCCTTCCCCTCTCCTCCCCTCTGTCGCCTCTGCTGCTGCTGTCGACCTCCTTGGTGCTGAGAAGGTCGGGGCCGCGTCTGCTTCGAGCGGGCGCCGCAAGAGCAAAGGGGGCAAGGGTGGAGGTGGCGGCGGAGGAGGTGGGGGTGGAGGCGGTGGGAGTGGAGGAGCGGCTGGGGAGGCTAGTGGCGGCAGTGGGGGTGGTGACAGCAGCGGCGGGAGTGGCGGCAGGGGTGGAGGCGGCAGCGGAGGCGGAGGTGGTCGTGGCAGCGGCAGGGGTGGAGGTGGCCGAGGCGGTGGCGGCGGCAGTGGTGGTCGTGGAGGCGCTGGCGGTGGCCAGAGTCAGCAGCCCGCCCCGTCGCTTCAGGCCGCCCGTGAGTGGTATGCGCAGCGTGGCTTTACCTGCACGTACGTCATTCGCACTGGTGACCGCACTGGCCAGCAGTGTGGGAGGCCGCATCCCACACAGCGCTGTTTCGCGCGCCTTACTGACGCGTGGCGTGCCCAGTTTCCTGATGCCACTGAGCTGCCCCGCTGGGCTGATCTGGACTTTAGACTTTGATGCTATTCTCACTGCCATGTATGCAATGTTTACTAGTGGAGAGGGTGCTCAGTACTTGCGTGTTCCGCCCGACCCGGGCATTCAGACCAGTCCGGCTGCCGCTCTAGGTGCTAGTGAGTCTGCTGCCCCAGGTCCTGGTGAGGCTGCTGCTCTAGGTGCTAGTGAGTCCGTGCCCTCTGGTACTGAGTCGACTGCAGCACTGCACACCTTCACACTTGACTCAGGTGCTTCTCGCTGTTTCTTTCGTGACCGCACTGTCCTTGAGCCGCTTGCTCGGCCAGTTGCTGTCTCCCTCGCTGACCCCTCTGGGGGTCCGGTCGTTGCGACCTCCTCCACTGTCCTTCCTTGTCCTGCGGTCCCGTCAGGCACACTGTCAGGCCTCTACCTCCCCTCGTTCTCTACGAACTTGGTGGCAGGTAGTGCGCTCTAGGACGGGGGTGTTCACCAGTTCACCCCTGCTTACGAGCGCGTGACCCACTGCACGTGTGCTCGGACGGGCCGTCACCTGGCTACCTTCACTCGGCAGCCGGGGTCGGACCTGTACACACTGACCACTGAGTCCCCTCAGGTAGCTGCGTCCGCGTCTGCGTCTGCGTCAGGTCAGCTGTCCGCCCCCTGCTCGTGTCGCTCTCTGGCACATGAGACTGTCCTCTGGCACCACCGCCTTGGTCACCCGTCTGTGCAGCGCCTTCGGGCCATGCACAAACGGGACCTTGTTGCTGGTCTTCCCAGGGTTCTCCCTCCCCTCCCACCCTCGCCTGCTCCTCCCTGTCTTCCCTGTGTCGAGGGGCGGCAGCGCGCCGCTCCTCACTCCTCCTCCTTCCCCCCGACGACTGCTCCTTTGCAGACGCTCCACATGGACGTGTGGGGCCCAGCCCGCGTCCGTGGTCAGGGTCAGGAGAGGTACTTCCTGATTGTTGTTGACGACTTCTCGCGCTACACCACGGTCTTCCCCTTGCGCACCAAGGGTGACGTCCCTGATGTCTTGATCCCTTGGATCCGCAGATCTCGTCTCCAGCTCAGTGAGCGTTTCCGCTCCGACTTCCCTGTCCTGCGTCTGCACTCTGACAGAGGTGGGGAGTTTTCCTCTGGCCTCTTGGAGGCCTTCTGTCAGCAGGAGGGCATTGAGCAGTCGTTCACGCTTCCGGCCTCTCCACAACAGAATGGGGTTGCTGAGCGCCGCATTGGCTTGGTCATGGAGGTCGCTCGTACCTCCTTGGTTCATGCGGCTGCCCCCCACTTTCTGTGGCCGTTTGCAGTCCGATACGCTGCGCATCAGCTCAACCTCTGGCCCCGTGTCTCCTTACCGGAGACTTCTCCGACACTGCGTTGGACGGGAGAGGCTGGCGATGCGTCGCGTTTTCGGGTCTGGGGATCTCGAGCTTTTGTTCGCGATACGTCCGCGGACAAGCTCTCCCGTCGAGCTGTCCCCTGTGTCTTCCTTGGCTTTGTCCCGGACGCGCCTGGTTGGCAGTTCTACCACGCCACCTCGCGTCGTGTCCTGGCCTCTCAGGACGTCACTTTTGACGAGTCCGTCCCCTACTACCACCTCTTCCCCTACCGCACTGCCCCGCTCCCCCCCCCGCCTCTCTTCCTCGCTCCAGGTGCTGAGGTACCAGACCCCCTCCCCCCTCAGGGTGCCGCTCCCTCAGGTGTGTCCCAGGTAGACCCGGTTGAGCCTGTCGAGGTAGCTGTTGACTCTCGTCCTGCTGGGGGTGCTGAGCCTGACCGTGAGGAGTCTGAGGGTGCTGAGCCTGGGGGTGCGGAGCCTGGAGGTGCTGAGCCTGGGGGTGCGGAGTCTGGAGGTGCTGAGCCTGGAGGTGCTGCGTCTGGGGGTGCTGAGTCTGGGGGTGCTGAGCCTGGAGGTGCTGAGCCTGGAGGTGCGGAGTCTGGAGGTGCTGAGCCTGGGGGTGCTGCGTCTGGGGGTGCTGTGTCTGGAGGTGCTGAGCCTGAGCGTGCTACACCTGGAGGAGCCCTCTCCTCCTAGCAGTTGCAGGAGAGGTACCTACAGTACTGCCGCCTCCGGAGAGGTGCTGCTGGAGCTCGTACCAGTACTTCCCCTCCTACCCAGGAGCTCCCCCCCATTCAGCAGATCCGAGAGTGGTACGCGCGGCGCTGCAGTCTTCGGAGTGGTGCTCCTGGTGCTGCAGACCCTGGGGGTGGCGCTGCTGCTGGTACTGAGGACCCGGGCGTTGGAGCTGCTGCTGGTGCTGAGGACCCGGGCGGTGGCGCTGCTGCTGGTGCTGAGGACCCGCACGATGGAGCTGCTGCTGGTGCTGAGGACCCGGGCGTTGGAGCTGCTCCTGGTGCTGAGGACCCGGGCGGTGGAGCTGCTGCTGGTGCTGAGGACCCGGACGTTGGAGCTACTGCGGGTACTGAGGACCCTGCTGCTGGTGTCTCTACTCATTCTGGAGACGCTGCGCGGCCGCGACCGTACTTCGTACCGCTCCTTCAGCAGGTTCTTGGTCAGACTCCTCCTCCTTGTCCTCCTCCCTCCGTAGAGTGTCCTCCGCCTGTCCCGCCGCAGTCACAGTTCCCGCCTGCCTCGCCTCTCCCTGCTCCCTCTCCTTACACTGGTCCCACGGGAGGTCTTACAGAGCGTCGTGAGCCTGAGTCTCGTCCTGCGTCGCCTGTTCGTACTGCTCGCACTGGTCGTCGTGTCCCACGTGAGCATCCTCCTCCTGTCCTTGGCACTCACTACATGACTCTGCGTCCCTCCACTGCTCCTCAGCGTGTCCCGCTACCGTCTCCTCCCGCTTCCTCTCTTCCTACTCTTCCTGACCCGGAGTCTGACTCTCGTCGTGCTGCCAGTCCCACTGTCACGCGCCTCCTCGCTACTGTTGTCACTGACCCTACCTTTGAGTCCTCTGCTGCGTCTGCGCTGGTCGCTGAGCTGGTTGACTTTGCTGCCCGGTGTCGTCTAGACTACGCTGCTAGCCTTGTCGCTGAGTCTGAGTCTGAGTCTGTCTGTCCTCCGTCCGTCGGGGGTGAGTGTGCTCTTGGCACGGACGTCCTTGAGGACAGACAGGAGGAGTTCCAGTGCCTTGCCCCGTCTCGTGTCCTTACTAGTTGCCCCTGAGGGAGACCCGGATGCTCCTGACATCCCGACCCCGCGCTCTTACGCTGAGGCGATGGCGGGTCCCTACTCCTCTCAGTGGCAGACAGCCATGGACGCAGAGATGGCTTCCTGGAAGTCCACACGCACCTACGTCGACGAGGTTCCCCCTCCTGGGGCGAACATCGTCAGTGGCATGTGGATTTTAAGGGTGAAGCGGCCGCCGGGTTCTCCTCCTGTCTTCAAGGCGCGCTACGTTGCTCGAGGCTTCAGCCAGCGAGAGGGAGTTGACTTCTTCCAGACCTTCTTCCCCACCCCGAAGATGACCACTCTTCGGGTGCTGCTGCACATAGCCGCTCAGCGCGACTACGAGCTTCACTCACTTGACTTCAGCACTGCCTTCTTACAGGGCAGCCTGCACGAGGAGATCTTGCTGCGTCGCCCTCCTGGCTTCTCTGGGTCGGTTCCTCCTGGTACCCAGTGGAGGCTCCAGCGGCCGGTCTACGGTCTCCGCCAGGCACCGCGTGAGTGGCACGACACACTGAGGACGACACTTGCGGCTCTAGGGTTCGCTCCCTCTACTGCTGACCCGTCACTGTTTCTACGCACAGACACCTCGCTGCCGCCGTTCTACATCCTCGTGTACGTCGACGACCTGGTCTTTGCCACTGCTGACACCGCGGCACTCGCCCACGTGAAGTCGGAGCTGCAGAGGAGACACACGTGCACAGACCTGGGGGAACTGACGAGCTATCTTGGCTTGCGGATCACCCGGGACAGAGCACGACGCACCATCACCTTGACTCAGTCACACATGGTGCAGCAGATCCTTCAGCGCTTCCGCTTCACGTACTCCTCGCCTCAGTCCACTCCTCTACCTACCGGTCACTCGCTCTCAGCTCCACCTTCGGATGAGTCCGTAGAGCCGAGTGGCCCGTATCCAGAGCTTGTGGGCTGTCTCATGTACCTGATGACCTGCACTCGACCTGACCTGGCATACCCTCTTAGCATCCTTGCACGCTATGTCGCTCCTGGCCGTCACAGGAAGGAGCACATGGATGCCGCTAAGAGGGTGTTGCGCTACTTGTGCAGTACGTCGGGCATGGGGCTAGTGCTTGGAGGGCGAGACCGAGTTGTACTCACAGGACACTCAGACGCCTCTTGGGCTGACGACCAGGCTACTCAGCGGTCGTCTCAGGGTTACACCTTCAGCCTTGGCTCTGGCTCAGTTTCTTGGCGTTCTACACGCTCTTCTTCTGTTCTCAGCTCCAGTTGTGAGGCTGAGATCTACGCCACAGCCATGGCTGCCCAGGAGCTACGCTGGCTGACCTACCTGCTGACCGACTTGGGAGAGCGGCCTCGTTCTCCTCCAGTGCTGTACATCGACAACAAGGCTGCCATCGCCTTGTGTGAGGAGCACAGACTGGAGCACAGAACGAAGCACATCGCCCTGCGGTACTTCCTTGCTCGAGAGCTGCAGCAGCGCGGTCAGCTTTGTATTCGTTACGTGGCCACTGAGGCCAACACTGCTGATGTGTTCACCAAGGCGCTTCAGCCTTGTGACCATCAGCGCTTCTGCACTCTGCTAGGCCTTGTGCCTACTGGACCTCATTTGCTTACTTCTTGACCCTGCTTGTACTGTGATCACTATATATATATGTATACCTGCATGTTCACTCTTGCTAGGTTGTGATCACTGTATCTCTTGCTCTATTATAAACCTGCATGTGGACTGGTCTTGTGACCGCTTGCTTGTGCTCGGAATTTGTGTGGAATCCTTGAGATCCACCCTGAGCTTGCCTTTCTTTGCTTTGACTGGTCTCGTGACCCTGTGGTTGTCTCCCACTGCGCCTATGGGGGTGTGTCAAACATTATATGTTTATATGATTGTAGGCTGTAGTGGGTTACACCTTAGGGGGTACACTAGATTAGGGTTTCCTATTTGTATCCAACTTTGAGCTAGTACAGTCATTCCAGTCTGTTCATTCTGACAAGTTTGCCACCTACACAGGAGACGCACGGCAAATTGGTCCCTGTGGAAGGCGTGATGTCCAGGCCAGTCGCGACATTGTGCTTCGCCGAGCTCTTGATGGTGTCAATGCCAACGTGCGCAAGCCTTGCGTGCCACCTGGGCGGCGTCGACTTCTTTGCGAATGCAATCGTTCGCAGATCCACCACCTCAGTCGACTTCGATGACAGCTTTGTCGAGCAGGGTTGAAGGTTGGTGCAGAGGACGTGGCCGGTATAGCGTGCTCGACCGAGCACCTCCCCGGTCGCGTTGACGAGCATCGTCTCGTCGCCGTCGTCCTGCAGCAGCACACCATTCTCCTTCAGCTGACCGGCTGACAGCAGGTTCGCCTGCACGCCCGGGACGTAGAGCACGTCGGGGATGAGGACCTGCTTCCCGGCCTCCCCTTGCAGAGCGACGGTGCCTCTGCCCTCGACGGTCTGCAGAGCCCCGTTGAAGCCACGCACATGCTTCACATTGTCGCTCGACCCCATGTCAACGAAGGCCTCCTTCGTCCCCATGAGGTGGTGTGAACAACTGCTGTCGAGCAGAACCACCATTAAATTCGCTTGCACGGCTGCTGCGACCGCTTTGAAGTCTTCGCCGGCCTCTGGCGCCAGCGAAACAGTCTGCTCCACCATGCTGACCATTGAGCATGAAGCCTCTCCGTCTCCGTCGACGACGTCTTCTTTGACGTCTGCTTCTCCTTGCGCGGCTTCTCGTCCCGACTTTGACGACCGTTGGCCGACCTTCCGCGGCCTCCCTTGTGGTCATCGTCGTCAGTGTCTTCTCGGTCTGGGCAATCATAGGAGAGGTGGTCGGTGCTTTCGCAGACCCAGCACTCACGCCGTCGACCACCCTTGCCGCGACCACTGTCACGAGTTGATTTCGCCTGGTCGGCGTCCTTCGCCGACCTCCCACCTCCGCTACCACCTCCGCCAGACTTTCCTCGCTGCCCCTGCGGACGATTCTGCTTCGCTGGTGAAGTGTAACTCGCCTGCGGAAGGAGCTCCGTGGGCTGCTCTGCCTCCTGCATAGCCTCATCTTGAAGGATGTAGCTGGTGATTGAGTCCTCGTCGAGTGACTCCCGCGTGCCGGGCACCATCATCATCCTCTTCATGAGGTTGTAGCTACGCGGCAGGCCCTTGACGACGTGGGTGATGTAGGACGCCGTAGAGTATTCGGCGCCTGCCATCCGCATTTCGGCCAGTATCCGTCGAGTGCGGTTGTAGTAGTCCGTCGCCGACTCCTGCTCACCCATCCGAAGATGTGTCATCTTCTCCTCCAGCTGTCCGATGTACAGGTCGTCCTTCGCCTGGTACGTCGTCAGGATGAAGTGCCATGCTTGGTGACCAGCATCCAGACGCTCTCGTTAGCTCCTGAGCGCTAGCTGCACCACCGGCGAGCAGCACCTCGAGATGACCATGAAGGTGAGCAAGTGAGCAGCACGAAACTCCCCGCGCAGCTCGACATCGTCCTCGTGCGGAATTGGCACAGAACCGTCAGCAAAGCCCTTCAGCCCAGCGACCTCAAGCTGTGGTTCTATCGACTCCCTCCAAGTGATGAGGCCCCGTCGGCCTTGCAGAGGTGCGACGGTGATCTTTTCCGGCGAAAACTTGAAGTAGCCATACGCCGGTGCAATCCCGCCCGCTGTCACGTGCGTAGTCGCCGAGAACCCTCCACCACTTCTAAGAGGAGAGCGACGTCGGCCATCAACGTCAACACGCGAGTTGCCGGCAGCCGCCGACGACCGCAGCACTCGCGATTGACTCCCGCCAACACCACCGTCGTCAGACCCGGGGACTCCTATCCGCCTCCTGCCCTCGTTGCCACTGACTCGTGCACTTTCGTCGACCTCCTCGTCGATGCCACCTTCGCTGCGTGCCGGTCGAGGAGATGCAGGACGGGAAGGGTGTTCCGTCGCCCACTGCGCCCGGATGCCCACCTCGACAACCTCCAACAAGAGGGTCGACCCGTACTCACCAGCCTCGTGGCGTCTCCTCGCATTAGCTAGTCGTGTCTCCAAGGTGTCCGCTACACCCGCTTCTACAACGGGGTCGACCATGGCGACTAACGCTGCTGCCGGCCTACGAACGACTTAGTAGGTGCAAAAGTCGGCTCCTATATGAATGTAGCCTTGCGGGGCCGTCCACGCTCACCGCACCATGAGGAGATTAACTTTACAACTGGTGGGAGCTAGACTACAGGGTTGGCACAAGTTGTCAGAGTGATCGTAGCTCTGTCAGTGTTCTCTAGTACTTGTGTTTTCACAGGGCAAAACAACAAGAGTTTCACTAAGGAAATGTTCAGAATACAAAGTTCAGAATGAACAAGCAATGGCAAAGATTGACTACATCACATGCAAGGTTTGCTAGCACTCAGGCAGGTCGATCGCCAGCACGACAAAGTCGTCGACCTGCCAACGAAGCAAGTCTGCGGTCCGCCAACGCAGCTCGTACGCGACTTGCCAACGCTGCAGATGGCGGCCTGCCAACGCTGCACCCGCGCGGCTTGCCAACGCAGCATCCGCGCGGCTTGCCAACATGCATCCACAGGTGATTGTAAGCACATATGCAAGCACCTACTTCGTAGGTGCATATAGACAGTTATGCACGACGTGCACTGTCACACACATTGCGCAAGTTGTCAGCCACATGCTGACGGTTGCACATGATGAGCCACGTCGACCACGTGCTGCCACGTCGGTCGACTTCGCCACAGCAGCCTCGACGACGTTCGCACACCTTCGCGCACTCGTCGAGCAGGTAACTTGGTCAACCATATGAAGTCCCTGACATCTCTGCATATGATGACCTTTGTCATCATCGGTTGACGACCTTCGTCGTCACGGGTTGACGACCTTCGTCGTCGCTGCTCGACGACCTTCGTCGAGCACCTTCGTTGAGCACCTCGGTTGACATTTCAAAATGTCAGCTCTTGATTGGTCGAAATTAGGGCACATTCGAATTTCTGGCCAAAATTCGCCTGTGCAGTCTCAATGTTGCGCAGGGTCAGACGCGACCCTGCGCAGACGAACACCCGCGAACTTCTGCACGAGCTGCGCAACTTGTACATGCGCACGGGAAGCCTGTGTTGCACTCGCGGATGCTTCAGTTGCTCTTGCATGGATTCCCTAGTACACCTCGTGTACAGGCAACCCTTCTACACCTGCAGAAGGTCGGCTGCACCTCCCGCACACCCGACCACGAAGTCAGTTTTGCCCATGCGAGGGCGGGGCCAACTTCCTTCAACACCCTCCCGTCCCTCCCGTCCCCCTCGTCCGTCCCGTCGCTTCCGTCCCTCCCATCGCCCACGTCGCGCACTTCCCTTCGGTCCGTCCAGTCGCTCTCTGCTCTCGCCTTCCTGCCCTCTTTCCTTTCCCCCTCCCTACGTGCATTTTCCCCCTTCCGTACCACGCAGTTTTCCCCCTTTCGTACGCGCTTTCTCCCCCTCTAGTACGCGCAGTTTCCACCATTGGTACGCGCACTTTTCCCCCTTCAGTACGCGCATTTTCCAACCCTTCAACCCCTCCCCTTACCCAATCTCCCGTCCTTCTGTCCCCCCTCTTCCGTCCAGTGCAGAGGCAGAGATTTACACTGGTGCTATGGCTGCTCAGGAGCTTCGCTGGTTGACCTTCTTGCTCGCTGACCTTGGTGAGCGGCCTCGCACTGCTCCGACCTTGTTCGCTGACAACAAGCCAAGGCATGATTCTCTTGTGTCGTGAGCCTCGACTGGAGACCAAGGTAAAGCATATTGACGCCCGGTACTTCCTCTTGCGTGAGCTACAGCGACGCGGCCAGGTGCGGCTGGACTTTGTGGCCCCAGAGGCCAACACTGTTGACCGCTTAAACGCGATACTTATAGTCTAGTTCAGGAAAATTGCATGAAGAGTGGTTTTTTTGCTACTAGTTTTCGGATTTCCTCTTTTACGTAGATTCGGACCGCGCTTGCTTCAACTTCTCGTCGCACGGTTTCCCGCGCCAAACAATGTCACATGACTAATGGGCAAAACAAAGCAAAATCAA
Source organism: Closterium sp. Yama58-4 (assembly GCA_947470075.1). Lineage (NCBI taxonomy): Eukaryota > Viridiplantae > Streptophyta > Zygnematophyceae > Desmidiales > Closteriaceae > Closterium > Closterium sp. Yama58-4. The sequence goes on from CANIUD010000242.1 coordinate 308,392, forward strand.
TAATGATGTTGGGATCGAATAGAAGGTAAAAACTTTTGTTTTACCCTGTAAGCGAGATAAATGAGATGTCATCGTCGAGCGCGCTGGAGACCGCGCAACAGGATTGAGAAATAATCACGGTCATTAAAAAAAAAAAAAAAAACAAAAAAACAAACAAACAAACAAACAAACAAAAAAAACCCTACAATTCTAATGTTGGATATTGAATCAATGTTCCCTTCTTTATCGTTTTCCGTGAATGTTGGGCTGGTTCAATATGAAACCTCTGATTGGCCGCGGAGCTGATTCGCGCAATGATTCGGTCAAGCTGCATTTTTTTTTTCGCCAAAAAGGGGACTAAAAGGGTCGAGCCAACCTCTAGGCAAAATCGGAAAACTCTACTCAAGGGGGAAAAGGGACTCTTTTAGAGAGGGCCTCTAAGGACGTGTTGCAATCTAAAGAGGTCGGGTCGACCACCCCCAATCCTTCAATTCTAGGAAGGCTGCGTTGCGGAAAAAGCCAACCAGCTCGACCTGACTGGGTCGGGTTGGGTCTGCCCGACCGGATTGAGTTGGGTTGGCTCGACCAAGTCGACCCAACCCAACCCAACCGCCTTGCGACAAGTTACTTGAGATAACGATTTGTTAAATCTCGTTTTGGTTTCTACGTAACTATGGCTTAGCGAGTCGTTGACTCTCGTCACAGCTCGCCTAACCTGCTGGGAAGCTGGATGCTAAGGACGCGGCACCTGTTTGCCAGGAGGCACGATCGATCCTGGTTGGGGATCGATGTGCCGTGTGTACAGTGAACTGGCGACATCGCGCATACTTGGTTTCCTGCTTTCGTTAAATCGCCGAAATGTACAGTAAACACAAGTGATGAAGTGGTGGTACCCGCAGCTCGCACGATCGATATGCCTGTGGGCACACATCGATCTTGGTCTGAGTAGGCGGGATAGTACATCGCGCCACAGGTGACAACCAAGATCGATCAGCGTCGCCCTGGGTCGCAGGCTGAAACTGAATGAGTCGCTGCGGCTACCAACGAACATTCTTTGTGCTAGGGAATATGGGCGTGCTTGCACATCGGGAAGGTGGTTTGATTTGATTGGGGCCCAAGTCGCCCAGGCCGTGCTGTGCGACGACCAAGGTGTTCTGTGATTGGATGGGTTTTCAATGTGTTGTAAATTACAGCGACGCACTGGCTAGGCCAACCCTGCATTGTCGATCCTGGCACTGGAGGCTCGAAGTGTGTATCACACCGAAATTTTGCAGTGTGGGCACATGAATGTGCCACTCGATGTGCCAGGATCGGTGTGACTGCCCGAACCTCCCCCGATCCTGGAAAAACACAAACAGGTGCCGCGTCCTAATTGCGCTGTAAGTGCTACCGAGGGTGTGTCTACAATTTCTTTATAATTCTTTGTGGTCCAAGCCGCGATTGTCGGGTGTTGACCCGACCCAACCCTATATATGTTGGTTCGCAACACGTCGTAACCCGGAACACCTATACTGTACCTGATAGAGCGGCGCGAGCAATCCAAACAGAGGTAACCCGATCAGATCAGCCCCGACCATATCACAGCCGATCAGGGAGAACTGGCTTAGGACGTGGGCCCAATCGACTTTGATCGGCGCGATCAGAGGCGATCAACAACTTCGAGGAAGGCGGGAAGCGAATTTCAGACAATCGGGGGCAATCAGCTGATCGCGATCAGCTGATCGCTCCAACTCGATCAACCGCCTCAAACAGCCCGATCAATGTAGATCAGACACAATCAGTCCCGATCACTTGATTGCATGTGATTGGGGGGATGAGCGACGGGCAACTTTTGGCAGTGTTGGGTTCAGAAGTTTTTTTTTTGAACCAGGTAAACCAGCGCGAAAGTGTTGGCTGGCGAAACCAGAATTTCGTGCGGACACTTTTCATCTGTAGTAACAGTTCGCCAGGGTTCTGGGTTTTGGGTGGCAAATGTGCACCGTCGCTTTAACTGGAGTTCCACATGGCTATTTTCAAGTTCAAGATTCCTGAATATGAATTCGCCAAAAACCCACCCGAAGTGGGGAATTCTCTCACGATAGTGAGCTGTGATTGGCCAGCGACACTCAAAGTCATATCGAGCAGTGGGTCAGCAGGCAAGGCAGCACTGTTCACTTGAACTGAACTTGAAAACCATCTTGTACTAATTGTCAAGCATACTAGACATAGTTCACCCGTCATTCACGCCCAAGAATCACTCCGTTTTTGTGCACGACTCGTGTACGAACACGAGCTAGAGCTAGGTTTGTATTCTCCCTGGTCTAGAGCTAGGTTGCTGGTCGCTTAGGTTCCCCCATTCGCCCTGGCTTGCCCGCGACGTTTTCAGATCTTTGGCTCCCGTTACTCGTTTCGTCCACGATCGCGCTCCCTTCTGTTCGTCGCACACGCTTCCAACCGTCGCTCCCTTCCATTCGCCTCCCTCCCTTCCGCGCGTCGCCCTGCTCGTCGCTCTACCTTTCGCCCGTCGCCCTCCCATCCGCTCGTCGCTCTACCTTCCACGCGTCGCCCTCCCATCCGCTCGTCGCTCCCGTCACCCTCCCTTCCGCCCGTCACCCTCCCTTCCGCCCGTCACCCTCCCTTCCGCCCGTCACCCTCCCTTCCGCCCGTCACCCTCCCTTCCGCCCGTCGCCGTCCCTTCCGCCCGTCACCCTCACTTCCGTCCGCCGCTCTCCCTTCCGCACGCAGCTCTCCCTTCCGCCCGCCGCTCTCCCTTCCGCTCGTCGCTCTTCCTTCCGCCGCCGCTCTCCCTTCCGCACGCCGCTCTTCCTTACGCCGCCGCTCTTCCTTCCGCCCGTAGCCTTCCCTTTGTCTCGTCGCCCTACCTCCCGCTCGTCCCCTCGCGATCCCTCCCGTCTCGTAGTCTTCATCTCTCCCCGTCCACCTCGCCATCCCTCCCGTCTCCCTTCCCATCGCGCTCCCTCTGTTCTCTTCCCTGCTTCCCCCCATCCCCTTCCCTGCTTCCCCCCATCCCCTTCCCTGCTTCCCCCCATCCCCTTCCCTGCTTCCCCCCATCCCCTTCCCTGATTTCCCCCATCCCCTTCCCTGCTTCTTCCCATCCCCTTCTCTGCTTCCCCCCATCCCTTTCCCTGCTTCTTCCCATTTCCTTCCCTGCTTCCTCCCATCCCCTTCTATGCTTCCCCCCATCCCCTTCTCTGCTTCCCCCCATCCCCTTCCCTGATTTCCCCCATCCCCTTCCCTGCTTCTTCCCATCCCCTTCTCTGCTTCCCCCCATTCCCTTCCCTGCTTCTTCCCATCCCCTTCCCTGCTTCCTCCCATCCCCTTCTATGCTTCCCCCCATCCCCTTCTCTGCTTCCCCCCATCCCCTTCTCTGCTTCCCGCCGTCCCCTTCTCTGCTTCCCCCCATCCCCTTCTATGCTTCCCCCCATCCCCTTCTCTGCTTCCCCCCATCCCCTTCTATGCTTCCCGCCGTCCCCTTCTCTGCTTCCCCCCATCCCCTTCTCTGCTTCCCCCCACCCCCTTCTCTGCTTCCCGCCGTCCCCTTCTCTGCTTCCCCCCATCCCCTTCTCTGCTTCCCCCCATCCCCTTCTCTGCTTCCCCCCGTCCCTTTCCCTGCTTCCCCCCATCCCCTTCCCTGCTTCCCCCCATCCCCTTCCCTGCTTCCCCCCATCCCCTTCCCTGCTTCTTCCCATTTCCTTCCCTGCTTCCTCCCATCTCCTTCTATGCTTCCCCCCATCCCCTTCTCTGCTTCCCCCCATCCCCTTCCCTGATTTCCCCCATCCCCTTCCCTGCTTCTTCCCATCCCCTTCTCTGCTTCCCCCCATCCCTTTCCCTGCTTCTTCCCATTTCCTTCCCTGCTTCCTCCCATCCCCTTCTATGCTTCCCCCCATCCCCTTCTCTGCTTCCCCCCATCCCCTTCCCTGATTTCCCCCATCCCCTTCCCTGCTTCTTCCCATCCCCTTCTCTGTTTCCCCCCATCCCCTTCCCTGCTTCTTCCCATCCCCTTCCCTGCTTCCTCCCATCCCCTTCTATGCTTCCCCCCATCCCCTTCTCTGCTTCCCCCCATCCCCTTCTCTGCTTCCCGCCGTCCCCTTCTCTGCTTCCCCCCATCCCCTTCTATGCTTCCCCCCATCCCCTTCTCTGCTTCCCCCCATCCCCTTCTCTGCTTCCCCCCATCCCCTTCTATGCTTCCCGCCGTCCCCTTCTCTGCTTCCCCCCATCCCCTTCTCTGCTTCCCCCCACCCCCTTCTCTGCTTCCCCCCATCCCCTTCTCTGCTTCCCCCCATCCCCTTCCCTGATTTCCCCCATCCCCTTCCCTGCTTCTTCCCATCCCCTTCCCTGCTTCCCCCCATCCCCTTCCCTGCTTCTTCCCATTTCCTTCCCTGCTTCCTCCCATCCCCTTCTATGCTTCCCCCCATCCCCTTCTCTGCTTCCCCCCATCCCCTTCCCTGATTTCCCCCATCCCCTTCCCTGCTTCTTCCCATCCCCTTCTCTGCTTCCCCCCATCCCCTTCCCTGCTTCTTCCCATCCCCTTCCCTGCTTCCTCCCATCCCCTTCTATGCTTCCCCCCATCCCCTTCTCTGCTTCCCCCCATCCCCTTCTCTGCTTCCCGCCGTCCCCTTCTCTGCTTCCCCCCATCCCCTTCTATGCTTCCCCCCATCCCCTTCTCTGCTTCCCCCCATCCCCTTCTCTGCTTCCCCCCATCCCCTTCTATGCTTCCCGCCGTCCCCTTCTCTGCTTCCCCCCATCCCCTTCTCTGCTTCCCCCCACCCCCTTCTCTGCTTCCCGCCGTCCCCTTCTCTGCTTCCCCCCATCCCCTTCTCTGCTTCCCCCCATCCCCTTCTCTGCTTCCCCCCATCCCCTTCCCTGCTTCAGCGGGTTCTGCGAGATGGGCTTCTCTTCTGGTGGAGCTGCGCGGCAGCCTCCTGTTGAGACTGCTTCAGCCTCGCCTGCTGCCCCATACTTGGAAGCTGCTCTGCTTCACAGCCAAAACTGTGCAGGCAAGGAGTTGAAGGTGGATCAGGGGGCAGGGGCAAGGGAGTTTGCTGTTCGGCATGGACACTGCGGCGTGGCGTGGGAGGAAGGGGGAAAGGCAAGCACAGGGTGAAGGCAGGCAGGTGCTGTGGCAGGAAATGGAGATTGCACATTGCACGTTGCAGTGCTTGCGGGTTGTGACCATGGCAGTTTGTCGCCTGCCAGCACGCCAGGGGTACTCTTAGAGCACTCTAGCAGCTGTTAGAGATGCTTCTGTGATGATAGTGGTAGACAGTGTTGACCTGAGCTCTTCTTCGTGATGCAACATATGGATACCTGCCCTATTTCAGTTGCTGCTGACGCTTATGATCATACAATTGGCAGTCTTGTGAGTGCAGCACCCAAACCTGACACCTCTCTCGAAGTTCAAGGGTATTGGGGTAACTTATTGCACAAAGACCGTGAAAAGAGATGAAGTGAGCGCAAAGATTATACCTACCAAACACACGCAACATAAGTCGCCAAGACCAAACACAGAGTCTAAAAGTGGATTGGCATAAGGGTAAGTCATATATGGTGAGAATACAGCTCATGAATCACTGTGTTCAGTCTGATAAGTAGCACTTCAAACCGGTGAAGCAAGCATGACCTTCTTGAACGCACAACATCGTAGTCAACCTACGCTGGCGATGCGGCTGGTGGGAGAACTCAGCAAAGGCGAAGAGCAGCGATGCGGGGGGAAAGGCGGAGAGCAGCAGAAGTGCAATCTGAGCCGTTGAATCTTGGAGGGATTGCGGGTGAGCGTGGCAGGGCAAACAAGCCAGATCACCCAATGTCGGGCACAGAGAGCAGTGAAGGGGCACAGGGGGCGCTGCAATGGGTTCAAGGCTCAGGGTATGAGGAGAAAGGAATGGCGGAGGAAGGAAGGAAGCACAGTAGGAAGGAATGCAAGACGTCGCACAGAACCGGCACGCTCACTGCCACGTCAACATCCATGCCGGCGACTGCTGATATGGCAGCAGTGGCACCGGAAGGGGCAGCGGCGACGGCGGCGAGGGTGAGCGGCAGCCGGTCGTGGTAGAACTGGCGCAGCAGCTGGTCCGCCTCGTCCACCACCTGATGGGGGCAAGATGGCTTGCAGGCGGTGCAGGGGATGCACGGAGGGACTCATGGGGAGGCATGGGGAGGCATGGGGAGGCATGGGGGGGCATGGGGGGGCATGGGGAGGCATGGGGAGGCATGGGGAGGCATGGGGAGGCATGGGGAGGCATGGGGAGGCTGAGGGACAGAGGGGGCACAGCGGGCACAGGGTGAGGGTGAGGGGCAGTCAATTATGGTATGATTGGCACAGCAAGCGGCATGCCTCGTCCACCACCTAATGGGCACAGGGTTGCGCATGGGGGACCAGGGGACGGAGAAGCACAGAGAGAATGTAAAGTCCCTGCACAGGGGGAAGCAGAGGGGAAAACAAGGGGAAGCAGAGGGGAAAACAAGGGGAAGCAGAGGGGAAAACAAGGGGAAGCAGAGGGGAAAACAAGGGGAAGCAGAGGGGAAAACAAGGGGAAGCAGAGGGGAAAACAAGGGGAAGCAGAAGGGAAGACAAGGGAAATCGGAGGGGAAAACAAGGGAAAGCGGAGGGGAAAACAAGGGAAAGCGGAGGGGAAGACAAGAGGAATCGGAGGGGGGAATGTGGAGAAGCGGAGGGGGGAATGAGGAGAAGAGGAGGGGGGAACGAGTAGAAGCGGAGGCGGGAAGGAGGAGAAGCGGAGGAGGGAATGAGGAGAAGCGGGGGCAGAAATGAGAAGGGGAGAGGGAAATGAGGGGAACCAGCGGGGGAAATGAGGGTAAGCAGGGGGGGGGGACGAAGGGGAAGCAGGGGGGGAACAATGAGAGCAGAGGGGGAAACGTGGGGAAGCAGTGGGGTAAATGTGGGGAAGCTGGGGCGGACATGAGGGGAGGCAAAAGGAGAAATTAGGGGAAGCAGGAGGTTAGAGATAGGTAAATCAGGGGGGGGGAGATAGGGGAAGCAGAGGGGAAAACGAGAGGAAGCAGGGGAGTAAATGAGGGAAGCAAAGGGAATAGAGGGGAAGGTAACAGGAGGGAATGGAAAGGCAGGGAAGCGAGGACAAGGGATGGGCGGGTGGGAGAAGGGCAGCGGGAGTGAAGGCGCGAGGAGGGGCAGCGCGACGAGGGTGCTGGCGCCCTGATGGCAGGGGAGGCGCGGCGAGGCGAACGGTGGCGCGGCGAGGCGAGCGGAGGCGCTGCGAGGCGCGCGGAGGCGCGGTGAGGCAATCGGAGGCGGGGCGAGGCTAGCGGCGACGCGGCGAGCCGATCGGAGGCGCGGCGCCGCAAGAAGAGGCACTGCGAGGCGAGCAGAGGCGCAGCGAGGCGAGCGGAGGAGCGACTAACGGAGGCTCCCAGGAACTGAGGGTCGGCGTGACGATGGAACAGGAGGCGCGGCGAGGTGAGGCGCGACGACGGGAGGCGAGGCAATGGGAAGCGCGACGAGGGGAACGGCGAGATAGGGGAGGGAAGTCTAGACTTGCAGAGCGGCTACGTATTCTACTCTTTGATGTGCTGTCGAGATGTTTTTTCCTCATATTTTATTTCTAGCCCGAAATTAGTGAGGTTGGGCTTACACACTCCGTGGTTTCTCTCGGTCGGTTGTGTTGGTTTGCCGCACACAATCTCCTCGTTGCTCATTTCGCTTTCGCCACGCCCATCTTCCCGAAGTGAACCTTTTTTTCATTTCGCCAACACAGTTAAAGCCCTTCAGTAGTTTTGGCAAAAACCATGCTGACCTCGGGCTTTAACTAGAGGTCTCAAAAATTTCTTGCTACCCACATACTGGCGAGAAGGTTGTAATGTGGACATTGTGTGCAGTGCGATATTTGCGAGGTTACCACGATACATTGAGTTCGCCAGTCTCGCAAAAATGGAAAGAAACTATCAAGTAATGGAGTCACGCGGCGCGTTAAGCTTTCGAGGAAAATCTGCTTTGATCGGGCGGCGCGAGAAAAACGATCAAGAGCAATTCGATCCAACCCAACCCGATTAGATCCGAGCCAATCAAAGTCGATCGGGCCCACGTCCTTACAAGTTCGTCTACACGAACCGTCGGTTTGAAGTTTTTTTTTTTTTTTTTTTTTTTTTTTTTTAATGCACTACACTTATAAAGTGGGTACATCCAGCAGTCGTAACTGTAAGGGGGAAGGGACCAGGCAGCCAGGGTGTCTGCACCGCCCTTACTTGACAAACTAAGGTGGATCGAAGGCAGTTCTCGGGTTGTCCCATACCGATCTGAACCCCTCCCTCCACGTCAGTGTGTCATCATCTTGGAAAATCTGGCTCAGCACCACAGCCTCGTCCCTCGCCAGAGGCCAGCTTTCCGCCGCCCCACTTGCCTCCCCTTTTGCCACATATTTCTTGCATGCACTGTAGATTCTGACGTGTTTCATGAAGTTCACACCAATTTTCTTAAGCACTCTCCGCGTTTGGAACTTGCCTTGCCGAAAAGCTGCCTCGCATCGTTCGAGCCAGATTTGGTGGAAGGCCACCGCAATCAACGGCTTCTCTGGGAAGCCCGTCTTCGTGCCATCTGCAGCGAACAGAAAGTCCTCTAGCTTCCCCACATCTCTTGTCGGATTCATCTGCTTCAGTGCCCCCTTAAGCGCGCCGATGACAGGTTGTATACTGCCACACTCCAGTAAACAGTGCCCTAGTGTTTCGTCCTCCTTGCAATGCGGGCAGCTGATGTGATCTCGCATGAAGTGTAGCCGCTCTCCAACTTGTAAATCTTTACTGTGTAGCCTCAGTATGACTTCACGCGCCCTGCTCGGAGTGACCAGAGTATCCCGCTTCTGTATGACTCCCTTCCAGTCGATCGGCTTCCCGTATTCCTGTTCCCATTTCTTTTGCTGTTTCGGCTGCTCCACTGGCCCTTTCAGCACCGCTCTAAGCTTCCTCAGGGGAGCGCCTTTCCCTTTTTCACATAGCGCCGACGTTCTGAGCCGTGTGAGAGCCAGGCCCGCTTCCCCTACTAGCACGTCATCCTCTACCATCAGCGGGGTTAGCCTGTGCACCGCAAGCCGCACCTGACTGGCCCTGTCTGATAGCAGCACCTCTCCTTTCTTCCCCACCGCAGCTGGTTTGCTGAGTATCACGTTGTCCTCGATTGACACCAGCTGCCAGTACAACTCTCTCCCTGCCAGAGAACGCGTGCTGGCGAAACGTGTTGTTCGCAGCATCTCGTCACCCGTCAATCTCTCTAGCAGGGCCACCTTCCATTCCTCTGGTGTCGCTTTCCACGCCTTCAGCGCCCAACGCGCCGTCACTGAGCTACCCGTCTCCTTGGTTAGAGACTACACATCTTTGACTTTCCTTCTGCCATCCCCCTCCACTTGTATTAAATCTCCCAGCTTCATCTCCAGCAGGCACTCCGAACCTTTCTGACGGCCGAAGGGGCTCTTTCCCCTGTAGAAGATATATCTACTGAAACAGATCCTCTCGTTCGCATACTCACAGCGGTTCGCCGGCGCAGGTATTTTTATCTGAAAGGTCTGCCAGAAAGTTATCACTGTCCTTCTCCATTTCTCCCCTCCTTTTGTCCACAGCCGCAGCACCGACCGATGAGCGAGTGGCGTTGCCCAGCCGAGCTGCATCCCAGCTGCTCTTTCCATGAGCCACCTTTTCATCGAGTCCCTTTGCTGAACTGCATCACCGAGATTTTTTAGCGCCATGCATTCCACCCGAAATGTTTGATTAATAACCCCCAATCCCCCTTCTTTTCTGTCCGTATAGGCCAGGTCCCCGCTCCAGAGAACAAATTGTTGAGTACCGTGACACGCGTCAACGTGTTTACATGTTGGTTCTGCCACTTCACCAGCACTCCACCCGCTCTATCTGCCGCCTTCTCTCACGACGGTGTTGGATCACCTCCCGGTGTTATCCAGACCCCCAGTAACCTCTGCGGCTCATCCTTGCCTGTCCAGGGGTAAGTTACATCGGCCGGTGGAGGTAAGTCTTTGTTCTTTCCCAACGGGACAACTACACATGATGCTCACCCCATGCACGCGCAGTTGGTCTGCACCAATTGGAAACTCTGCCCCCGTGGGTTTTTTTCCCTGGGGCTGCACCCACGATACACGCACCTTTGGCCTACCTGGGCGAGTTGCACGGAAACGACCACAGATGTATTCAGACGAAAAAACAAACAACACACACCAGGCAACAGCCAGGTTTCTGGCCAGGGTAAACATCGCGAATGCAGGATTGCGAAAGCCACAACTCCTCGCAGCCACATTCGCGCACATTTATTTGACACGTCGGCCGTTTCAACGTGCACCAAACACACCAAGGGCAAATGCATGAGCCCATGTGGAACCTGCACCTGCTCGATACAGACCCCCTCCCGTCCGCACCATGAGCATCAATGACACGTCACCTCAGATGGCTGTGGTTACCGGAATTCATTTGGCGTCAAATGGGGTCCCACTACTGACGAGGATAAGCACTTGTGTGCACAGCCACTACAGAATGCACTCACCCCACCTTGTCAAGCAGCTAACAGAATGTTAGAATAAGAACGCACACGCATCACCGCTTAACTCATTCGTAACCACGGCCACCACAATGCCGCGCCTCCACCACCACACGCAGCTCGGCCTGCCGATTAAGCGCGCGATATGCGAGCACCACGTCGCGAATCTGCACCTTCGCCATGTGGACCTCTCCCGGTGGTGTTTCACCAGGTTCGGCATTCGCCCCCACCGTAGCACGATCGGACGCGTGCTCAAAGGCGCGGATTGCTGGGTCCGTACCGATGCTGACGCGGACAACATTCGCGTCTGTGGCGGCGCGTACCCAAAGCTCGAGCGCGCGATGGCCCGCTGGATCGCAAACGCGGGCCCCGCGGGTGTCCCGCTCACTCTTGCCACAATTCGCGACCATGTCGCGAACATGGCAGAGGCTAACGGCGCGCCTCCAACATTCCGGTGCTCCATCGGCTGGGTTCGTCGCGCGCTTCGACGACAGGGCGTGGCGCTGCATGAGCGCCGTCGGCGAGGCTGCCGACCAGGACATGAACGCGGTGCGGACGGCCAAGGAGAAGTTGCCGCGGTGCGGCGTGCGAGATGCTCATAGGCTACGCGCGCGCGACGTGCATCATGCCGCGCGACCTGTGCGCGCTTTTCGACATCCGCAACCCCATCATCGTGGTGCGCATGGAGCGCGCGAGCCCCGCGCTTGATCTCAACAACGCACCCCCCCCCCCCCCCCCCCCCCCCGTGATGCACGCGGACCCCCCCCCCGCCGGAGACCCCTCGTCGCCGCGGCAGGGTGTCAAACATTATATATGTTGTGTTTGTTTAGGCTACAGTGGGTTAGCCTATAGGGGGTACACAATTCTAGGGTTAGGTACTTGTACTGATTTCACTGTTAGTTCAATCATTCCTGTCTGTTGATTCCGACATGGTTTCAGAGCAGGTCCTTCGCTAGGACTGTTCTTAGGGCCCACCGCTACCTACCTACCTACCTACCTACCTACCTACCGTGCGCCCTCGTGCGCCTACGCGCCCCAGTGCGCCTCCTACCTACCGCGCGCGCGCAGCCCGCCAGCCAATCGCGCGCGGCTCGCTTTTTTATTTTTAATCGCGCGCGACCCGCTAGCTGCCCGCGCGCGGCCGATTTCTTTTGAGCGCGACCGGCTCGTCGCCCATGCGCCGCTAGCACCGCTATAGTGCAGCCCGCAGCGGCCCCGCCGGCCTGCACATTGCCGCCCGCCCGCTGCAGCGCCCGCCCGCTCGTCGCCCGCTGCAGCTGCCGCCCGCTCGTCGCCCGCTGCTGCTGCCGCCCGCTCGTCGCTCGCTGCAGCTGCCGCCCGCTCGTCGCTCGCTGCTGCTGCCGCCCGCTCGTCGCCCGCTGCAGCGCCTGCCCGCTCGTCGCCCGCTGCAGCTGCCGCCCGCTCGTCGCTCGCTGCAGCTGCCGCCCGCTCGTCGCTCGCTGCTGCTGCCGCCCGCTCGTCGCCCGCTGCAGCTGCCGCCCGCTCGTCGCCCGCTGCTGCTGCCGCCCGCTCGTCGCACGCTGCAGCTGCCGCCCGCTCGTCGCCCGCTGCTGCTGCCGCCCGCTCGTCGCCCGCTGCAGCTGCCGCCTGCTTGTCGCCCGCTGCAGCTGCCGCTACTACAGGCCCGCCGCGGCAGCTACCGCTTGCGCGTCGCCCGCAGCCGCTCCCGCTCGTGCGCCGCGGCCGCTACCGCCCGTGCGCTCCTGTTGCGCCTGCTACCGCTGCCGCTGCTGCACTCGCTCCCACTGCGGCCGCCGCTACTGCGCCCACTGCCGCTCTACATCCTCGTGTACGTCGACGACTTGGTCTTTGCCACTGCTGACACCGCGGCACTCGCCCACGTGAAGTCGGAGCTGCAGAGGAGACACACGTGCACAGACCTGGGTGAACTGACAAGCTATCTTGGCTTGCGGATCACCCGGGACAGAGCACGGCGCACCATCACCTTGACTCAGTCACACATGGTGCAGCAGATCCTTCAGCGCTTCCGCTTCACGTACTCCTCGCCTCAGTCCACTCCTCTGCCTACCGGTCACTCGCTTTCAGCTCTGCCTTCGGATGAGTCCGTAGAGCCGAGTGGCCCGTATCCAGAGCTTGTGGGCTGCCTCATGTACCTGATGACATGCACTCGACCTGACCTTGCATACCCTCTTAGCATCCTTGCACGCTATGTCGCTCCTGGCCGTCACAGGAAGGAGCACATGGATGCCGCTAAGAGGGTGTTGCGCTACTTGTGCAGTACGTCGGGCATGGGGCTAGTGCTTGGAGGGCGAGACCGAGTTGTACTTACTGGACACTCAGACGCTTCTTGGGCGGACGACCAGGCTACTCAGCGGTCGTCTCAGGGTTACACCTTCAGCCTTGGCTCCGGCTCAGTTTCTTGGCGTTCTACACGCTCTTCTTCTGTTCTCAGCTCCAGTTGTGAGGCTGAGATCTACGCCACAGCCATGGCTGCCCAGGAGCTACGCTGGCTGACCTACCTGCTGACCGACTTGGGAGAGCGGCCTCGTTCTCCTCCAGTGCTGTACGTCGACAACCAGGCTGCCATTGCCTTGTGTGAGGAGCACAGACTGGAGCACAGAACGAAGCACATCGCCCTGCGGTACTTCCTTGCTCGAGAGCTGCAGCAGCGTGGTCAGCTTCGTCTGCGTTACGTGGCCACTGAGGCCAACCTTGCTGATGTGTTCACCAAGGCGCTTCAGCCTTGTGACCATCAGCGTTTCTGTACTCTTCTAGGCCTTGTGCCTGCTGGACCTCACTTACTTACTTCTTGACTCTGCTTGTACTGTGATCTTTATATATATGCCTGCATGTTTACACTTGCTAGGTTGTGATCACTGTATCTCTTGTTATATTATCATCCTGCATGTGAACTGGTCTTGTGACCACTTGCTTGTGCTCGGAATTTGTGTGGTATCCTTGAGATCCACCCTGAGCTTGTTTTGCTTTGCTTTGACTGGTCTTGTGACCCCTTGCTCTCCCCCACTTTGCCTATGGGGGTGTGTCAAACATTATATATGTTGTGTTTGTTTAGGCTACAGTGGGTTAGCCTATAGGGGGTACACAATTCTAGGGTTAGGTACTTGTACTGATTTCACTGTTAGTTCAATCATTCCTGTCTGTTGATTCCGACACAGGGTGCTCCCGGCGTGGATGCACATGCCCACCCCGGACTGGGTGGCTCAGACAGCCCGCCGCCAGGAGCTCATTGATAGTAGGGCTCCTGCTGTCATGAGCGGGTACCTCGCGGCCGCGGAGTGGATGCGGCTGTGAGGAGGGAGTTGGCTCCCTTGGAAATGTGACGCTGTGTGAGGCTTGAATTTGCCTCTTCGAATGTGTTTTGTGTACATCTTGTGCACACGTAATTCACTTTGTATCAATGTCGGGGCTTGTTGTGGGGGGGTGGGGGTTGCAAAGGTGTTGCAATTTTATTGGGCGGGAGCCACAATGTTGTGTTTGTGACAACCGAGAATGTTGAATGAAATGGGCGATGTTTGTGTGGGGCGAAAATCCTGGTAACCCTCCCAAAGAGAGTCAAACAACTCACGCCGCCCAGGTACTGTTGTGGAAAAGACAAGCATGTAACAACCTGTGCCACTTACAGGCACCTCAACACCGTGACGAAACCTGACGAGGTATGCGAACTGTCAAAAACTGATATAAGCCCAAAGCACAAGCCAACCTTGGGGGACTAAAACGAGCATCAGGTGTACCGTTTTCTCGCTGTTGACTTTGAGACCCGATATTTCCCCAAATTCCTCTAGCAGCTCGCCTGCTCTTATTATTTGCTCCTTCCTGTACAGCACCACTGTCGTATCATCCGCGTATCTTCGTCGGTTTGAAGTTGTTTAAACGAACCGAATTGGTTCGGCGCCAGGCGCACCTTCTTCCCTGAAGGTTGGCTAGCTTAGCCATTCTCTTTTCGCTCTGTATAGCCTTCTAAATGATTACGATCTATATATAACATTCTAACATTCTAACACTCATGCCTAGTGTCCACTGAGGTGATCAACTCTGCCACCACGTCATCAATTTCCGCACGCCGGATTGCACAAGTACATTAAAAGGTTAGAGGGGGGGAATCCCCTCTGGGTGTTAACCACACCTGGCTGTCGGTCGTAACCCGCCTCCCCATTTGTTTACACTCCTCGCTGGGTCAACGAGGTTGTTCTATCCACTCCCAGATGAGCACCTGTGTAACCCCCTTCTGGGAATTGCACAAGTACGATGATCTGTAGGGTCTGCCCCCAATCAGCACTTGAATGAGGGATTTTCGCGAAATTTTTGCTTTACAGCACCCTGCCAAATCAGGGTTCGGCCCCAACCGCCACCAACCGGGAACTTTGGGTGGAAATTTTCTTCAAGCCAGCTACCACCAGGCTAAGGAGAGTTTGTCATTCTTCATTAACGAAGAAACGTCAGCCTATTATGCCGTATGGTGAGTGAACAATCTGGTACTCTTTTCTGAATTGGCCAAACGGAGCTAGTTGCTTCGTGACGAATACACGACACAAACTTGGGCTGGGTTCGTAGCTGGATTGTCCAAACAGTTATGCAGGCATCTGGTACACAACACCCTGAAAAGAAAAGATCTGCTACCCGCATGCTCCCGCCTGCCACTTGCCCCGAAATGAAAGCGTGGCTAGGCTAGCCGAGTTCCTACGGGCCGTGGTGGGCGCATTTCTACCAGGTACCTCCCTGGTGGAAACGAGTTTCCACCAGGACGCGGAGCCGGCGGAGGCTTTCTGCCCGGGGCAAAAAAAACTAAACCCCATCGCGACCCGCATGCCGTTCGGGAGCCTCAACCCTAAAATCTTAGGGTTGAGGCTCCCGAGCCGCATGCCGGTCGCGATGGGTTTTAGTTTTTTTTTTGCCCGCGGGCAGGTCGCTCCCGCGAGCGCGCGGAAGCCTTCCCGCATTCGCCCGTGTTTTACTGTTCCTGCTCGTATGAACCTCTGAAATCCACCAAAATGGGCGACTGCTCCCGCCCCTCATGCTCCCGCCCCTCATTTGCATTTGAACATAGGCAACGGTAGGACGAAGTATGTCACACTCACCTACACAATGCACATTCCCGCTGCACCAGCTGCCCTTCCTTCAGCTTTCAACCAAGTAAGAGGAGCATTTTTTTCTTGCTGATGGTGTGTGACCAAACATGCCAGGTGCCATTTCTTCGACGAATATCCCGGCCTGTTTAAAAAAATGTATAGTTTTCGCGCTCTCCTCAATCGCCGATTACACCGCTCGCACAGCGATTCGTCGGTGTCACGCGTCAAACGCGGCGAGATCCAGAATAAAGTGTTTAGAGGTGAGTTCGTTGGGCAGTACATGTCTAAAACAATAATCGTGAAAGCTCGAATGTCGTGCCGTGCTCCGCGCGTTGCGCGCTTTCGGGTGTCGCTCACGGGCGTCGGTGTCTCTGATTTGGCTCTCATAACGATGATGGCCCAAAAAAATCCGTATTCTGCTGGTGCGTCATCTTAAAAAAGTACTAGCCCTGGCAGTTCCAGCCATAATCGCCCTGCATATGGCGGGTGTATGGCCCGGAATTGGCGGGTTTCGATGCGTCGAAACGCTATTGTAGCACAAAATCGACATCATGGTACCTGCGCCACTCCCGCCAGGCCCGGTCTTCGCGGCTCTTGTGGCGCTATGGCTGCTGTCGGGCATGGCCTTCGCGGCGTGGCTGTGCTACTCGACGCACGCGACGTACCTCGGCGATCGCTACCGCCGCCTCGACACGTGGTGCTACGAGCGCGCCAAGCTCTTCGAGCAACACACGCTCACCACCGTCAGCCAGATCCGCGTGAGCGCTTCAAATCAATGCCCCTCATGATACCATACGGGAACCAGAATGCCGGTTTTGCCATGAACGTTTATCCCAGAATGTTGAGGTTTGGTTTATGGGTAATTTCTAGGGTTGGGAGCTTCTCGGCAGATGCTCGTTTTGCACGTAGCCCTTAGTGTAGCAGCAGGCTGATACGCCATTTTGCAATGTCGCCCTTGCACCCACCCACCACGGAATGCGGCACACCTGCTATGCGCACGGCTCTCTTTAATTGCTTGCCGACCGTCACTATCGAACCTCCCTGTCTCCCCCATGGCTCCCGCTGTCCGCTTCTTGTTTTAAGCCCATGAGGGGAGAGGAGCGGAGGAGGAGGGAAATGGGAGAGGAGTGGGAGGAATTTCAATTTTGTTAAGGGGGTCCCATCCAGGCCCGAGAATGAGGCACAATCATGGTTTCTGGTTTCAATTGGATCCGTGCATGTTCGCTCTCAGTTCCACTGTCCGCAACACCCTTGCAGGTGCACAATGGTGTGTGCATTTAGAAAGTTATGGAACATAGCAGTACACTCATCAATGGGACATGTTCACATCGCGGCAGTGACGTGATGTG
Source organism: Closterium sp. Yama58-4 (assembly GCA_947470075.1). NCBI lineage: Eukaryota > Viridiplantae > Streptophyta > Zygnematophyceae > Desmidiales > Closteriaceae > Closterium > Closterium sp. Yama58-4. The sequence goes on from CANIUD010000242.1 coordinate 325,299, forward strand.
AAGTGTCAGGCCACATTGCTGCTGCGACATAAGTCCTGATGTCACGTTATCCACCGCTCCTGTCACCCGCCCGCACCTCACGTGCCAAACCAAATGCCCACGCGGCTTTGGCAGACTCTGGCGGGGCTGGCGGCGGTGATGGGCAAGCCCAGGGGCCACGGCAACTGGACGTGGAACAAGTGCCTCACGGAGCAGCGCTGGATCGCCTATGTTAACAACACCAGATACTCACGACCGGGGGACACAGGCGCCATGGTGTGCCTCTTCGTCACGGATGCAGAGAGGTCAGTCAGTGGGCCACTGCAACTGCGCTTCCTAATCACCCACCACTCAACTCCGTCTTTCAAGGCACATGCACAGGATCCCGCCTCTGGTCCGGCTGTCATGTCACACATCCCCCAGCTCCAACCCGCCCATGCTCCCCGTCTCCGTCCATGTGCTTGCCACTGCGGCACTCCCTCCCTCTACCGTGCCGTGCGCAGGCCTGCCTTTGAGCGGCAGTACAACGGCTCCATTCTCGACTTTACCTTGATGCGGCGCCAGCAGCAGCCTCTCTACTGCCCCAGGCTGCTCGAGTTGCACTCGTATTGGAAAAGCTATCTGCTCGTGGACCTCATGCAGCGCGGCGGTGACGAGCTCTCATTTTTGCGCAGGACGGGGGACATCATCTTCAGCCGTGTCATGCCCATCGGAAACCTCTCCCTCAACCTCACCGGCTTCAGTGAGTCCCCTCAGCCCTCGCCCACATGTCCCAATTCTTGGGCTCGGCACCACGATCTAACTTTGCCCTGTTCCATTTAATCCCACTGCTTTTCACCTCTGTCCCGCATGCCCGGTTGCGTCTCTGCGTGCAGCCGTCGGGGTGCCCATCTTGCAGCATGCGCTGCCACCGAATCCCACGGAGCAGCAGGCGGAGGAGGTGGTGCTGGGAGCAGCTGGGGCGAATGTGGACCTCGTGATGATCGCCCACAACGTGCTGCAGAACGTGTTTACGCCAGGTGCTGCAATTCACGTCAGGTGGTGTAGAGCTTGTTCACCACTCTTTGTGCTGCACTGCACCGCACCCCACCTCTGCCCCTTGAAACCCACATGCTTACAGTCTTCAACTAGTTGGGTTGGCAGCTTCCTCCTTTCCGTACAAGCCTTGCCTTTCTCACAGTGTCTGTCATCCCTCCTTTCCTCTGACTCTTTTTTCCTTGCGTCTCATGATCAGTCCTTTCTACTTCTTCCCTGACTGTCTCTGCCTTGACATGCTCCCACCATCCATCCTGCAAACCCCAGACCCCAGTATCACATTTGAGGTGTATGAGACCACGGACCCCAATTCCCTGACAATGATCTACGGGCCGGGCCCACGCCTTCTGTACTACCGCGACCGCGATATTCTTCCCATGACCGACGTCTCGCCCCCAAACGTCACGCGCCCGTGGGAAGAGCGCTCTGTCGTGCCGCTCGACCTGCTCGGGGGCCGTTTGCGGCGCTACCAAGTGTGGTGCCGGTGAGTGTGCTGCGGTGCTGGTGAGTGTGCTGCGGTGCTGGTGAGTGTGCTGCGGTGCTGGTGAGTGTGCTGCGGTGCCGGTGAATGCTGTGTGGTGAAAGTTGTTAGTTACAGACCCCTGAGCAAAGTACTTAACAAGTCATTTTATCCTAGGGGTGTAGTGACTAGGATTCTGACATCGTATTAGAGTGAAGTTTTTGGGTTCGAATTCACATTTGCACACATGCTGCCGCCCATGTGCCACTGCCGTTGTGCCGTCTCCTATGGCATCTCAGTGAAAGGGGGATGTCAGAAAACCTGCACTGGGGATTTTTGATTGATCCTAGGAAAGGGTTACAATCATACTTGGCTTGGGGGTTATGGGTGCACTCACCTGCTACTTAGCAAGCCCTTTTATCCCAGTGGTGTAGCGGTTTGGATTCTGACAAAATTGATTGTTCTGCGTGCTGCTAGCATTGCTGTGTGGTCACAGAGAGTGTTCTGTATGCTGTTGGTAAATGCAGTGTGGTGAAAGTGAAACTTCTGTGTACTGCTGAGTGGTGCTGTATGCTGCCAGTGAGTGCTGCTATGCCCCTTCTTCACAATCTCGTCCTTCACTCACGTGCCTCCGCGAGACCATTAGTTTTTTACTCCTGCTTTCCGTGAGAGTCCTGGCTGGACCCCGCCCTCTCTGCCACTCGTTCCCTTCACTTAACCCCGCCCAGCTACGTGGAGCCGCCAAGCACGTGGCTCTCCTGGTGCGTGCCTTTCCTCTGGGCGGCTCTCGCTCTCGTGCTGACGGCGTTGGTGGCGGCGGTGGCGTGGCAGCAGCGGGTGGGGTACATGCGCAGCGAGGAGAGCATGGCAGCGGCGGACCAGCTGAGAGGGAAGGCGAGGGCAGCGGAGCGGTCGAAGAGCTCATTCGTGGCGTCCATGTCGCACGAGCTGCGCACGCCCATGCTCAGCATCGTGGGGCTGCTCGATGCTCTCCACGAACGCTCCCTCTCTGCCGCCCAGCTGCACGACGTGCGCGCGGCACGCACTGCCGCGTACGACACGGTGCGCCTCGTCAACCGCGTGCTCGACCTCTCCAAGCTCGAGGCGCGCCGCATGCCTCTCTGCTGCTCGCCCTTTCATCCGCAAGCCTGGCTTGAGGAGGTCGTGCTGGGCTGCTGTGAGCGGGCACGCGACAAGGGCATCGACGGTAAGTGCGCGCGACAAGGGTACTTAGGGGTGAGTGAATGCGGCAAGAGTGCTTAGGATGAGTGTGCATGCACAAGGGGAGTGGGAGCTGGTTGAGATTGGGACTTGTTGGTTCTGAGTGGGTGGAGAGTGAGCAGTAGGGGTGTGCGTACCTGGTCATTGCTCAATGCGAAAGGCACCTTTTTCCTGGTCATTGATGTGCTATGCTTGAGTTTCTTTGCTGAACAGAAGTCCTGGAGGGCACTCCAGGCCGCTCTCACTTCTCTAATGGTGGCTGGTGTGATTGTGGCAGTGAGTGGGTGGCATGGTGTACTTTGAATTGACTCACAATTGACTGCCCCTTATTGTGGCTGGCCTGACTGGCAGTGGCGGGCATGGTGGACATGGGAGTGCCTGTAGTGCTGCACATGGACACCATGCGACTCTCACAAGCACTCAACGAGCTCATCGGTCAGTGATCAATCCATCACCGCAATCAAGCCCCAACACTATTGCCCGTTCTCCCTTTCCCAGCCCTCCTTTCTCTAAGTCCTTTCGTCTAGTGAATCAACATGTGTTGCCCCATCCTAACAACGTCCCTGATCTATCACTTGCCGTCCTGTCTGACCAAACTCCCCACCACCGGCAGACAACGCGCTGTGCTACACGACCCATGGGCACGTGCTGGTGCGAGCATCTGTGTGCCCTGCCACCACCTCCCTCGAGGAATTTCTCCACCACCACCTCTGTCAGTGCCGCCCTGCCCACCCACTCACTCACTACCCTCCATATCACTCATTCCACTCACCAATGCCGCGTTTCTACCTTTCTCTGTGTCAAAGCGTGTTTGGTAGCCGTGGCTGTTTTCGCCGTTATCTCAGATGCTCCAATCCCTCTTACTTTCCCCCCCCGTCCTCGTCGTGCCCCCTCTGTGCCCCCTCTGTGCCCCCTCTGTGCCCCCTCTGTGCCCCCTCTGTGCCCCCTCTGTGCCCCCTCTGTGCCCCCTCTGTGCCCCCTCTCTGCCCCCTCTGTGCCTGCTGTGTCCCTCTGTGCCTGCTGTGTCCCTCTGTGCCTGCTGTGTCCCTCTGTGCCTGCTGTGTCCTCTGTGCCTGCTGTGTCCCTCTGTGCCTGCTGTGTCCTCTGTGCCTGCTGTGTCCCTCTGTGCCTGCTGTGTCCCTCTGTGCCTGCTGTGTCCCTCTGTGCCTGCTGTGTCCCTCTCTGCCTGCTGTGTCCCTCTCTGCCTGCTGTGTCCCTCTCTGCCTGCTGTGTCCCTCGGCTGCATCCGCCTATCAGGCGCCTCGCTCCACCCTCCTTCTCCGCCACGCCCCTCATTCTTCTCCTGGGCGGCCTTCCTGCTCCCACAGTTGGGGTTTCTCCTCAGAAGAGCCACTGTGGGGTGGTGGGTGGATCAAAAGCTGCCTAATGAGAGGGAGGATGATGAGGACCCCCCACCCCTGGCATGCCAGACACACGAACCTTCTGCATACATGAGAGAGGAGGAGCAAGTGGGTGAGGCGAGGGGAGATGGTGAAGGCGATGGAGAAGGGGAGGGTGGAGCGGAATGTGAACGGGATAGTGAAGCGGGATGTGAAGGGGATGACGCTGGGTGGGGCAGAGGCGGCGGTGGACAGGAGATGCAGCTGGTGCTGTCGTGTGCCGACACTGGGTGTGGGTTTGACTCCACGTGGGAGGAGCTGTCAGAGTTCAAGGTGAGATTCCGAGCACACACTGAATTCAAGAGAGCGTGCCAAGGTGAGTTTAAGGTGAGAGCCTTGAACGGCTTGCTGTGACCTTCTTACTTGTGTGACGTGGCGCACAGGTCTCGCCATTCATCCCCTTGTGCGACGTGGCCGGGTGGGTGCAGGGGCGATTGGAGAGCGGAGGAGCAGGCCTGGGGCTTGTGCTCGTGCACCAGCTGGTGAGCCCTCTCTCTCCGTGCTCATCCATCGGTGCGTCCCGTCCCGCCCCGTCCCGCCCCGTCCCGCCCTGCCCCCGTCCCGCCCCATCCCATCCCATCCCATTCCGTCCCGTCCCGTCCCGTCCCGTCCCGTCCCGTCCCGTCCCATCCCGCCCCATCCCACTTGGGCCTCACACTTGTCCCTCAACGTCTCACTCCCAACGGTAGTGGGCCCTGCCTTTCCCGCACATTTCTGCCCTCGCCCGCTCTCGTATTCCATCACCCCACATTCCACATTCCCACCTCCATCCCCCATTTCCCCCCCATTCCGTATTCCCCTCCCATCCTCCCTCCCCCACTCTATCACCCGTCCCCCTTTACCCGTGCTACACCCCCAACCTCCCACCATCCTCCCTTCCCCCCGCCATCCCCTCCCCCCCCACCATGCCCCATCACCCCCAGGTGGCCCTCATGGGTGGCCGCGTTGCCTGCCTCTCCCACCCCGGCACCGGCTCCACCGTCGCTTTCTCCGTCCCCTTCGCCCGAACCCGCCGCATTCCTGCTCCCCACCTCCATCCTCCTCCTGCTCCCCACCTCCATCCTCCTCCTGCCGCCGCCGCTGCTGCTTCTCCCCTTCACCCTGACCGCACGGGTGGGACAGAAGAGGGAAATGGGCAGGTGGCAGGGGAGGGATGGGGGTGTGGCGTGTCATTGGGAGGAAAGGGCGGGCGTGGCAGCAGCTGGAAGAGAGGGAGCTACCTCCAAGGGTGTATGGGTAGGGGGAGACAGGGGTTAGACTCGCGGCGGTGTGGCATGCAGGGCAGGAGCGAGAGTGGGCCGTGCAGGGGAGAGGTGGAGGGGGATGCAGTGTGCACGAGGGGCGTTGAGGGAGTGGCTGTGGGCGTTCTGGGCGCGGAGGGCAGCACGAGAGAGGTGAGGCTGCTGGGGGGAATGTGCGAGCTCTACTTTGGGTGAGCATGCGCTGCTATGTGCTTGTGTGTGTGAGAGGGTGATCCGTGTAAGTAGGATGGACTTTATATGAGAGGCCATCATGAGCCCCATTGACCACCTCTGCCAAGGTGGACTCAATATTCCATTGTATCTCTCCTCTAGAGCTTTCCAACGTGAAGTGAGATGTGCCTGCTGCCACCATTGTCTGCAACCCACTCCACTTAGCACCCTTTAGAAGCACCTCATACCCCCTTGTCAATCTCTTGCCCTTGGTACTTCACCAGTTGCTGCCACCCGTTGTTGGTCCCCCCCACTATTTGTATGCAATGCCCTTGCCCCCTGGGCAGCTCATGGCGCTCATGCTGGCGGGTCTGGGAGCACACGTGCACGTGCTGCCCACGCCTCTGGATCGCTTTAATGACTCTGACGCCCGTGCTGCTGAAGGGGGTGCAGCCGGTGTGGAGGGGAGCTGCGATACAGGGAGGGCTCAGGGGGGAGCGGAGGAGTTGAGAGATAGCACGTGCAGGGGGAGTGACTTGTGTGGTCAGCCGGACAGGGTTGTTTGGGAGGATAGGGTAGCAAGAGGTGGTGTGGGAAAAGGGGGAAATGTAGAGGAGGGAAGGGAGGGCATGCCATGCGTGGTGGTGGTGAACGAGGAGGACGCATGGTGGCAGCATGACAGGAGAGCAGCAGCTGGCATGCGCTGGGAGAGTGAGCCTGATGCGGGTGGGGGGCATCGCCACCATGGTGGGCGGGGGGGTGGGCAGCAGGGTGGGCAGGTGGGTGGGGGCAGAGGGGCGGGTGTGGTGGCGCTGGCGCCGGGGGAGGCAGCAGCATGGCAGGCAGCAGCAGTGGGGCTTGTGAGGCGCTGCATGGCAGCACACCGGGCTGGGGGGAGAGCTGCGCTGGGTGGGGGGGATAGGGTGGATGGGGAAGCAAGGAGAGAAGAGGGAGTGGGGGGAGGAGGTAGACGGTCAGGGAGGTGGTTGGAGGGAAGAGAGGAGAGCTGCATGGCAGAGAGGCGGCCTTGCTGGGATAGGGTGACAGGGATCGTCATTCTCGCTGCTTGCTCTGCTGGATCCACAAGGGAAGAGGGGGAGGGGGGGGATGGGGGAAACGAGTGGGAGGGGGGGAATGAGGAGGACAGTGGGGATGAGGAGAAGAGTGTGGACGAGGGGGTACCGAGGGACGAGGGGGAGGGTGACTGGAGGGAGAGGGTGGAAGAAAGCAGCACAAGTGCAGGAGGGGGAGAGGAGGAGGAGGTGTGTGATTATGAAGGAGGGGCAGGGAGCGTTGGTGTAACAAGGCAGGCATCGCCTCGTCCATGTGCTGCTGTTGTAGCCTCACCACCACCCAGCAGTGTCAGTGCCGGCGCCTCTGCTCCCCGTGTGGTGGTGTGCTGCCGCCCGCTGCTCTCCCACCGCCTGCACCACGCCGTCCAGGTGAGGTCCACACTCTTCTCAAATCGGCTCGACACGGATCCAGAAGCTTGTGTTGCTCTCCACTGCTCCTCACCCATGCTGCCAGTACCGTCTGTTAGAGAGTGCCCCTTCTCCCCCCCAGTGAGCCGGCTGTCACGTGCTGGGCTTCAAGATCATGCCCATGCAGTGGGTCGGTTGCACATTGCGTTACCTCTCCATCCGCACTTATTACTGTCCACTTCACCTCCCCAAACGCCCGTCTCCCTCCCTTGCAGGTAGCAGCATTCGGAGCCGGGAGTGTACACCCTGGCAATGCAAGGCACGGGTCACAGCATAGCCCTGAGCCTGCTCGTCAAACACAGCAGGACACACAGCAGGAGAGCAAGAGTGGGAGGTCGGAGCAGAAGAGTTTTGGCATGCAGTGGAGTGAAGAGGGGTGTGATGAGAGAAACGATGAACAGCAGCTGCGTGGTGAGATGGTGGGTGATGCAGGGTGTGGTGAAACCAGGCAGGGTGGCAGTGTGCGGGGTGAGATGAGTGATTGTGCTTCCAAAGACCTGAATGAGCGTACAGTGGGCAGGAGCGTGAGCATGCATGCTGCAAGCCTGGCAAGAGTCGGCTCTCCCAGCTGCACTACAGGGCGGAGGGCAGCAGCAGCAGCAGCAGCAGGAGCAGGGAAAGCATCCGGGGGGGCAGGGGGGGTGCTTATGGGGCAGCGGGTGGTGGTGGGGGAGGGGAGGGCGGCAGGGGGCGTGGTGGGGGGCTGGAAGGTGGTGGTGGGGGAGGAGAGGGGAGCGGGTGGGGGGTATCTGGCGGGACAGCACGTGCTGGTGGTGGACGACACGGCGGTGAATCTGCTGGTGGCCCGCCGCACGCTCACCCGCTGCGGCGCCAGCGTCAGCACGGCGGGCAGCGGGGAGGAGGCGGTGCGGCTGGTGGCGGCGGCTGTGAGTGCGGCAAGCCATGGCGCGGCAAGCGATGCCAGCGCGGTGCTGGATGTGGTGCTCATGGACCTGCACATGCCCGCCATGGACGGGTGAGTGGTGCTCATGGAGGGGTGAGCGGTGGTCATGGATGGGTGAGCGGTGCTACGCGGTGGTGAGCGATGGGCATGGACGGATGTGGGTGGTGAGCAGTTGGCATTGATGGGTGAGTGGTGGGCATGGACGGGTGAGTTGTGGTGAGCGGTGGTGAGTGGTGGCACGGATGGGTGAGTGGCAGTGAGCGGTAGGCATATATGGGTAAGTGGTGGCATGGATGGGCATGTTTAGAGGTGTAACATGGGTACAGTGGAGGAGGTAGGGTGTTTGGCAGCAAACCTTCTGAGAAATTCTTGACCAGGCATTGGAACCAGACTGATTGATCAGTAAGTAACCTGGTGTCCGCATTGAGTACTTTTTAAAACTAAGGGGTGTAACTGGAACATAATCTCGTGCTTTGTTCTCCTCCTCACACCACCCTGCACACTTTCGCTCTCTGCTGTCTGTGCGGTACTGCCTGTGCTGTGCTGCCTGTGCCACACTCCTCGTACACACCATATGTGATTCCTCACTGGTCTCTACTGCCTGTGCCGCACTCCTCCCAGGTTCATGGCAACAGAGGCGATACGTGAGCTCGAGAGGGCTGCAGCCCCCCTAGGGACCACCCCGGCAGCACAAGAAGCAACTGACGGCGCTGCACAAGCAGACTCGCGGGCTGCTGCTGCTGCCTCTCACCCCGTGACTTCAGCCCTCACGCAGCCACGTCTGCCCATACTGGCCTTCACAGCAGATGTGGATGCTCAAATCACACAGCGATGCCTTGCGAGTGGCTTTGATGGCATTCTGCAGAAGCCCATTGACCCCAAGCAGCTCGCCACTCAACTGCTACAAATAGAAAGGCCTCCTCGGTTGGGACCCTTACGAACAACTTCACATCCAACGACATGATCGTTGTCTGCAAGAATGACACTTTGATCCCATTGATCAAACTAGCGGGGCCCAACCAGGCCATTTTTTAGGGTAAAATGCCTGATTACCCTTTTTGGCGGCCGTTTATTTACAGTATGTTTTACCGTGATGAATTCTGTGTGCGCGGATTTGTACCTAGTCCGGCTGGTTGCCCTCTAAACCCAAGCCCTAATCCCCCCATTTTCCCCGGCCCCCACCAGCCCCACTTACCCGTTTCTCTTGCAAATCCCAACCCAATTCGCCCCATTTCCCTTGCCTCACTCTCCCGATTTTCACCTCTCCCAAACTCAATTCCCTGTTAGAGGTTCACTAAAGATCCCCGATTGATCCTAAGGGTGGGTTATAAGCACGTTGACCTGGATGGTTATAGGCGCACTCACCTGCTACACAAACAAGCCATTTTGATCCCGATCGTAGTGGCTGAGGTTTTGACATGGCATCAGAGCAAAGGTCTCGGGTGTTGGGCTAAGAAAAGCCCTTAGGATCGTTCTCAGTCAGCGAGAGGGAGTTGACTTCTTCCAGACCTTCTCCCCCACCCCGAAGATGACCACTCTTCGGGTGTTGCTGCACGTTGCCGCTCAGCGTGACTACGAGCTTCACTCTCTGGACTTCAGCACAGCCTTCCTGCAGGGCAGCCTGCACGAGGAGATCTGGCTGCGCCGCCCACGTGGCTTCACTGGGTCGTTCTCTCCTGGTACCCAGTGGAGCCTCCGGCGGCCAGTCTACGGTCTCCGCCAGGCACCTCGTGAGTGGCACGACACACTGAGGATGACACTTGCGGCTCTTGGGTTTGCTCCTTCGACAGCTGACCCGTCGCTGTTTCTGCGCATCGACACTTCGCTGCCCCATTTGTACATCCTCGTGTACGTCGACGACTTGGTCTTTGCCACTGCTGACACTGAGGCTCTCGCCCTGGTGAAGTCGGAGCTGCAGAAGAGACACACGTGCACAGACCTGGGTGAGCTACGCAGTTACCTTGGCTTGCAGATCACCCGGGACAGAGCACGGCGCACCATCACACTGACTCAGTCACACATGGTGCAGCAGGTCCTTCGGCGCTTCGGCTTCACCTGGTCCTCGCCACAGTCATTTTCCTCTGGCTGCAGGTCACTTGCTCTCAGCTCCACCTTTGGACGAGTCCGTAGAGCCGAGTGGTCCTTACCCAGAGCTTGTGGGCTGCCTCATGTACCTGATGACCTGCACTCGACCTGACCTCGCGTACCCTCTTGGCCTTCTGGCTCGCTACGTGGCTCCTGGTAGGCACCGAAAGGTGCACATTGATGCTCCTAAGAGGGTACTGCGCCACCTGTGTAGTAATCGGACATGGGGCTCGTGCTTGGAGGACAGGGTGACGTTGTCCTCACTGGACACTCTGACGCGTCTTGGGTTGACGACCTGGCTACGCAGCGGTCGTCACAGGGTTACACCTTCAGCCTTGGCTCTGGCTCTGTTTCTTGGCGGTCTACACGCTCGTCTTCTGTTCTCAGCTCCAGTTGTGAGGCTGAGATCTACACCACAGCCATGGCTGCACAGGAGTTACGCTGGCTCACCTACCTGCTGACCGACTTGGGAGAGAGGCCTCGTTCTCCTCCAGTTCTGTACGTTGACAACAAGGCTGCCATTGCCTTGTGTTAGGAGCACAGACTGGAGCACAGAACAAAGCACATTGCTCTGCGTTACTTCCTTGCTCGAGAGTTGCAGCAGCGTGGTCAGCTTCATGTCGTTCGCGTGCCCACCCGGGCCAACACTACTGATGTGTTCACCAAGGCCCTTCCGGCTGGTGATCATCAGCGCCTCTGCACTGCTCTGGGCCTGGTGCCTACGTTTCCTCACTTGCTGTAGGCTTTGCTTGTACTGTGATCTATATATATATATATATTTGCTCTTGCTAGGTAGTGACCACTGTGCTGTTGTTGTTGCATATATACCTCTGCATGTGAACTGGCCTTGTGGCCCTTTGCTTGTGCTCAGTGTGTGTGGTGACATTGTGATCCACCCTGAGCTTGCTTTGCTTTTTTTCACTGGTCCTGTGTCCCCTTGCGCTCCCCCACTTTGCCGATGGGGGTGTGTCAAATTATAAATGTGTTATATATATGTGTAGGTTGTAGTGGGATAGCCAATATGGGGTATAGCCCCTTTAGGGTTTCATACTTGTACCCAACTTTCACCCAGTTCATTCATTTCTGCTAGTAGTTTCTAACACATTTTGGTGCCTTAAAAATATATTTTGTGTTTATAATTTTACAAGCACATGTGCTCATACTATTTACTCAATTACAAGCGCACCCCCTTTAGAAACCCCGTTTTATTATAAGCTCGCCTGCGCTTATATCCGGGGTGGCACGGAGATTTGGCAAGCAGCATTTGAGCTATAGCTTGACCATCGTACCCAAAGTGGGATAATTGGGATCAAAGTAATGCAGACAAAGATCACGTCGGATGTGAAATTTTCCGTAAGGGTCCAAACCGAGGAGGCCTTTCTATTCGTAGCAGTTGATTGACGAGCTGCTTGGGGTCAATGGGCTTCTGCAGATTTCCATCGAAGCCATTGGCAAGGCATCGCTGTGTGATTTGAGCATCCACATCTACTGTGAAGGCCAGTATGGGCAGTCGTGGCAGCGTGGTAACTGGAACGAGAGACACAGCACTACCTGCGTGTGTATTTGTGCACCACCGTCAGTTGCTGCTTGTGGTGTCGGGGTGGGTCCCAAGGCTGCAGCTCCTTCGAGTTCGCGTATTGCCTCTGTTGCCATGAACCTGGAGGAGTGCAGCACAGGCAGCACAGCACGGGCAGCACAGCACAAGCAGCAAAGAGCAAGGGTGTGTAGGGTGCTGTGAGAAAGGGAACAATACAAAGACTCATGCAAAGCCAATGAATGTGCAAGGCAGTATATATTCTTCTGTTTTCATGTCTTCGATTGTATGTTGGACCTCATGCCCGAGCTGAGTTGCGTTCACGGACCAACTGCCTATCTGAGATTACGGGCAATCGCGTTGAGTTTCATACTTGTACCCAACTTTCATCTAGTTCATTCATTCCTGATAGTAGTTTCTGACAAATAATGTATTAGCGGAATCGTCTTAGTAAACTAATTGAACCACCTTGTACTGGTATGTGAGAACAAGATAAGTTGATTATAGCAAAGAAATACAAAGCTTTTTATATGATTATAATGTGTATGTCATTATATAAGCGCATACGCTTATGCCCTTTCCTCAATTACAAGCGCCCCCCCTAAAAAAATCATTTTTATTATAAACGCATATGCGCTACTATCCGGGGGGATACGGTGATGAAGGTATATTTTTATGGTACACGCTGTATTTTGATAGCAACCTCCCTTTCCTCACAATGACCTGATAAGTGCATAACTGCACTCATGCACAGCGCACACAACCCACTAGCTTCGCTAGAATATTACATTGGGAACCAACCAAAGTACGGTATTGCAGACCATCATGTCGTTGGATGCGAAATTGTTCATAAGGGTCCCAACTGGGGAGGCCTTTCTATCCGTAGCAGTTGAGTGGCGAGCTGCTTGGGGTCAATGGGCTTCTGCAGAATGCCATCAAAGCCACTCGCAAGGCATCGCTGTGTGATTTGAGCATCCACATCTGCTGTGAAGGCCAGTATGGGCAGTCGTGGCTGCGTGGTGACTGGAGGCACGGGGTGAGAGGCAGCAGCAGCAGCACCCTCCGAGTCCGTTCGTGCACTGCTGCCAGTTGGTACTTGTGCTGCCGGGGTGGATCCCAGGGGGGCTGCAGCCCTCTCAAGCTCGCGTATCGCCTCTGTTGCCATGAACCTGGGAGGAGTGCGGCACAGGCAGCACAGCACAACAACACAGGCAGAAGAGAGCGAGGGTATGCAGGGTGCTGTGAGGAGGAGAATAAATCAGGAGATTATGCAAAGAGAGCGAATGTGAAGGACAGTACAAATATTCCAGTTACGCCCCTTGATAAGACATAGGACTCAATGCTGACACCAGGTTACTTCACTGATCTATCAGTCTGGCTACTCCGCTGACCTATCAGTCTGGTTCCAATGGCGCCAACCTTTCGAATTGGGATTTGTTGTTTCAACCTGGAAATTCAACAAGGTTCCTCCAAGAATTTCTCAGAAGGTTTCCTGCCACACACCCTACTCCCCTCCACTGTACCCGTTTTACATCTAAACATGTCCATCTGTGCCACCACTCACCCAATTATGCCCAGAACTCACCACCGCTCACCACCTCTCACTCATTTATGCAAAGCATCCACCACCGCTCACCACCACTCACCCATCCATGCCACCACGCACGACCGCTCAGCACCGCTCACCCGTCCATGGAGGGTATGTGCAGGTCCATGAGCACCACTCACCCGTCCATGGCGGGCATGTGTAGGTCCATGAGCACCACATCCAGCACCGCGCTGGCATCGCTTGCCGCGCCATGGCTTGCCGCACTCACAGCCGCCGCCACCAGCCGCACCGCCTCCTCCCCGCTGCCCGCCGTGCTGACGCTGGCGCCGCAGCGGGTGAGCGTGCGGCGGGCCACCAGCAGATTCACCGCCGTGTCGTCCACCACCAGCACGCGCTGCCCCGCCAGATACCCCCCACCCGCTCCCCTCTCCTCCCCCACCACCACCCGCTGCCCCATAAGCACCCCCCCTGCCGCCTCGGCTGCTCCCGTGGCCCCCCCTGCCCCTGCCCTTCGACTTGCTGTGCAGCTAGAAGGCTGAACTCCTGCCAGGCTTGCAGCATGCATACTCACACTTCTCCCCACTGTACGTGCACTTGTGTTTTCGAAGCACCCTGCATCACCTCCAGTCTCATCCCATCTGTTGCCACTCTGCTGTGGCTCATCGCCCTTCTCTTCACCCCACTGTCTACCTGAGCTCAGCTTCCTCTCCTCACCACTCTCCTGCGGCCTGCCGTGCTGTGCTTGCCGCACAGGCTCGGTGCTATCTTGCCGCGCAGGCTCGGTGCTTTCGTGCCGCTCGCACCCTACACTGCCATGCCATGCACTCTTAGAATCCACTCCAAACGCTGCTACCTGCGGTCAGGGAAAGAAGGGCGTGGGGGGAGGCGAGGTGAACGGTACTGGCGGCGTCGAGGCAAGGTGCAGATGACAGCAGAGGAGCGCTGACAACTAGCAACGCTGACACCTAGCAACGCTGACACCTAGCAGCGCCAACACCAGGCTGCCGAGCTAGGAGAGAGGCGATAGGCCTGGTTGGTTGGCTGCACCACTGGCGTGCAGTGCAGTGCAGTGCACTGCACTGCGACACACCTACACGGCACGGCCTGGTGCAGGCTGTTGAGTGGACAGTTGAGTTTTGCGGGTGCTCGGAAGACAAAGGGAGTTTTGTCGACCTCACCTGGACGGCGCGGTGCAGGCGGTAGGAGAGCAGCGGGCGGCAGCACACCACCACATGGGGAGCAGCAGCAGCAGCAGCAGCAGCAGCACTGACAGACGCAGTGCCAGGCAGCAACGAGGCTAAAGGGGCGGTACAGGGGCTGGGGGATGCCTGTCCCGCCCTCCCGACGCTCCCTGCCCCTCCCTCATCATCACACACCTCCTCCTCCTCCTCTCCACCTTCTGCAGTTGTGCTTTCCTCCACCCCGTCCCCCCCATCACCCCTATTCCCCCACACCCCCTCCCCCCCCTCATCCCCATCGTTCTGTCTGGATGCAGCAAGAATGACGATTCCAGCCACCCTATCCCAGCAAGGCTGCTTCTCTGATGTAGGGCTAACCTCTCTCCCCTTCCCTGCCCATCCACCCCATCCCCCCACTCCCTCGTCTATCCTTCCTCCCCCGTCCGCCGCTCTCCCCCCAGCCCTGTGGGCTGCCATGCAGCGCCTCACAAGCCCCACTGCTGCTGCCTGCCATGCTGCTCCCTCCCCCGGTGCCAGCGCCACCACACCCGCGCCTTTGCCCTCACCACCCCCCTGCCCGCCCTGCTGCCCGCTCCACCCAAACTGGAAATCCTCCTGCCTCGAGGTAGCCCCACTGTCCCTGTCCCAGGGCATGCCTGCTGCTGCTCTCCTGCCCTGCTGCCACCACAAGTCCTCCTCATTCACCACCACCACGCATGGATAACCCTCTTCTTCACTCGCCCTCTCGGCCGCACCACCTCCCTCTCCCCCGTCCTCCCTCATCCCTCCATCCGTCGGACCACACAAGCCACTCGCTCTGCACGTGCCATCTCTCATCTCCTCCGGCCCTCCCTGTGCTCTCGCTGCATCCTCGCAGCTCCCCTTCGCATCACCTGTCCCCCCCTCAGCAGCACGGGCTTCAGATTCTTGCAAGCGATCCAGAGGGCAGGGCAGCACGTGCACGTGTGCTCCGAGACCCGCCAGCATGAGCGCCGTGAGCTGCCACGGGAACGGCAAGGGGCATTGGGTGCAAAGAGTGTTGGGGTGGGCGGGGGCGGGGGGGAGGAGGGGTCAACAGAGGGTGGCAGCGATGGGTGACGGTCACTCATGAGTCGACTAAAGATCCAAAAACTGGGGGCACAGCATGGGGCAGAGGAGGTGAGTACAACCACACAAACAGGCACACGGCCGCAACATCCAGCAGCCTCACCTCTCTCATGCTGCCCTCTGCCCCCACCACGCCCACAGTCACTCCCTCTACGCCCCTCGTGCACTCTGTGGGTCCCCTTGCCGCCCCTCTGCACCGCTCGCTTTCCTGCATGCCCTGCATGGTACTGTGCCGCACGCCCAGCTGTGGCAGCCAGCTCCACCTTATCAACCTGCTGCCGCGCCCGCCTTTACCCCCCAACCACGGGCCACATCTCCATCCCTCCCCACCGGAGCTTGTGCCCTGCTCTTCTGTCCTGGTCACCTCTCCCCCGCTTGCCTCAGTAGCAGCAACAGAAGGGGGAGGAGCAGCAGGAGCAGTATAGGGAGGAGCAGGGGCAGCAGAAGAGGAGGGGGGCCGGATTCGGGCGAAGGGGACGGAGAAAGCGACGGTGGAGCCGGTGCCGGGGTGGGAGAGGCAGGCAACGCGGCCACCCATGAGGGCCACCTGCGGGCAGGGGCATGGCGGGGGAAAGGGGAGTGGGGATGGCGGGAAGGAGGGGGGGTGGACAGGGGAAGGCAGGATGACAGGGGAAATGGAGGGACGACGCAGGGCCAGATGGGGTTCAGGAGTTCACCCTATAGTGCTTCAAGGGAGATGTAAAGAATAGGACTGGAGAAAGCGAAAAGCGATGGTATCGGACGACAAGATTCATTGCGGGAAAACACCTGCTGTGTAGCACGGGGAGAGAGGGCATACCAGCTGGTGCACGAGCACAAGCCCCAGGCCCGCTCCTCCACTCTCTGATCGCCCCTGCAGGGTACCATGGGCAGCCAGCCAGATAAAGGGATGAATGATCGTGTACTGATTCACACGGAAAAGGAAGAGAGAGCAAGATCTGTGCGAGACAAACCGATTGCGCCACTTGTCCACGAAGACGCACGCTGGCCTGTGATGTCCAACGTCACCGTGTGATGGTCTTAGAGGCTCACACTCTCACCTTGAACTCTGACAGCTCCTCCCCCATGGAGTCAAACCCACACCCCGTGTCGGCACACGACAGCACCAGCTGCATCTCCTCTCCACCGCCGCCTCTGCCCCACCCAGCGTCATCCCCTTCACCATCCCCTTCATCATCGCCTTTCGCCTCCCCCACTTGTTCCTCCTCTCCCGCCATGGCCCTGTGTGAGGAATCCTCATCACCCTCACCCTCATCTGGCGGCTCCTGCTCCCCCCAGCATGTCACAGTGGCTGCACTGCAGAGACGACCCAGCTGCAAGTGGAGGTGGGTCAACCAAGGGAAGAACCAGGAGTGACGAGGCGGAGGAGGAGGAGAGGGGTGGAGCGGAGCGTCTGATATGCGGGTGAAGGAGGGGGGGCGAGGCGGACAGCAGGGAAGAGTGGAGGATGAGGGGAGGAAGGGGGGAAGGGTGAAAACGAAAGAGTCGAGTGGTGACAGAAGGAAAAGAAGAAAAAGAAAATCCCACAGCCACAGCCACAGCCAGCAAGCATTCATCAATAGAGAGAAAGGTACAAACACAGGATTGGTCAGTCAAGCAAGTGGGATCGGAGGGGTGAGTGGAGCAAGTAGAGTGTGTGTAGGGTGAGGAGAAACACAAGGGCAGGGCGGCACTGACAGAGGTGGTGATGGAGGAAGTCGTCAAGGGAGGTGGTGGCAGGGCACACGGACGCTCGCACCAGCACGTGCCCCCGGGCCGTGTAGCACATGGCGTTGTCTGCCCATGGTGGGGAGTTTGAGAAGATAGGATGGCTTGTTATGCAACAGAGCATTGTGAGAGTCAAGATGTGCGTTGATGATCAGACACACTAACCATATAGATAAGTAACGAACTCAATTATAGTACCAACCATAAGAGTAAATAGCGCACTTACATTTAGCATAATGTATAAGGGTAAGTAAAGCTTCTACTCTTAGAACCAACCATAAGGGTAACGCACTTACATTTGATCCCAACCATAAAGGTAACAAACGCACTTACTTATAATACCAATACCGATAGTAAGGGTAACAAACGCACTTACTTATAATACCAATACCGATAGTAAGGGTAACTAACGCACTTACTCTTAAAACCACCCACAAGGATAAGCAACGCACTTATTCTGAGTACCAATCAAAAGACAAGTGGAGAAAAACGCTTCGGACACGTTGTGTTCTGCGTTCAAACGCAAAACGCTGAACGCAGGGAAAAACGCAGAACGCTTGGCCAAATATTTCCCGGTGAGCCCGAAGAAAGAAATTGCCAGCGCGAGAAAGTGACATTCGCAATTTCGTCGCGAATGTCAATTTCGCCAAATTCAACCCCTCTCAACACAAATCGACCCACAAAAACCAGCTCTAGTCTGCTTATTGCTAAAGTAATTAAGTAATTGACTCATTAAGTATCGTTGAGACCAATTGTGACTTTTTGGAGACTAATATTAGGGGAAAAATATTATTTGCGGGGAAAAAAAATCCTCAAATCTGTGCTATATCCTTCTCTCCTTCCTCTCCATGCCATATGTGAAGTTTTTTTGCCTGCCCATACGTTTTTTCACCCTGCCCGGTCCGGCGTTTTTTCTTTAGCGATTTGGGGACCCACAAAAATGTGTCCTGCGAATTTAACGCAGCATGTAAACGCATGTGTTTAAAACGTGAAAAGTGGAAGAGGGGGAAGGGGAGTGCTCGGATAGTGGAGGTGGACTGACATATGAGTTGGTTGAGGTGGGGAAGGGGGACGGACTGACCGATGAGTTCGTTGAGCGCTTGAGTGAGTCGCATGGCGTCCATGTGCAGCACTGCAGGCACTCCCATGTCCACCATGCCCGCCACTGCCACACCACCATCACAGCACCGTAACAGCACCATCACATCACCAACACAGCACAGTCACACCACAGCCACACCACAGTCAGCACCATAAGAGGAGAGCGATATGGTGAGTCGAATCCACTGCCATGCGGTCTACACCAAAGTGACGCCAGAACCACAAATGAGTGCCGAAAAGCACAAGTATGGGACGAGACGGTGAGACCACAAAAGGGATGCCCCTTGCGTCCCCCTTGATCCAAGACGGACATCCATGTCTTTCGCTGCGCACTCAAACAAACACAATTCCCATCTCCACCCTGCTCCCGCTCCCCCCCTCTCCCCCGCACACGCACTCACCCTCGATGCCCTTGTCGCGTGCCCGCTCACAGCAGCCCAGCACGACCTCCTCAAGCCAGGCTTGCGGATGAAAGGGCGAGCAGCAGAGCGGCATGCGGCGCGCCTCGAGCTTGGAGAGGTCGAGCACGCGGTTGACGAGGCGCACCGTGTCGTACGCGGCAGTGCGTGCCGCGCGCACGTCGTGCAGCTGGGCGGCAGAGAGGCGGCGGTCCTCGAGAGCATCGAGCAGCCCCACGATGCCGAGCATGGGCGTGCGCAGCTCGTGCGACATGGACGCCACGAACGAGCTCTTCGACCGCTCCGCTGCCCTCGCCTTCGCCCTTAGCAGGTCCGCTGCTGCCATGTTCTCCTGGCTGTGCATGTATCCAACCCGCTGCTGCCACGCCACGGCTGCTATCAGCGCTGTCACCATGAGAGCAAGCGCCGCCCACAAACAGGGCACTCCCCAGGAGAGCCACGCACTTGGTGACTCCACGTAGCTGGGTGGGGGCACGTGAACCAAGAAGCATTGAGGCAGAGGAGCCACCAAGGGCTGTCATGCAACAGTGATAAAAGAGGCACAAGAAAACAGCATGGCACCAAATGGCATTGAGGGACGGAAGAGCCCTCTTGCGGAATGTATATTTGATGAGGAGCGATGAAACGGCATTGCAAGGAGCAAGAAGCAGGCTGGGTGTGAATGCTTCTGTGTACTCACGGGGGCCACACCACAAAGCACTCATCGGCACCACACAGCACTCACCGGCACCACACTTGATAGTGCCGCAAGCGCCCCCCGAGCAGGTCGAGTGGCACCACAGAGCGCTCCTCCCACGGGCGCATGACATTCTCAGGCGAGATGTCTGTGATGGGCAGGCTGTCGTGCTCGATGTAGAACACGAGGCGTGGGCCCGGGCCGTAGATCATTGTGGGGCCCTTGGGGTCCGTGGTGTCATACACCTCGAATGTGATGCTGGGGTCTGGGGGATGGGGGATGGGGGATGCATGGAGGGGGGACGTTGGGGTGCAGAGAGAGCCAGGGAAGTAAGGAGAAGGGACTGGTGATTAGAGGCCGGGAACAGAGTCAGAGAAAAGAGAATGGTGGACAGCGTGAGAAAGAAAAGGTGATATAGCTGCTTATCCGGTATAGTTGAGGGTTGTAAGGATGTGGGTGCTTCAGGGGCAGAGGTGGGGTGCAGTGAAGTGCTGCACAAAGGGAGGTGAACCATCATTGCAGCACTTGGCGTGAATGGCAGCACAGCACCTGGTGTGAACACGTTTTGCAGCACGTGGCGAGCGATGGACCCGAGGTCCACGTTCGCCCCCGCTGCTCCCAGCACCGCCTGCTCCGCCTGCTGCTCCGTGGGATTCGGTGGCAGTGCATGCTGCAAGATGGGCAATGCTACCGCTGGCCCAGGGGAGATGCAAGACAGACAGAGGTGAAGAGTACTGAGGTGCTGCACTTTTTCAAAGAACAAAAGGAGAGAGAGCTCACACGTGTCATGGAAATGGACCGTATTGGCAACGTTCGAAGGGGGTAATTGGAGGGGGCCTGACTGACTGACTGACCGAAGCCGGTGATGTTTAGAGAGAGGTCCGCGATGGGCACGACACGGCTAAAGACAATGTCACCCATCCTGCGCATGTAGGAGAGCTCCTTGGGCCCGCGCTGCATGAGGTCAATCAGCAGAATGACCCCCTGACGGTACGTGTGAAGCTCCAGCAGCTTGGGGCAGTACATAGGCTCCTTCTGCCGTGGTGACAGCGTTGTGTCGAGAATGGGGCCGCCGTAGAACCGCTCAAAGGCAGGCCTGCACACGGCACAGCAGCGGAGAGGGAGTGCCCCAGGCGGTGGCAATGGCAAGCACATGGGAGGAAACCGGGAGCCATTGGCGGGTTTGAGCAGGGGGCATGGGTGAGGGACAGCAGGAGCAGAGGCGGAATTGTGTGGAACTGCTTGGAGAAACCGATTTGATTGGTGGGAACGAGTGTTCTCTTCTCACTGTGCCGCGACCCACCAACTGACCTCTCTGCATCTGTGACGAAGAGGCAGACCATGGCACCCGTGTCCCCCGGTCGAGAAAATTTGGTCTTGTTGAGGTAAGCAATCCAGCGCTGCTCCGTGAGGCACTTGTCCCACGTCCAGTTGCCGTGGCCCCTGGGCTTGCCCATCACCGACGCCAGCCCAGACAGAGTCTGCCATGGTTAAGAGTTTGGGTGGATGGGTGTGGGGGGTGGCGGCGGCGCGTGCGGATGACAGGAGGGTTGGATGTGTGACAGCACGGCTTTACTAGACGCAGCAGCTATGCAATCAGACACTTCACGGTGCTGCAATGATCCATCCGCTGCTGAAGGCAACGCACCATTGCGCACCTGCGCAGTGCTGTGGAACCGAGTGCGAACATGCACGGATCTGATTGAAACAGGAAACCACAAATGCGCCTCCTTCTCAAGCCCACCCTCCCCTGACCAAATCTGAACTCCACCCTCCCTCCTTCCCCCCTCCTCCCCCACAATGGGCTATAACAATGAAACAAACCAATGGTGCACTTTCACTTGGGATGGAGGTGGGTGGGGACATGGGTAGATTGACGTAGCGGCGGGTGAGGAAAGGGATGGGTTCCGCATGCATCGTGCCGTGATGCGTCTGCGGTGCAAGGGAGTTGGAAAGTGCGCAGAGAATGTGTGCCGCATGTCGCAGACGGTAGACTGCGAGGGCGCGATCGCAAAATGGCGTAACATGCTGAATGGCGTAACATGCTGAATGGCGTAACATGCTGAATGGCGTAACATGCTGAATGGCGTATCATGCTGAATGGCGTAACATGCTGAATGGCGTATCATGCTGAATGGCGTATTATGCGCCACACAAGGGACTGCGGAATGACCATCTTTAGACGTCCAGCCGTTTGAGATCCAGTCAAGGACGCCCGCAGCCCAACTGTATGAGGTGCACTGAAAAAAGAGCCCACCCGGATCTGGCTGACGGTGGTTAGCGTGTGTTGCTCGAAGAGCTTGGCGCGCTCGTAGCACCACGTGTCGAGGCAGCGGTAGCGATCGCCGAGGTACGTCGCGTGCGTCGAGTAGCACAGCCACGCCGCGAAGGCCACGCCCGACAGCAGCCATAGCGCCACAAGCACCGCGAACACCGGGCCTGGCGGGAGTGGCGCAGATAGAGGCACAAACGGATGTCACATTTTCACGACAGTACTACCCAAGTTCATAGATTCGGATGACAGAAAACGGCTGAACCGAAGTTCGAGTTACAGGCGATGCGATGTTACAAAGGCCGCCGTGGCCTTGTTGCGCCATGACAGAAAAAAACACAAGGGCCACGACTCGGAACGGCGGGCATTGAGAAAACTTGGACACTTCTGCGACCCTTTTTTGCGCGTTTGTTACTACTAATAGATTTTGAATCTCGCCTTTGCAGTAGATCCTAGCACTAGGAGCAATACGTATGCCGTTCGAGCGCTGTAGTCTATCGCCGCGGAGCGCGTGAAATAAGACATTGCTCGTACATCAGGTTTTCGCGGGCGCGCAGGTATGAGAAGAACAACGCGCGTCGCATTTGCAGGACTTCTACCACGGCCGTGACTATGCGTCGAATAGGAGATGGAACAATCTAAACACATTAAAAGCGCCGCGGTCCGGGAGTAGGAGTAACTGAAGTCGTCATACTGGGAGATAGTATGCCTTACCTCGAAACACCACTAGCTTCTGAATAGCACTTTTGCCGCAAGAGAGCGAGGAAGAGTCCCTGCCGCTCGCGCCGCGTTGCTGCAAGTGATCCCGAAGCGCGTGGAACGAAGACATTTTCAGAAATAACCGCATTCTTCGTTTAGCCTCGAGACAACATGTCTTTTCATATCAGGTTACTCACGTCATTTGAAGCTTGATAGCACCTCTCTAGTTTATGCATAACGATGGGCGCTAGACACCCCCGTACACTTCCGGCATTCTTGGGTGTGGTGCACGCAGCGAGGGTGGTGCCAGAGCCCGCACCGTACAGTACAACTATGAAAGTGGAAGGACACAGACGATGTTCCAGTAGTTTATTCTACGGTGCAGTACGGTTACCTTCTTGACAAATGCGCTGGATGATCTGTCCAGAACCAAGCCCTTGTGGGCGGTGAATGCGATGCGAATCACGTTCGTAACAAGGACCTGAGGTCGTGTCCGTAGGGATGACATGTCAAGCTTTTGAGTGTCAACTTGTGATTTTGACACTTGCCAACATTGTTGGCAGAGTGTCAACGACACCAAACTGCCAGCCTGTAAATTTCGTCGGACTTCCAGCTCTGCGAAAATAAAGGAACTAACCAACCAACCACATTGATGGCATCGAGATTTCCGACGACCACACCTGCCTAATCGACGGATGCTGAACTTCGTGCGACTGCAAGTTCGTGCAAGGGGTCGTCTGTGTACTCAAACTCGTGCCCAACCAATAAGCTTCCGTCGCAGGGTTCCTTGCTGCGCTTCGATTTGACACTGAAGCTTCAGTTCTTGACACTCTAATTCCTCGCGCTTTGGGTTGACACTGCCAATGTTGACATGTCATCCCTACGGACACGAACTAAGTTGCCGTGACCTTGGCTTTGTCCGATTGCTGCTCACTTAGGACCAACACTCCCTATTACCCTGTCTTGCGGTGAATTTCGGCACGTTGCGGCTGAATCCCAGAGCTTTCCAAAACCATGGCCTCATTCGCCAGCATTTTCAGGCGGAATTTGAAATGTCAGCGAAGGCTTCCAGAACCCCTCTGTTAGGGTTCAAAGTCGGTCAGCCCTCAAAATCTCGACCGACCCTAACGAGGCCCGTCGCCAACCGAATACCCCATATTGGGCCTCTAGAACACCTGCTTCCTGCCCCTCCTGAACAGAAGCCCCTGCCCACGAACAATTGGTGCCACGAAGTTGCACGCGGTTTACAAGCCCAACGAGCAAGCTGAAGAAAAAGGCGGTTGGTCAAACTGGCAATATGTGGACAAAACAGCCAATCAAGTGCCGATGAACAAATAACAAAGATTAATGAAGTACAACAAATTCTGCCAACCTTCCTCGTTTCGCAAAAATATAACGTATAAATCTTGACTTTCTTACCAGCCCAATTTTGCAAGCTGCGACATTGACGAAGCTGTATGAGTGAGAAAGTAACACAAGTACAGCATGTGAGACTCTAATGGACATTGGCTGTGGTGTGCTGTTGCCCATCGGCTATTGCGCTGTGGATTGCATAGCACAGCACAAGCAGCTCACGAGGGGATGGCGCGAAACATCTTTGAGTCTACAGGATGGCGCGAAATATCTTCCTGCCAACGTCATTGCAACAACAAATGTATCATAGAAGTTTTGCTAGCTAAAGGTAAAGGTTTTAGGAGAAAACCCCTTAGGTATTACCCCTTCTATAACTTGTTTAACGCCTACCCACTTGTTTACATGCCCCGCTAGCTATCGAAGTAAGGAATATTCACTTTCAATGAGCAGTGTGAAACCCTCTTCTGGGGGGCTGGCAGAACTCGTCAGCACTGGGGTTTGAACCCAGAACCTCATCTTTCAGAAGTCACGTCTACTTGTCACGATACGATGGGATGAAAAAAAAAATGCCAGTAGTAAGAAACATGGGGAGCGATAACTTTTTTGGTTTTGTTACGAATAGTAATACTTGATATTACTGTGCACTCCTCACCGCAGCAAAGAGAAGCACGCAATATCGGGAATGAACGCGAAGCGTCAGACAGTTGGAATTGAATCGAAGCGTCGGACGGTTACAGCACATCTGGACCGTCGGGAGCAGACGGCATCGGGCAGCTGCAGGCAGGATGGTTTTGGCGGGAACAGTTACGAAACTGTACGCGCCGCACGGTTGGGGATGTATTTGAATAAGGGAATGTACCTCTTAGAGTACATGGCTAGCTAGGTCGTTTCTTCTTCAATGTACTCATATTTATATTTCTTGTATTTGCATGTTTTATTTATCTCAAAGCATTTTACATTCACTCTGCTATTGAGGTCAAGGGCCTACCAAACTACCTTACTGCGTGCGAACCTTCCTGAGTAGATCCTGGGCTACGATCAACTTCTGATCGCAGCATGGTATGAGAGCGGCTCGGGAATCCTTCGCACTGCCACTCCCGAAAATTGCGACATTCGGAAAGTGGCGTCCGGCACACGCTCACGAGTGAAGATGGCCGGAGGATCTGGTGGTTGTCAGAATCTAGCAGCAGGAATGGATGAACTAACAGGATGCAGGAGTACAAGTAGTAAACCCTAATTGGGTTGTACCCCATATGGGCTACCCCACTACAGCCTAAACAATATGCAGCACATATAGTTTGACACACCCCCATAGGCAAAGTGGGGGAGAACAAGGGGTCACACGACCAGTCAAGAGAAGCAAAACAAGCTCAGGGTGGATCACAACGTCACCACGCATTCCGAGCACAAGCAAAAGGCCACAGGGCCAGTTCACATGCAGAGATATATATGCAGCAATAACAGTACAGTGATGGCTACCTAGCAAGAGCCAGCATGCAGGTATATATATAGATCACAGTACAAGCAGAGACTACAGCAAGTGTGGAAACGTAGGCACAAGGCCCAACAGAGTACAAAAGCGCTGATGATCACCAGACGGAAGTGCCTTGGTGAATATATCAGCAGTGTTGGCCCGAGTGGCCACGTGGCGAAGACGAAGCTGGCCTCGCTGCTGCAACTCTCGAGCCAGGAAGTAACGCAGAGCAATGTGCTTCGTTCTGTGCTCCAGTCTGTGCTCCTCACACAAGGCAATGGCGGCCTTGTTGTCGACGTACAGCACTGGAGGAGAACGAGGCTGCTCTCCCAAGTCAGTCAGCAGGTAGGTGAGCCAGCGTAACTCCTGTGCAGCCATGGCTGTGGCGTAGATTGCGACATTCGGAAAGTGGCGTCCGGCACACGCTCACGAGTGAAGATGGCCGGAGGATCTGGTGGTCAGACTAATCTGACGGCTGAAGCGCAACCCAACCCGGCTGCGACAAGCGAGAACACGACGACAATCGGCTCCGAAGTTCTCGTATAACTCCTTCAGCGACTCACCAGCTTGGAGCAAGGGCTCCAAACATTGCGGAATGGCGATGCGGGAACATCCTCGCAACCCTCTCAACCGGCCCCGACTGGCCAGAACGCCACCCCGCAAACATTCTCCCTCGACACCAATGGCTCAACCCCCAAGACTCCCCGTCCCAGTGAAGAGGCAATTCTCTCCGCTCAATCAAGGTTTCTCAGCATATAAAAAATAAAGACAAGTACCTGTTTTGACGGCAGAGACTTTTATACCTGGAGCTTCGAGTTGGAGCTCCTGCTGCAGAACGCCCAAATCTTCCATTACTTCGACGGGAGCTACGCGGAGCCTGCTGAGGACACCGACGACGCCAAGGCGAGGTATTACAACGAATCGCTGATGGCGTACGGGGTGCTCCTGCGGAATATGTCGCCGGCGGAGCAGCTCAACATTCGTTCATACAAGACCTCGGCTGCTCCAGCCCTCAACGCCTGGCGGCACCTGACAGGAGTGTACCGGCCCAAGGACTCCGTCTCCTCGAGCCGACTGCTCCAGGAACTCCTGGAAACTAAATTGACCGCAGGGGAGAAGGTCAACAACTACCTTAATCGCTGTCGGAGCCTTCACGATTAAATCGTGAAGTTAAGAAGCTCGATCTCGGAAGAAATCTATATCGTGCTTCAAGGGCTCGGACCAGAGTGGCGGCCCTGCAAGGCGCTTCTCCGACAGCAGGGGGTCATCTCGGAGGCCGCCCTTTGCGCCGCCCTTCTCGTCGAACAAAGGGATATGGATCAGCAGCGACCAGCGCCGCGACGAGAACGCGAAAGGCTCGCCTTCTACGCCGACAACACCGAAGAGCGAAAGCCACGGCGCCTCTACTGCAAAATTTGCAGAAATTTCGGGCATTTGGCGGATCGCTGCAAACATCGATCTCGCCCTCACCAGACCAATCCGAGCAACTGGTCCGGCCGACAAGACGCACGAGGCGACGTGCGTCCAGCCCAGGGGTATCAACCCCCACCCGCGCGCAACCTGAACCCAGCAGTTCAGCATCAGCAGCAGCAGCCGTCATCGACTGCCCCAGTTCGCAACGTCATGAGCAACATGGCCATGACAGGCGAGTCGCGTCGTCGCCGCGTGCGCTCACCTTCACCTGAGCCTGCCCCACATCCCATTGGCGCGTTCAACAACAACAACCCATTCAGCCCGCGCCGCGACTACACCGATGACGACGACCAGGACTGGAATCTTCCAGTCCCGCTGCTTGAGAGTCCTCCGCACGTACCCGATATGCGGGTGGCGCCACTTGATTGGCTCACGCGCGAGCAATTTTTGAAGTTCGACACTCCGCACATCGTCACGCCGCGACTGGCGCTGCTCGCACGTGACGACAACAAGCGCTACAACACCTGGTACCTGGACAGCTGCTGCGGCCAGCATATGGTGGGGTCCGAGCGTTACATATCCAACGCCGTCCCCACCCCTACCGTCACTTACGTCACTGTGGCGAACAATACGCGCCTGCGCGCAAGCGCGCAAGGCATCGTCGTGCTTAAAGCACGTGGAAGCCGCACGCACATCACGCTCAATGATGTGCTGATCGTCCAGAACCTGCGCTTCAACCTCCTGTCCGCCGCACAGCTCATGGATTGCGGCGTCGACCTCAGCACGGACCGCGCGACGCGAGACATCCTGCTGCACTATGAGGCGCGCAACTTCCCCCGCAGGCAGATCGGACGAGCACACTCCGAAAACGGAGTATACGTCCTGGATTTCGATATTCCAGTCTGCAGTGGCGACTCGCACGAGCTGATTGACCTCGTGCCACTGCGCTTCGAGCACATTCACCGCAGGGATTGGAAGCACCCTGACGGCAGACCGTGGGTGCCGCATCATCCCCACCCACGCGAAACGGCGCTGCACAACCCTGACCCAGACGGCATCTGCAGGGACTGCCACACGCCAACGACATCAACGAGCGCAATTGCGGGACGCAGACTCGCCGCCATCGCCGAAGCAGAGCGCCACGCGCCACCAGAAGAAGGGATGTCGCAGCTCGAGGTCGAGGAGACCACTCGTCGTGTGTTCGGCACCGACCAAAGCCCCCACGCTGGACCTCCCTCCCAGCGACTCGAGAACATCCTGCGAGGACAACGCCGCGGAAGCTTAGACTCACGCGGAGTTCCGCGCCCCTACACTCTCAAAGAATTCCGAAAGGTCTACTCTCATCGGCTCGACCCCTCGGTGAAACTCACCGTGGAGCAAGAAGAAGAATTGGCGCAACGCGAAGCTGAAGAACTTCGCCAGCAAAGCCCCGTCGAACCGCGCGGGACCTTCGCTTGCGGCGCATGGGGAGCCGAAGCGGAAGAGAGTGCCTCCAATGAAGGGGGTGGGGAAGCGATGGAGGATGGGAAATGAGCGACACCAGCGGATGGGGAGATGACGGCTGAACCTGGGCCAACGCGAGCGGCGGATGGGGCGCCGTACCTACCGCCGACGATAGCGGATGGGGTACTTCTTGCGAAGAACGAAGGGGGGGAGAGGATGAAGCTGAAGAAACTGAGGCAACACCTGCAGTCGTTCCTCTTGGTCGTCCCCCGCGCCACATCCCACTCGCACCACCTCCTGCAGACATCCCCCCGCGTCGCGATCCCGGGGATACCATCATCTGGGGCAACGAACCGTCAACCCCGCGTCGCACCGTCTACGGACCTGCCCCTGAGCCACGCGAACCCACTTTCGTCCCTGGAACTATCCCTGAGACAAACATCCTGCTTTTTGAAATTCGCGACAGAGAATTCTTGGCGCTGATGATGACTACCGCGGCAGAAGATGTAGAAGCAGTGGAAGTGGCAGCAGAACCAGCTCCCGTGCATGACGAAGACCCAGAGGAAGCGCGCGCGCACTACATGCGAACCTCTGGCTTTCGCGCTGACGACGCACTCTGGCACCAGCGCCTCGGACACCCTTCTCGCGCGACGCTGAAAAACTGCATCGACGCAGGCGTCTTCGCTCCTGGCGCACTCCTGCGCCCTGATGGCTCCGAAGTGAGAGGCGCGACACATCCGCGCAACTGCACCGTCTGCCCTGAAGCTGCGCTGATCCACCAACCCTTCCCGCTGCTCGAACCTGGAACGAACCGCTACCCCAAGCTGCACAAGGTGTACAGCGACTTCCTGAACGTGGGGCACTACGAAGTCGAAGATGAAATGTACACGCTTACCTTCATCGACGCTGGGACCCGCTACGTGTGGGTGGTAAACGTGGAATCGCGCGACAGAGCCTACGAGGTATTTCGCCTCTGGCTGGCGCATGCGGAGCGGCAATCTGGAAAGAAGCTCAAGATTTGGCAGTCTGACGGCGCGGCAGAATTCAAGAGCAATCAGATGCAGACATTCCTGACACAGAAGGGGATCGAGCACCATATTTCTCTCCCCTACGCGCACTAGCAGTAGGGCATAGCCGAGTGGACGAACCGCACACTGATGACGAAGGTGCGCGCGCTGATGAAGCAGTCGAAACTGCCGCCGATCTACTGGACCTACGCGATGCACCACGCCGTGCGGGTGCACAACCTGCTTTCGACCACCGCAATTACCGGCAACCTGTCCCCGCACGTCAAGTGGACTGGAACGAAAGGGGACACATCGATGCTCCGCGTGTGGGGGTGCATGGTGCAGTACCGCCCGCCAACATCAACCATCGGCAAATTCGCCAGCCGCGCACGCTCGGGAATTTATCTCGGCATTAGTCACGAGTACAAGGCGTGGATCGTGCTGGACCTCCTCAGCCAGAAGACCGCCCATGCTCGCGACGTAATCTTCTACGAGCGCCTCTTCCTCGAGCAATTCCGCCACGACGAGCAGACGAACGAGAATTGCGTCTACGCCAACGATGGCCACAGCTACGCAACGCCTGAAGACGAAGCCGCTGCAGCAATCCTGGAGCAGGATACAAGGGGAGAATTCGCATGGGAGGATCGGCGAAGCAGCGACGACGACGACGATGATTCCTCGGGAGGAGGAATAGGCGGAACAGGCGGAAGCGGAACAGGCGGAAGCGGCAGAGGCGCAGCACCACCAGCACCACCTGAACCTGAGAGCGACGACGATGTACGGGAAGTCATCTCGCAACGTCGCCACGACAGCACCGTCTCAGGACTGCAGCTGCTCGGGCTTCACACCGCAACCTCGAAGGCGCCGCGCATCATCGAGCCCCGAAACCCGCGCGAGGCTCTCTCTGGACCACACAGCAAGGAGTGGCGTGAGGCGATGAATGCGGAAATCAAGGCATTGGAGTCACGCGACACCTGGGTGCTCGTCGACCGCGCAGCAATCAAGGGCGCAAGGATCCTCTCGGGGAAGTGGGTCTTCCGCGTGAAGACCGCAGCGGATGGGACGATCGAGCGCTTCAAGGCGCGTTGGGTGGTTCGCGGCTACGACCAGAGGCATGGGATCGACTTCGACCAGACATTTGCCCCAGTCAGCCGCCACACCTCCGTCCGCATCTTGCTCGCCATCGCAGCTGCAAGGCACCTACCACTCCGCCAGATCGACGTGAAGAACGCGTTCCTGTACGCGTTAGTGGACGCTGTGATTTACGTGGAGCAGCCACACACCTACGGCGAAGGAGACTCGCGCGTGTGTCAGCTGCGCAAGTCACTCTACGGCATCAAGCAGGCTCCGAGGCTGTGGCAGCAATGCCTGCACAACATCTTGCTTGAGATTGGGTTCAAGCAGATGCCGCATGATCCAGGGATGTACCGCCGCGACTTCCGCGGCGAATACATTCTCCTCACGGTGTACGTCGACGACCTGCTTTACACAGGCTCAAACAACGAGCTTCTCGAGCAGTTCGAGAAGGCCTTGGCGGGGCGCGTCGACATCACGTGCAACTACGAGGTGAAGCAGTTCCTAGGCCTCAACATCTCCTACGCGCCTGAGGCCATTCACCTCTCAGCGGCTAAGTACGCAGAGGAGTTAGGGAAGCGGTTCAACATTTCACCTGCACCCCTCTCAACTCCCTACCGAACTCCCAGACCGAACCACAAACCTGACAACAAAGCCCTATCCCCTGCTGGGATTCAGACTTACCAGCAGCAGTTGGGATGCCTCCTCTTCGCCTCTGTCACCTGCAGGCCAGACCTCTCGTACATCGCAAGTCAGCTTGCGCAGTACTCACGCAAACCAACGGCTGAAAATCTCCTGGACCTGCAGCGCGCTCTTCAATTCTTCGTTTCAACGCCCAAGATTGGGCTGTGCTACTCAACTGCACCAACCCCATCCTTCAACCTTGTTGGCTACGTGGACGCCGATCACGCAGCAGATCCTGACAATCGACGGTCCACGACTGATTTCCTATTCCGACTCGAGCCAACGGGACCAATCTCCTGGAATTCACAGAAGCAGGAGTTGGTTGCCCTGTCATCAGCCGAAGCGGAATTCATCGCAGCAACCGCAGCAGTTCGCGAAGGCCTCTACCTGCAGGAACTCCTGCAAGAGGCGAAAATTCCAGCTTCGCCCACATTCCGCCTTCACTGCGACAACCAGAGCGCGATTCGCATCGCGAACAAGCCTGGTTTCGTCAACCGCACCAAGCACATCGCGCTGCGGTACTTCTTCGTGAAGGACGAGGTGGACAAGGGCAAGGTCAACTTGACTTATTGCCCAACCGGTGACATGGCAGCAGACTTCCTCACGAAGCGACTGCCACGCCAGCAGTATCAACACTGCTCCGAACTCAGCGGCGTGGTCAAACAGGTCAAGTCGAGCTACGGCCAGGAGTGAAGGGGGGTGTTACGAATAGTAATACTTGATATTACTGTGCACTCCTCACCGCAGCAAAGAGAAGCACGCAATATCGGGAATGAACGCGAAGCGTCAGACAGTTGGAATTGAATTGAAGCGTCTGACGGTTACATCACATCTGGACCGTCGGGAGCAGACGGCATCGGGCAGCTGCAGGCAGGATGGTTTTGGCGGGAACAGTTACGAAACTGTACGCGCCGCACGGTTGGGGATGTATTTGAATAAGGGAATGTACCCCTTAGAGTACATGGCTAGCTAGGTCGTTTCGTCTTCCCTGTACTCATATTTGTATTTCTTGAATTTGCATGTTTTATTAATCTCAAAGCATTTTACATTCACTCTGCTATTGAGGTCAAGGGCCCACCAAACTATCTTACTGCGTGCGAACCTTCCTGAGTAGATCCTGGGCTACGATCAACTTCTGATCGCAGCAGGTTTAAAGAAAAAATATATCGTATGGTTCAGCAGGTTTGGTACATACGACGTGTTGCGACCCACACGGGTCGGGTCGACCAGCCCCCGATCCCGAATTTCTAGGAAGGCTGCGTCGGGGGTCTACCCGAGTAGGTCGACCAGACCCAGCCCAACCCGGGTCTACCCGACCCGGGCCAGGTCGGGTCAACCAGGCCGACCAGACCCAACCCAACAGAGCTGGAGCTGGTTACCCAAGCTTGCGAAGTATGTGGTTTTAGAAGAACTAGGCAAGAATGAAATGAAAGTAGAGGGGGATTGAACTAGCAGGCAGTTGAGTACAAATAGCAAACCCTAGATTGGGCTGTACTCACTATAGAGTACCCCACTGCAGGCTAGACAATAATAGCATTCTGACACACCCCCATAGCCAAAGTGGGGTGTAATCAGCAGAGCAAGCAAAGCAGTACAAGCTCAGGGTGGATCACAATGTCACCACACATTCTGAGCACAAGTTCAAGAAGCAATAGTTTAAAGTTCACAGTTATGAGCAAAGCTAGAGGCAGTCACAGAGGGCAAGCGAGGAGGAGGAGGGCTGGCGAGAGGAGAGAAGATGAAAGGCGCCGACTGAAGCTGCAGACACACGGGCAACAGGAGCGGCGCGCACAGTGGCTACCGAGCGCACGAGGGCACTGGACTACGGGAGTATCTGGCTCCGCGGCTACGACGAGCACACACAGGAGCAACGGACCCACAGGCGACTGGCGAAGCAGGCTCGCTGGGCTACCGAAACGCGCGAGGGCATCCGGACTACTGGCGCTGCTAGCGTCACGACGGCTACCTCCACGCAATCTCCCCCGACCGTCCCACGCCCCTCTCACACACCCCCTGCTGACACCCTAGCTCCACTCCGACGGTACCCCCCTTAAACCCCAAACCCTAGGCTCCCACACACCACCCCCCTCAGCGGCAGCTGTAGCAGAGGGAGACGAGGGAGGAGGAGGAGCAGGGGGAGGAACTCACAACCGACACCCCCATAGCCGCCACCCCCACACTCTTCACCCCCAAACCCTAATTTAGGAGAACGGGCTGTAGGAGGGGTGAGGCGCCGGTAGAAGCACGGGGGACAGTGGAGAGGGCAGGAGCAGCGAGGAACGGGCCGCCCACGGGCCTGGTAGAGCCGCCCGAACCGCGCGCAGGCGGCCCGAGCCGCGCGCGGGCCTGGCGCTTCCCGTACGGGCCGCGCGCGTGCCTGGCGCAGCCCGTACGGGCCGCGCGCAGGCCACGACGGGCGACGGGGGGCGACGCGCGGGTCCCCGTCGCCCGTCGCAGCGCCTCCCGGGAGCGACGTGCCGAGTGACGGGGCAGGAACCCGCCGCGCGCCTCGGGGCACACGGCGGGCAGAGAACCGCCGCGCGCCTCGGGGCGCACGGCGGGCAGAAAACCGCCGCGTGCCTCGGGGCGCACGGCGGGCTGAAAACCCTAGTTTCGACGCCGCGCGCCACGGGGCGCGCGGCGGACAGGGAGTAGCAGTAGCAGTAGCAGTAGCAGCGGAAGGCTTAGGTGGTGGGCCCACCCACAGGATCGACCCAGGAGGGTCGACCTGCTCTGATAGCATGTTAGAAGAACTAGGCAAGAATGAAATGAAAGTAGAGGGGGATTGAACTAGCAGGCAGTTGAGTACAAATAGCAAACCCTAGATTGGGCTGTACTCACTATAGAGTACCCCACTGCAGGCTAGACAATAATAGCATTCTGACATGTGGTTCTCGCGCAGATGTCTCGTGTAGCTCGTTTAACAAAAAGATACCAGGTAATGTTGCCAAATATTGCCTCGCGCACAATCCCCCCGCGCAGCACTTGCTTCGTCCTTACTTCGAATATGCAAGGAAGGCGACGAGAAATTATTTGTCTTCTCGAGTCGCCTTTCCGCTGGATTGGGTCGGGTCGGGTCTACCCGACCTGGTCGACCCGACCCGACCCAACCCGGGTGGGTCGCAACACGTCGTTAGGTTA
The DNA here is from genome assembly GCA_947470075.1 of Closterium sp. Yama58-4. NCBI lineage: Eukaryota > Viridiplantae > Streptophyta > Zygnematophyceae > Desmidiales > Closteriaceae > Closterium > Closterium sp. Yama58-4. The sequence continues at coordinate 359,107 of CANIUD010000242.1, forward strand.
ACGCTTTGAGTCACCAACAACAGGCGGAAGTTCACGTGAATGGCCACATATGAAAACTTTGCAATGTTCCCGCTCGCGCTAAACCAACCTATAGAAAAAAAATGTAATTATAATAATAAAGCGAGATCGAAAGTACATGCGATTCGGGAACAGATCAACCCTTAAAGCTTGAGGCCCAAATTGCGGGCCGCGCATGCTGTGTGTCACTCAACAATGGTGGCAGCTAGACTGCGGGATATGCATGCGGAGAGTTACTACACAACATGAGTAGACTACGGAGAAGGGCATGGGGTTGAGCGAGAGACAGTAGCATTCTGCCAGCGTTCTTACTACTTGCAAAAGAAAGTTGGAGTTTGACAATAGTTTCCGCTAAGGAATGGAATGAACAACTTGCAATGAAAAATTGATGGCAATAATGGAGTACATATGAGGCATGTAGAAGGATATGACTAGAATGACATGCAACACCTAGCAAGAGCGAAATCTGCTAGCGCAGCGGAAGAGCGGCTTGCCAACGTTGCAGCAGAGTAGTTTGCCAGTGTTGCACTACGTGCAGTCTGCCAGCACTGCAGTTGCAGGTGACTATCTGCTGTCGCAGGTAACTTTCTGCGGTCGGAGGTTGTCTTTTTGCGCAGATGTGCGCACCTACCAAGTAGGTGCAGGTTGGCGGTTTCACCGTCAGGCACATTGCGCAGGTGCCAGGTAGAAAACGTCTCACCGGTTTCGTCAGGTGCGCACCGTCGATCACGTGATGCCGTTTAGCAGGTAGAACTTTGCCAAAACCTCATGGGCGATCGCACGCCTGTAGAGTTTCGCACAACTCTGCAACTTCGGTCGATCAGCTCAACTCTGCTCGGTCGAACAGCGTTCGCCGAGCAGAGCTTCTCGACCAGAACTCTTCGACCAGCGCTCTTTGACAGGAGATTGTCGCGCAGAGATTGTCGACCAGAGCTCGTAGCTCATAGATCGTCGACCAAAGCTCGTTGCGTAGAGCTCGTCGACCAGATTCTGTTGAGCAGAGCCTGCTCGACCTCAACTTCCGTCGAACTCCAAAAGCCCACCTCTTCGACCAATCCGTCGCAAAATTCTCGTCAACGGCGAGATCCGCTGCGCCCAAGCGAGGGCGGGGCCTTTCTCTTCGACACTCCCCTGCCGCGCTCACGCTTGGGCACCCCACACACTAGGTCTACCCAGAACTCCAAGGGATAGAATACAAGGAGAAAGTTTCGTCTGCGTGCACCCAACACATAGCACGCATGTCACCGCACCAGTCGTGCAGAAAAGCACGGCACCTATTACTGCACCTCATCATTCCGTCGCCCACGTCGGCCAGACGCACTTGGCCGATTGCGACGGAGCACCGGTTGAAAGCCGCAATTTGTAGCGCCTTCGTCAGAAAATCCGCCGGCTGCTCGGAGGTCGGGATGTACTGCAGAGCAATCTTCCCGCGCTTCACCATCTGCTGCAGCCAGGCGTAACGTCTCTCCATGTTCTTGAAGTTTTTTCTTGAGCCCCAAGCCCTCTGCGACAGTGATTGCAGACTGGTTGTCCACGTGCAAAACAGTCGGCTTCTTTGCGTCGAGCAGGCGGACTGCAAGGAGGAAGTATAGACGGCGAGCCTCCTTGCCGGTTTCGGTGGTCGCGACGTACTCTGACCTGGTCGACGAGAGCATCGCGCACTTGATGCGCTGGCTCGACCAGGGGACTACAACTCCTCCAAAGATGGAAACATAGCCGCCCGTGCTCGTCCAATTCTGCTTCTCGCGAGCGTCGTCGACATCTGCATAGCCGATCAGACACAGCGACTCTGGTATGCCGCCGAACTCCAGAGCGGCATCACGAATTTCCCAAGCTCCCCTGTAGATAGCTCTTCTCTACCGACGATTTCCACAACGTCGTCGCTCGACGAGTCGTCGTCGAACTGCTCCCATGTTGGCAGCTTCTCTACCGACTGCTCCCCCAGATCGGTTTCTCTGCAAACGGCTCCCCTAAATCTGGCGCCTCTACCAGCGGCTTCACTGTAGTTGACACTTCCATCGACGTCTTCTCTGAAGTCGGCTTCGACGCCGACAGCTCCCCTGTCGTCTGCCGCTTTCCCTCGCCGACCTTCTCGACATCATGTCGGCCACCGGCGATGCAACCGGTCGGCGCCGCAGGCGACGCACCAAGGCTCTCCTCATCGCCGGCGGCCGACGAGGGCACAACAGGAGGAGGGAGCGGGACTTTCTCGACGTCCTCGTCATCAGGCTCGTCGACGTCGGCGAGCAGCGGAGGCATCTCGGAGGAGGAATCCAGCAGCGGCTGCGGCGGCATCATAATTAATTACGACATGAAGCAAATTCCTGTGCCTTAATATCTCCTACGTGCTGGAAGCTATTTACCTCTTAGCTGCTAATTACGCTGAACGTTTGAGTAGTTCAGAATCTCCCCTGAACCGATCTCCGCTCCTTACCGCACGCACTGACCGAACGACGCCCTATCCCTTGCAGGCCCTCACCACTACTATTAACTGTTGGGATGCCTGCTCTTTGCCTCAGTAACCTGCAAGCCAGATTTCTCGTACATCGCAAGCCATCGACTATGTGGACACCGATCATACTGCAAACCCTCGACAATCGACGGTCCAGAACCGGGTTCCTTTTCCACCTCGAGCCATCGGGCCCCATCTCCTGGAACTTGCAGAAGCATAACAGCAGCACTTTGCGAAAGACTATATATGCAGGAGTTTCCGCAGGAGGCAAAAATCCCAACCTCGCCATCTTTTTGCCTGCACTTTGACAATCAAAAAACGATCAGTATCACGAACAAGCCAGGATTCATCAACCTCACCAAGCACATCGCGCTGCGGTACTTCTTCGTCAAGGGAGGAATTTGACATCGGCAAGGTTGATCTGAAGTATTGCCCAACGGGTGACATGGCAGCCGACTTCCTCACAAACTGACTTGCCCTTAAGCAGTACCAAAAATTCTCCAAACAGAGCGTAGTGGTCAAGCGAGCCGAGACTTGCTACGGCCAGGAGTGAAGGGGGGCGGTACGAATAGTGAATAAAGAAACAGTGTACACTCATATCAGTTGCAAGTGAATAATGCGAAGGCGAGTACGAAGGCGAAAGGTTGGATTGATGGCAGCATCTGGACCGTCGGAGCAGAAGCATCGTGCAGATGCAGAAGCGATGATTTTGGGGGAACCTGTTCGTAACCGTCTTGAGTCGCACGGTGGAGTTTTTTCATGCAATAAGGGAATGTACCCCTTGTTACAATCAGAAGTGTGACTTAGCGAAAGGATCGTTCAGGGTTGATCGCAGGTAGTGTCGCAACGGGAGTAGTGAACTCAGGTCAGAGTGAATGTAAATGACTGAGATGATAATAGCATGCATACATAGGATTTACATAGAAATACAAGGGTATGCAAAACGACCTAGACTAGCCATGTACTCTAAGGGGTACATTCCTTTATTGCAGCTAAATTCAAACCGTGCAGCGCGGGAACCCGTTTCAAACCTATTCCCGCTCTTTTCATTTCAAATGTTTCTGCCTGCATCGGTCTTGATCAGACGGTTGCTGTGTCGCTTCGACTCTTCTGACTCCTCGTCTTCGTACTCGGTAGAGTCGGCTCCTGCAGCATACATGAATGCCTTCTCATAAAACTTCATATCGTAACACTCCCCTTCATTCCTGGACGCGAAGGGTGCTAGCTCGCTTGATCACTCCGGTGAGGTCGGAGCAATGCTTGAATTGCTGACGTGGCAGGCGCTTGGTGAGGAAGTCGGCTGCCATCTTGGTGGTCGAGCAGTATGCGAGGTCAACTTTGCCCTGGTCAATTTCGTCCTTGACGAAGAAGTACCGCAGTGCGATGTGCTTATCGTAACACTCCCCTTCATTCCTAGATGCGAAGGGTGCTGGCTCGCTTGACCACTCTGGTGAGGTCGGAGCAGTGCTTGAACTGCTGACGTGGCAGGCGCTTGGTGAGGAAGTCGGCTGCCATCTCGGTGGTTGGGCAATATGCGAGGTCAACCTTGCCCTGGTCAATTTCGTCCTTGACGAAGAAGTACCGCAGTGCGATGTGCTTCGTGCGGTTCACGAACCCAGGCTTGTTCGCGATCTTGATCGCGCTCTGGTTGTCGCAGTGCAGGCGAAAGGTGGGCGAGGTTGGAATTTTTGCCTCCTGTAACAGCTCCTGCAGGTACAGGCCTTCGCGAACTGCTGCTGTCGCGGCGATGTATTCAGCTTCAGCCGATGACAGGGCAACCAGTTCCTGCTTCTGCGAGTTCCAGGAGATGGGGCCAGTTGGCTCCATGCAGAAGACGAAGCCAGTTCGGGACCGTCAATTTGCTGGGTCAGCGGCGTGATCAGCGTCCACGTAGCCGTTGAGGTTGAAGGATGTTGTTGACAGCGTGGAGTAGGAGAGCCCGATGTCAGGTGTGGAGATGAAGTACTGCAGGGCGCGCTCCAGGTCCAACTGGTTCTCGGCTACTGGTTTGCGGGAGTACTGTGCCAGTTGGCTGGCGATGTACGAAAGGTCGGGTCGGCATGTGACAGATGCGAACAGCAGGCAGCCCAGTTGCTGCTGGTACAGTTGAAGTTCCGCGGGGGACAGAGGTTTGTTGTCCGGTTTGTAGTTGGTGCTGGGATTGCAGTAGGGAGTTGAGAGTGGTGCGCGTGAGATGTTGAAGCGTTCCCCTAGCTGCTTTGCGTACTTCGAGGCTGACAGATGAATTGCTTCTGGCGCGTAGGTGATGTTCAGGCCCAAAAACTGAGTGACTTTGTGGTTGATGGTGATGTCTACGCGCTTCGCCAGGTTCTCCTCGAACTGGTTAAGAAGCGTGTTGCAGGTGCCAGTGTAGAGCAGGTCGTCGACGTAGACGGTGAGGAGGATGTAGTCGCCGTTGAAGTGGAGGCGGTACATTCCCGGGTCGTGTGGCAGCTGCCTGAAGCCGATTTCGAGTAGGATTTTGTGTAGGTGTTGCTGCCAGAAACGAGGCGCCTGCTTGATCCCATAGAGGGATTTCTTCAGCTGGTAGTCCCTGGGGTCTCCTTCTCCGTAGATGTGTGGCTGCTCCACGAAGATGGTTGCGTCCACCAACGCATATAGGAATGCGTTCTTTACGTTGATCTGTCGCAGTGGCAGATGCTTAGCGGCGGCTATGGCGAGTAAGATTCTGACGGAGGTGTTACAACTGACGGGACCAAAGGTTTGATCGAAGTCGATGCCGTGGCGTTGGTCGTAACCGCGTACGACCCATCGTGCCTTGAAGCGTTCAACGGTTCAGTCGGCGTTAGTCTTGAGACGAAAAACCCTCCTCCCCTTCACAGCTGCACGATCGACAAGAACCCATATATCGCGAGACTCCAGTGCCTTTAGCTCAGCGTCCATCGCGGCACGCCACTCCTTGGTGTAAGGGCCGGTTAGGGCTTGACGCGGGTTCTTTGGTTCGACGGCGCGGGCGAGGGTGGAGTCCGAGGTGTGGAGGCCAAGAAGCTGTCAAACATTGTATGTTTATATTGTGTAGGCTATAGTGGGTTTAGCCTTAGAGGGTACACAAACTTAGGGTTTCATACTTGTACCCACCTTCCTGCTAGTTCATCCATTCTCGTTCTATTCTAGATTCTGACATGGTATTGTCAAACATTATATATATTGTGTTTGTTTAGGCTACAGTGGGTTAGCCTATAGGGGGTACACAATTCTAGGGTTAGGTACTTGTACTGATTTCACTGCTAGTTCAATCATTCCTGTCTGTTGATTCCGACATGGTTTCAGAGCAGGTCCTTCGCTAGGACCGTTCTTAGGGCCCACCGCTACCTACCTACCTACCTACCTACCTACCTACCTACCGTGCGCCCTCGTGTGCCTACACGCCCCAGTGCGCCTCCTACCTACCGCGCGCGCGCAGCCCGCCAGCCAATCGCGCGCGGCTCGTTTTCTATTTTTTTTTTTTTTTTTTAACCGCGCGCGACCCGCTAGCTGCCCGCGCGCGGCCGATTTCTTTTGAGCGCGACCGGCTAGCCGCCCGTGCGCCGCTCGCACCGCTATAGCGCAGCCCGCAGCGGCCCCGCAGGCCTGCACATTGCCGCCCGCCCGCTGCAGCGCCCGCCCGCTCGTCGCCCGCTGCAGCTGCCGCCCGCTCGTCGCCCGCTGCAGCTGCCGCCCGCTCGTCGCTCGCTGCTGCTGCCGCCCGCTCGTCGCTCGCTGCAGCGCCTGCCCGCTCGTCGCCCGCTGCAGCTGCCGCCCGCTCGTCGCCCGCTGCTGCTGCCGCCCGCTCGTCGCCCGCTGCAGCTGCCGCTCGCTCGTCGCCCGCTGCTGCTGCCGCCCGCTCGTCGCTCGCTGCAGCTGCCGCCCGCTCGTCGCTCGCTGCTGCTGCCGCCCGCTCGTCGCCCGCTGCAGCGCCTGCCCGCTCGTCGCCCGCTGCAGCTGCCGCCCGCTCGTCGCCCGCTGCTGCTGCCGCCCGCTCGTCGCACGCTGCAGCTGCCGCCCGCTCGTCGCCCGCTGCTGCTGCCGCCCGCTCGTCGCCCGCTGCAGCTGCCGCCTGCTTGTCGCCCGCTGCAGCTGCCGCTACCACGGGCCCGCCGCTGCAGCTACCGCCTGCGCGTCGCCCGCAGCCGCTCCCGCTCGTGCGCCGCGGCCGCTACCGCCCGTGCGCTCCTGTTGCGCCTGCTACCGCTGCCGCTGCTGCACTCGCTCCCACTGCGGCCGCCGCTTCTGCGCCCACTGCCGCTCCCGCCCGTGCGCATCAGCTGCTGCCGCCCGTGTGCTGACACTGCCCACAGCTTCCCTGCGGCCTCATTCTTACTGTTTCTACCGCTACTGCTACTGCCGCTATGGCTACTCCTACTGTACTTACTTTCGATGCTGAGGGCCGTCCAGTGAAGTTCGAAACCTGGCTCGATGACCTCCACCTCTTTCTACAGCTCACTGCTAAGGAGGACGTTTCACTGTACGATCACGCCCTAGGCAACGCTACTGCCCCTCCTACCACTGCTGACAGCACTCAGCGCTCACAGTGGCAGACTCGTGACGCCCACGCTCGCTTCGCTATTCGTAACTCCCTACCGATCGACGAGCGCGAGCACTTTGGCCAGCACAAAACTGCTAAGGACCTGTACACTGCTGTAGTCGCTCGCTACTCCTCCCCCGCTTCTGCCACACTAGGCCGCCTCACTCTCCCCTACCTGTTCCCCGACCTGGCCTCCTTTCAGACAGTTGCTGACCTCATCACCCACCTTAAGACCAGTGAGGCCCGCTTTCGCGCTGCTATGCCTGACGAGTTCCTCACCAGCAACCCCCCCCCGCTCTGGATCACTCTCTACCACATAGTCACCCGCCTCCCCGACTCCCTGCGCACAGTCAGGGACCACTTCCTCTCTCGCTCCCCCACTGAACTCACCATTGCCCTCCTCGAGAAGGAACTGCTTGCAGCTGAGGCGAGCATCGTCGCTGTAGGCACCTCTCGTGGCGACCCCCGCACCCCGTTCTTTGAGGGGTGTTCCCCTTCCCCTCTCCTCCCCTCTGTCGCCTCTGCTGCTGCTGTCGACCTCCTTGGTGCTGAGAAGGTCGGGGCCGCGTCTGCTTCGAGCGGGCGCCGCAAGAGCAAAGGGGGCAAGGGTGGAGGTGACGGTGGAGGAGGTGGGGGTGGAGGCGGTGGGAGTGGAGGAGCGGCTGGGGAGGCTAGTGGCGGCAGTGGGGGTGGTGACAGCAGCGGCGGGAGTGGCGGCAGGGGTGGAGGCGGCAGCGGAGGCGGAGGTGGTCGTGGCAGCGGCAGGGGTGGAGGTGGCCGAGGCGGTGGCGGCGGCAGTGGTGGTCGTGGAGGCGCTGGCGGTGGCCAGAGTCAGCAGCCCGCCCCGTCGCTTCAGGCCGCCCGTGAGTGGTATGCGCAGCGTGGCTTTACCTGCACGTACGTCATTCGCACTGGTGACCGCACTGGCCAGCAGTGTGGGAGGCCGCATCCCACACAGCGCTGTTTCGCGCGCCTTACCGACGCGTGGCGTGCCCAGTTTCCTGATGCCACTGAGCTGCCCCGCTGGGCTGATCTGGAGAAGAAGGGAGTTGATATCTGGGCTTTAGACTTTGATGCTATTCTCACTGCCATGTATGCGATGTTTACTAGTGGAGAGGGTGCTCAGTACTTGCGTGTTCCGCCCGACCCGGGCATTCAGACCAGTCCGGCTGCCGCTCTAGGTGCTAGTGAGTCTGCTGCCCCAGGTCCTGGTGAGGCTGCTGCTCTAGGTGCTAGTGAGTCCGTGCCCTCTGGTACTGAGTCGACTGCAGCACTGCACACCTTCACACTGGACTCAGGTGCTTCTCGCTGTTTCTTTCGTGACCGCACTGTCCTTGAGCCACTCGCTCGGCCAGTTGCTGTCTCCCTCGCTGACCCCTCTGGGGGTCCGGTCGTTGCGACCTCCTCCACTGTCCTTCCTTGTCCTGCGGTCCCGTCAGGCACACTGTCAGGTCTCTACCTCCCCTCGTTCTCTACGAACTTGGTGGCAGGTAGTGCGCTCCAGGACGGGGGTGTTCACCAGTTCACCCCTGCTTACGAGCGCGTGACCCACTGCACGTGTGCTCGGACGGGCCGTCACCTGGCTACCTTCACTCGGCAGCCGGGGTCGGACCTGTACACACTGACCACTGAGTCCCCTCAGGTAGCTGCGTCCGCGTCTGCGTCTGCGTCAGGTCAGCTGTCCGCCCCCTGCTCGTGTCGCTCTCTGGCGCATGAGACTGTCCTCTGGCACCACCGCCTTGGTCACCCGTCTGTGCAGCGCCTTCGGGCCATGCACAAACGGGACCTTGTTGCTGGTCTTCCCAGGGTTCTCCCTCCCCTCCCACCCTCGCCTGCTCCTCCCTGTCTTCCCTGTGTCGAGGGGCGGCAGCGCGCCGCTCCTCACTCCTCCTCCTTCCCCCCGACGACTGCTCCTTTGCAGACGCTCCACATGGACGTGTGGGGCCCAGCCCGAGTCCGTGGTCAGGGTCAGGAGAGGTACTTCCTGATTGTTGTTGACGACTTCTCGCGCTACACCACGGTCTTCCCCTTGCGCACCAAGGGTGACGTCCCTGATGTCTTGATCCCTTGGATCCGCAGATCTCGTCTCCAGCTCAGTGAGCGTTTCCGCTCCGACTTCCCTGTCCTGCGTCTGCACTCTGACAGAGGTGGGGAGTTTTCCTCTGGCCTCTTGGAGGCCTTCTGTCAGCAGGAGGGCATTGAGCAGTCGTTCACGCTTCCGGCCTCTCCACAGCAGAATGGGGTTGCTGAGCGTCGCATTGGCTTGGTCATGGAGGTCGCTCGTACCTCCTTGGTTCATGCGGCTGCCCCCCCACTTTCTGTGGCCGTTTGCAGTCCGATACGCTGCGCATCAGCTCAACCTCTGGCCCCGTGTCTCCTTACCGGAGACTTCTCCGACACTGCGTTGGACGGGAGAGGCTGGCGATGCGTCGCATTTTCGGGTCTGGGGATCTCGAGCTTTTGTTCGCGATACGTCCGCGGACAAGCTCTCCCGTCGAGCTGTCCCCTGTGTCTTCCTTGGCTTTGTCCCGGACGCGCCTGGTTGGCAGTTCTACCACGCCACCTCGCGTCGTGTCCTGGCCTCTCAGGACGTCACTTTTGACGAGTCCGTCCCCTACTACCGCCTCTTCCCCTACCGCACTGCCCCGCTCCCCCCCCGCCTCTCTTCCTCGCTCCAGGTGCTGAGGTACCAGACCCCCTCCCCCCTCAGGGTGCCGCTCCCTCAGGTGTGTCCCAGGTAGACCCGGTTGAGCCTGTCGAGGTAGCTGTTGACTCTCGTCCTGCTGGGGGTGCTGAGCCTGACCGTGAGGAGTCTGAGGGTACTGAGCCTGGGGGTGCGGAGCCTGGGGGTGCGGAGCCTGGGGATGCTGAGCCTGGGGGTGCGGAGCCTGGGGGTGCTGAGCCTGGGGGTGCTGAGTCTGGGGGTGCTGAGCCTGGAGGTGCTGAGCCTGGGGGTGCTGAGCCTGGGGGTGCTGAGTCTGGGGGTGCTGAGCCTGAGCGTGCTACACCTGGAGGAGCCCTCTCCTCCCGGCAGCTGCAGGAGAGGTACCTACAGTACTGCCGCCTCCGGAGAGGTGCTACTGGAGCTCGTACCAGTACTTCCCCTCCTGCCCAGGAGCTCCCCCCCATTCAGCAGATCCGAGAGTGGTACACACGGCGCTGCAGTCTTCGGAGTGGTGCTCCTGGTGCTGCGGACCCTAGCGGTGGCGCTGCTGCTGGTGTTGAGGACCCGGGCGTTGGAGCTGCTGCTGGAGCTGAGGACCCGGACGGTGGAGCTGCTGCTGGTGCTGAGGACCCGAGCGGTGGAGCTGCTGCTGGTGCTGAGGACCCGGACGTTGGAGCTGCTGCTGGTGCTGAGGACCCTGCCGCTGGTGTCTCTGCTGGTTCTGGAGACGCTACGCGGCCGCGACCGTACTTCGTACCACTTCTTCAGTATGTTCTTGGTCAGGCTCCTCCTCCTTGTCCTCCTCCCTCCGTAGCGTGTCCTCCGCCTGTCCAGTCGCAGTCACAGTTCCCGCCTGCCTCGCCTCTCCCTGGTCCCTCTCCTTACACTGGTCCCACAGGAGGTCTTACAGAGCGTCGTGAGCCTGAGTCTCGTCCTGCGTCGCCTGTTCGTACTGCTCGCACTGGTCGTCGTGTCCCACGTGAGCGTCCTCCTCCTGTCCCTGGCACTCACTACATGACTCTGCGTCCCTCCACTGCTCCTCAGCGTGTTCCGCTGCCGTCTCCTCCTGCGTCCTCTCTGCCTACTCTTCCTGATCCGGAGTCTGACTCCCGTCGTGCTACCAGTCCCACTGTCACCCGTCTCCTCGCTACTGTTGTCACTGACCCTACCTTTGAGTCCTCTGCTGCGTCTGCTCTGGTCGCTGAGTTGATAGACTTTGCTGCCCGGTGTCGTCTAGACTACGCCACTAGCCTTGTTGCTGAGTCTGAGTCTGAGTCTGTCTGTCCTCCGTCCGTCGGGGGTGAGTGTGCTCTTGGCACGGACGTCTTTGAGGACAGACAGGAGGAGTTCCAGTGCTTTGCTGCTGCTTTACCCCACCTCGTGTCCATGCTAGTTGCCCCTGAGGGAGACCCGGATGCACCAGACATCCCGACCCCGCGCTCTTACGCTGAGGCGATGGCGGGTCCCTACTCCTCTCAGTGGCAGACAGCCATGGACGCAGAGATGGCTTCCTGGAAGTCCACACGCACCTACGTCGACGAGGTTCCCCCACCTGGGGCGAACATCGTCAGTGGCATGTGGATTTTCAGGGTGAAGCGGCCACCGGGTTCTCCTCCTGTCTTCAAGGCGCGCTACGTGGCTCGAGGCTTCAGTCAGCGAGAGGGAGTTGACTTCTTTCAGACCTTCTCCCCCACCCCGAAGATGACCACTCTTCGGGTGCTACTGCACATAGCCGCTCAGCGCGACTACGAGCTTCACTCACTTGACTTCAGCACAGCTTTCTTGCAGGGCAGCCTGCACGAGGAGATCTGGCTGCGCCGCCCTCCTGGCTTCACTGGGTCGGTTCCTCCTGGTACCCAGTGGAGGCTTCAGCGGCCGGTCTACGGTCTCCGCCAGGCACCGCGTGAGTGGCACGACACACTGAGGACGACACTTGCGGCTCTTGGGTTCGCTCCCTCTACTGCTGACCCGTCACTGTTTCTACGCACAGACACCTCACTGCCGCCGTTCTACATCCTCGTGTACGTCGACGACTTGGTCTTTGCCACTGCTGACACCGCGGCACTCGCCCACGTGAAGTCGGAGCTGCAGAGGAGACACACGTGCACAGACCTAGGTGAACTGACAAGCTATCTTGGCTTGCGGATCACCCGGGACAGAGCACGGCGCACCATCACCTTGACTCAGTCACACATGGTGCAGCAGATCCTTCAGCGCTTCCGCTTCACGTACTCCTCGCCTTAGTCCACTCCTCTGCCTACCGGTCACTCGCTCTCAGCTCTGCCTTCGGATGAGTCCGTAGAGCCGAGTGGCCCATATCCAGAGCTTGTGGGCTGCCTCATGTACCTGATGACCTGCACTCGACCTGACCTTGCATACCCTCTTAGCATCCTTGCACGCTATGTCGCTCCTGGCCGTCACAGGAAGGAGCACATGGATGCCGCTAAGAGGGTGTTGCGCTACTTGTGCAGTATGTCGGGCATGGGGCTAGTGCTTGGAGGGCGAGACCGAGTTGTACTTACTGGACACTCAGACGCTTCTTGGGCGGACGACCAGGCTACTCAGCGGTCGTCTCAGGGTTACACCTTCAGCCTTGGCTCCGGCTCAGTTTCTTGGCGTTCCACACGCTCTTCTTCTGTTCTCAGCTCCAGTTGTGAGGCTGAGATCTACGCCACAGCCATGGCTGCCCAGGAGCTACGCTGGCTGACCTACCTGCTGACCGACTTGGGAGAGCGGCCTCGTTCTCCTCCAGTGCTGTACGTCGACAACCAGGCTGCCATTGCCTTGTGTGAGGAGCACAGACTGGAGCACAGAATGAAGCACATCGCCCTGCGGTACTTCCTTGCTCGAGAGCTGCAGCAGCGTGGTCAGCTTCGTCTGCGTTACGTGGCCACTGAGGCCAACCTTGCTGATGTGTTCACCAAGGCGCTTCAGCCTTGTGACCATCAGCGTTTCTGTACTCTTCTAGGCCTTGTGCCTGCTGGACCTCACTTACTTACTTCTTGACTCTGCTTGTACTGTGATCTTTATATATATGCCTGCATGTTTACACTTGCTAGGTTGTGATCACTGTATCTCTTGTTATATTATCAACCTGCATGTGAACTGGTCTTGTGACCACTTGCTTGTGCTCGGAATTTGTGTGGTATCCTTGAGATCCACCCTGAGCTTGTTTTGCTTTGCTTTGACTGGTCTTGTGACCCCTTGCTCTCCCCCACTTTGCCTATGGGGGTGTGTCAAACATTATATATGTTGTGTTTGTTTAGGCTACAGTGGGTTAGCCTATAGGGGGTACACAATTCTAGGGTTAGGTACTTGTACTGTTTTCACTGCTAGTTCAATCATTCCTGTCTGTTGATTCCGACAGGTATCAGAGGCCTAGGTTGCTACCTAGGACCGCTTTCTACAATGGGCCCACTATTCCGCTAGGCGCGCCCTCGTGCGCCCTACCTTACGTGCGCCCTCGTGCGCCCTACCTTACGTGCGCCCTCGTGCGCTCTACCTTACGTGCGCCCTCGTGCGCCCTCGTGCGCCCTCGTGCGCCTTTCTCTGCTAGTGCGCCTTCGTGCGCCCTCGTGCGCCCTCGTGCGCCCTTATGCGCCCTCGTACGCCCTCGTGCGCCCTCGTGCGCTCTCGAGCTGCCCCTGCAGGTCCGTCAGGCCCCCGAGCCGCCGCTGCAGGCCCGTCAGGCCCGAGAGCCGCCCCTGCACACCCGTCAGGCCCGCGCGCAGCCTCTGCACGACCGCGCGCCGCCCCTGCAGGCTCTCGCCGCCCGCCGCGTCGCCCTGCCCGTGGCGTCGCCGCCTCCCCGCGGCGTCGTTGCCTGCCCGCGACGTAGCCCCTGTCCGCGGCGTCGTCGCCTGCCCGCGGCGTCGTCGCCTGCCCGCGGCGTCGCCGCCTGCCCGCGGCGTCGTCGCCTGCCCGCGGCGTCGTCGCCTGCCCGCGGCGTCGTCGCCTGCCCGCGGCGTCGTCGCCTGCCCGCGGCGTCGCCGCCTGCCCGCGGCGTCGTCGCCTGCTCGCGGCGTCGTCGCCTGCCCGCGGAGTTGTCGCCTGCCCGCGGCGTCGTCGCCTGCCCGCGGCGTCGTCGCCTGCTCGCGGCGTCGTCGCCCTACTCGCGGCGTCGCCACCTGCCCGCCGCGTCGCCCTGCCCGCGGCGTCGCCACCTGCCCGCCGCGTCGCCCTGCCCGCGGCGTCGCCACCTGCCCGCCGCGTCGCCCTGACCTAATCCGCCTCTCGCCCCTGGAGCAGCCGCCACTGCAGCAGCAGCCCCTGGAGCAGCCGCCACTGCAGCAGCAGCCCCTGGAGCCGCCCGCCACTGCAGCAGCAGCCCCTGGAGCCGCCCGCCACTGCAGCAGCAGCCCCTGGAGCCGCTCGCCACTGCAGCAGCCGCCCCTGGAGCCGCCCGTCACTGCAGCAGCCCCCTCTGGAGCAGCACGCACCTGCAGCAGCCGCCCCTGGAACAGCCCGCACCTGCAGCAGCCGCCCCTGGAGCAGCCCGCACCTGCAGCAGCCGCCCCTGGCACCTGGAGCAGCTGCCGTCGCGGCCCAGCCTCGCCCTGCCGCAGCTGCCGCGGAGCTCCCTGCTGCGGCCCGGCCCAGCCCTGCAGTTGTAGCGGCCCCACTGTCGCCACCGTCTTGCGCTTGCCGCGCCGACCACTGGTGAGCATTGCCCAGCACTGCTACCGCTGCCTTTTCTACTCCCACTGCCACTGCTCCTGCTGTTACTACTGTTACTGCCGCTACTGCTACTACTGCTGCTCCTGACGTGGCCAGATGCAGCTCCAGGGCTGTGCGCGTGAGTCCCCCACGCCCCAGCAGCTTCGTGCGCGTGAGTGGTACGCTAGTCGGGGCTGTCGGGGTGGCCGTAGTGGTAGTCGCTCTGGAGTGCATCGGTCGGGAGCTTCTGGTAGTGGACAGGTGCAGCAGCCGTGTCCTCCTTCGCCCCAGCTGCTTCGTGCGCGTGAGTGGTACGCTAGTTTGAGCTGTCGGAGTGGCCGTAGTGGTAGTCGCTCTGGAGTGCATCGGTCGGGAGCTTCTGGTAGTGGACAGGTGCAGCAGCCGTGTCCTCCTTCGCCCCAGCTGCTTCGTGCGCGTGAGTGGTACGCTAGTTTGAGCTGTCGGAGTGGCCGTAGTGGTAGTCGCTCTGGAGTGCATCGGTCGGGAGCTTCTGGTAGTGGACAGGTGCAGCAGCCGTGTCCTCCTTCGCCCCAGCTGCTTCGTGCGCGTGAGTGGTACGCTAGTTTGAGCTGTCGGAGTGGCCGTAGTGGTAGTCGCTCTGGAGTGCATCGTTCGGGAGCTTCTGGTAGTGGACAGGTGCAGCTGCCGTGTCCTGTCAGTGAGGCTGCCGCTCTAGGTGCTAGTACGTCTGTTGCCCTAGGTGCTGGTGAGGCTGCTACTCTAGGTCCTAGTGAGTCTGCGCCCCCTGGTACTGAGTCGACTGAGGCCCTGCACACCTTCACCCTGGACTCAGGTGCTTCTCGCTGTTTCTTTCGTGACCGCACTGCCCTTGAGCCGCTTGCTCGGCCAGTTGCTGTCTCCCTCGCTGACCCCTCTGGGGGTCCGGTCATTGCGACCTGGACTGTTCTTCCCTGTCCTGCGGTCCCGTCGGGCACACTGTCAGGTCTCCACCTCCCCTCGTTCTCTACGAACTTGGTGGCGGGTTGTGCGCTCCAGGATGCGGGTGTTCACCAGTTCACCCCTGCCTACGAGCGCGTGACACACTGCACGTGTGCTCGGACGGGCCGTCACCTGGCTACCTTCACTCGGCAGCCGGGGTCGGACCTGTACACACTGACCACTGAGTCCCCTCAGGTAGCTGCGTCCGCGTCTGCGTCAGGTCAGCTGTCGGCCCCCTGCTCGTGTCGCTCTCTGGCGCACGACACCGTTCTCTGGCACCACCGACTTGGCCACCCGTCTGTGCAGCGCCTTCGTGCCATGCACAAACGGGACCTTGTTGCTGGTCTTCCCAGGGTACTCCCTCCCCTCCCACCCTCGCCTGCTCCTCCCTGTCTTCCCTGTGTCGAGGGGCGGCAGCGCGCCGCTCCTCACTCCTCCTCCTTTCCCCCGACGACTGCTCCCCTGCAGACGCTCCACCTGGACGTGTGGGGCCCAACCCGCGTCCGTGGACAGGGTCAGGAGAGGTACTTCCTGATTGTTGTTGACGACTACTCTCGCTACACCACGGTCTTCCCCTTGCGCACCAAGGGTGAGGTCCCTGATGTCTTGATCCCTTGGATCAGCAGAGCTCGTCTCCAGCTCAGCGAGCGTTTCCGCTCGGACTTTCCTGTCCTGCGTTTGCACTCTGACAGAGGTGGTGAGTTCACCTCCGACCTTCTGGCAGCCTACTGTGCCGAGCACGGCATTGAGCAGTCGTTCACGCTTCCGGCCTCTCCACAGCAGAATGGGGTTGCTGAGCGCCGCATTGGCCTGGTCATGGAGGTCGCTCGTACCTCCCTGATCCATGCGGCTGCTCCCCACTTTCTGTGGCCGTTTGCGGTCCGATACGCTGCGCATCAGCTCAACCTCTGGCCCCGTGTCTCCTTGCCGGAGACTTCCCCGACACTGCGTTGGACGGGAGAGGTTGGCGATGCGTCGCGTTTCCGGGTCTGGGGATCCCGAGCTTTTGTTCGCGACACGTCCGCTGATAAGCTCTCCCGTCGCGCTGTTCCTTGTGTCTTCCTTGGCTTTGTCCCGGACGCCCCTGGTTGGCAGTTTTACCACGTCACCTCGCGACGGGTTCTGCCCTCTCAGGACGTCACTTTTGACGAGTCCGTCCCCTACTACCGCCTCTTCCCCTACCGCACTGCCCCGCTCCCTCCCCCGCCTCTCTTCCTCGCGCCAGGTGCTGCTGTGGTAGACCCCCTCCCCCCTCAGGGTGCCGCTCCCTCAGGTGTGTCCCAGGTAGACCCGGTTGAGCCTGTCGAGGTCGCTGTCGACTCTCGTCCTGCTAGGGGTGCTGCGCCTGCGAGTGAGGAGCCTGGCGGTGCTGAGTCTGGGGGTGCGGAGCCTGGGGGTGCGGAGCCTGGGGGTGCAGACCTTGGAGGTGCGGAGCCTGGGGGTGCGGAGCCTGGGGGTGCTGAGCCTGGAGGTGCGGAGTCTGGGGGTGCTGAGCCTGAGAGTGCCACACCTGGAGGAGCCCTCTCCTCGCAGCAGCTGCAGGAGAGGTACCTACAGTACTGCGGCCTCCGGAGAGGTGCTGCTGGAGCGGGTACCAGTGCTTCCCCTCCTACCCGGGAGCTCCCCTCCCTTCAGCAGATCCGAGAGTGGTACACACGGCGCTGCAGCCTTCGGAGTGGCGCTCCTGGTGCTGCGGACCCTGGAGTTGGAGCTGTTGCTGGTGCTGAGGACCCGGGCGTTGGGTGGAGGTGCTGCTGGTGCGGAGGACCCGGCCGGTGGAGCTGCTGCTGGTGCTACGGACCCTGGAGTTGGAGCTACTGCTGGTGCTGAGGACCCGAGCGGTGGAGCTGCTGCTGGCGCTGAGGACCCGAGTGGTGGAGCTGCTGCTGGTGCTGAGGACCCGGGCAGTGGAGCTGCTGCTGGTGCTGAGGACCCGGGCGGTGGAGCTACTGCTGGTGCTGAGGACCCTGGCGCTGGTGTCTCTGGTGGTTCTGGAGACGCTGCGCGGCCGCGACCGTACTTCGTACCACTCCTTCAGCAGGTTCTTGGTCAGGCTCCTCCTCCTTGTCCTGCTCCCTCCTTAGAGTGTCCTCCGCCTGTCCAGTCGCAGTCCCAGTTACCGCCTGCCTCGCCTCTCCCTGGTCCCTCTCCTTACACTGGTCCCACAGGAGGTCTTACGGAGCGTCGTGAGCCTGAGTCTCGTCCTGCGTCGCCTGTTCGTACTGCTCGCACTGGTCGTCGTGTCCCACGTGAGCGTCCTCCTCCTGTCCCTGGCACTCACTACATGACCCTGCGTCCCTCCACTGCTCCTCAGCGTGTCCCTCTACCGTCTCCTCCTGCGTCCTCTCTACCTACTCTTCCTGACCCGGAGTCTGACTCCCGTCGTGCTGCCAGTCCCACTGTCACGCGTCTCCTCGCCACTGTTGTCACTGACCCTACCTTTGAGTCCTCTGCTGCGTCTGCTCTGGTCGCTGAGTTGGTTGACTTTGCTGCCCGGTGTCGTCTAGACTACGCCGCTAGCCTTGTTGCTGAGTCTGAGTCTGTCTGCCCTCCGTCCGTCGGGGGTGAGTGTGCTCTTGGCACGGACGTCCTTGAGGACAGACAGGAGGAGTTCCAATGCTTTGCTGCTGCTTTGCCCCATCTCGTGTCCATGCTAGTTGCCCCTGAGGGAGACCCGGATGCACCAGACATCCCGACCCCGCGCTCTTACGCAGAGGCGATAGAGGGTCCCTACTCCTCTCAGTAGCAGACAGCCATGGACGCAGAGATGGCTTCCTGGAAGTCCACAGGCACCTACGTCGACGAGGTTCCCCCACCTCTGGCGAACATCGTCAGTGCCATGTGGATTTTCAGGGTGAAGCGGCCGCCGGGTTCTCCTCCTGTCTTCAAGGCGCGCTACGTTGCTCGAGGCTTCAGTCAGCGAGAGGGAGTAGACTTCTTCCAGACCTTCTCCCCCACCCCGAAGATGACTACTCTTCGGGTGCTGCTGCACATAGCCGCTCAGCGCGACTACGAGCTTCACTCACTTGACTTCAGCACAGCTTTCTTGCAGGGCAGCCTGCACGAGGAGATCTGGCTGCGTCGCCCTCCTGGCTTCACTAGGTCGGTTCCTCCTGGCACCCAGTGGAGGCTCCAGCGACCGGTCTACGGTCTCCGCCAGGCGCCGCGTGAGTGGCACGACACACTGAGGACTACACTTGCGGCTCTTGGGTTCGCTCCTTCTACTGCTGACCCGTCGCTGTTTCTACGCACCGACACCTCGCTGCCGCCGTTCTACATCCTCGTGTACGTCGACGACTTGGTCTTTGCCACTGCTGACACTGCGGCACTCGCCCACGTGAAGTCGGAGCTGCAGAAGAGACACACGTGCACAGACCTGGGTGAACTGACAAGCTATCTTGGCTTGCGGATCACCCGGGACAGAGCACGGCGCACCATTACCTTGACTCAGTCACACATGGTGCAGCAGATCCTTCAGCGCTTCCGCTTCACGTACTCCTCGCCACAGTCCACTCCTCTGCCTACAGGTCACTCGCTCTCAGCTCTGCCTTCGGATGAGTCCGTAGAGCCGAGTGGCCCGTATCCAGAGCTTGTGGGCTGCCTCATGTACCTGATGACCTGCACTCGACCTGACCTTGCATACCCTCTTAGCATCCTTGCACGCTATGTCGCTCCTGGCCGTCACAGGAAGGAGCACATGGATGCTTTTAAGAGGGTGTTGCGCTACTTGTGCAGTACGTCGGGCATGGGGCTAGTGCTTGGAGGGCGAGACCGAGTTGTACTCACTGGTCACTCAGACGCTTCTTGGGCGGACGACCAGGCTACTCAGCGGTCGTCTCAGGGTTACACCTTCAGCCTTGGCTCCGGCTCAGTTTCTTGGCGTTCCACACGCTCTTCTTCTGTTCTCAACTCCAGTTGTGAGGCTGAGATCTACGCCACAGCCATGGCGGCCCAGGAGCTACGCTGGCTGACCTACCTGCTGACCGACTTGGGAGAGCGGCCTCGTTCTCCTCCAGTGCTGTACGTCGACAACAAGGCTGCCATTGCCTTGTGTGAGGAGCACAGACTGGAGCACAGAACGAAGCACATCGCCCTGCGGTACTTCCTTGCTCGAGAGCTGCAGCAGCGCGGTCAGCTTTGTCTGCGTTACGTGGCCACTGAGGCCAACACTGCTGATGTGTTCACCAAGGCGCTTCAGCCTTGTGACCATCAGCGCTTCTGTACTCTTCTAGGCCTTGTGCCTGCTGGACCTCACTTGCTTACTTCTTGACTCTGTTTGTACTGTGATCTCTATATATATACATGTATGCTTACACTTGCTAGGTTGCGATCACTGTATCTCTTGCTATATTATCAAACTGCATGTGAACTGGTCTTGTGACCGCTTGCTTGTGCTCGGAATTTGTGTGGTATCCTTGAGATCCACCCTGAGCCTGTTTTGCTTTGCTTTGCTTTGACTGGTCTTGTGACCCTCTGGTTGTCTCCCACTTCGCCTATGGGGGTGTGTCAAACATTGTATGTTTATATTGTGTAGGCTATAGTGGGTTTAGCCTTAGAGGGTACACAAACTTAGGGTTTCATACTTGTACCCACCTTCCTGCTAGTTCATCCATTCTCGTTCTATTCTAGATTCTGAAAGAAGCTGTAGACTAGTCACGGTCGTGGTGCCTGCGGTGTTGGTGATGGGGACTTCCACTACGTCATCGTCGTCGCTATCATGGCCAGGTGAGGATGCGCTTGGGTCAGCTTGCCGACGGGATGGTCCGGGCGCAGGAGCGCCGTCGTCGTCGTCGTCGTCATCGTCCGTGCGGGGGCGAGGTGGAACACTAGGATGGTCGTTGGTGTCGTCGCGATCGAACGCTGCTGCTGGTGCTTCGTCTTCGGGAGATGCAAAACTGCGCCGTTGTTGACGTAGGCTCGTGTTTCATTGCGTCTTTCGTCCTCGATCCACTGCTCCAGGGTGAGTCGTTCGTAGAAGAGAACGTCACGTGCGGGAACGGTCTCCTTACTGTCGATGTCAAGAACAAGCGAGCCCTTGTGTTTGTTGCTGAGCCCCAGATGAATCCCCCAGCGTGCGCGTTGAGCAAACTTGCCGATTGTTGCTGAAGTCGGCCGGTATTGCACCATGCGTCCCCAAACCCTTAGCATGGAGGGGTCTCCCCTTGAGCCGGTCCACTTCATGTGTGGAGAAAGGTTGTCCCTGTTGGCCGTGGTGGAGAGGAGGTTGTATAGCCGCACTGCGTGGTTCATGGCATAAGGCCAAAATTTCTTGGGCAGGCCGGACTGGTTCATGAGGGCGCGCACTTTCGTCATAAGAGTGCGATTGACTCTCTCTGCGACGCCTTGCTGCTGGTGAGCATAGGGGAGGGAGATCTCGTGCTTGATTCCCTTTTCGGTGAGGACGCTCTCTAGTTCGTTGCTGCAGAACTCCTTGGCGCCATCACTCTGCCAGATTTTCAGCTTCCTCCCCGACTGTCGCTGTGCGTGCGCGAGCCGGATGCGGATGGCTTTTGGAGCCTTGGAGCTTGCGTCGACGTTGGCGATCCAGACGTGGCGTGAGTAGGCGTCGATGAAGGTCAGCGTGTATTTTTCGCCGTTGAGTCCGTCGCAAAGGGAGTACGATGAAGTCGCTATACACCTTCTGCAGCTGCTTGTAGTGGTTGGTGCTAGGCTCCAGAGAGGGATAGGCGCTGTGAGTAAGGGCTGCAGTGGGGCAGACGGTGCAGGTGAGTGGGTGTTGAGTGTTGTGAGGTTCTGTGCCGTTGGGGCGCAGAAGTGCTCCTAGGAGAAAGACCTTGGCGCGGAGGCAGTTGGCGAGGGTCTGGCGCGAGGGATGGCCGAGCCGCTGGTGCCAGAGGTCGTCTTCTGCACGAATACCGCTGGTGCGCATGTAGCGTGCGTGATGCTCCGCTGCTTCCGCCTTGTCTCTTGCGGAATTTGGTGCGAGGGTTCCTCCTTGTCTCCTGGTTCTGCTTCGTCCTCTGCTTCTTCTGCTTCTGCTTCTGTAGCTGTCTCCCCTTCTGCAGGTGCCGTTGTGAGATATAGGGTGAGAAATTCGCGGTCGGGGATGATGGTTAGTGGCGTTGTCATGCCTTCGATGAGGCGAGCAAATGGATCTGGACGAGAGATTGGACCAACAGAGTCTCAAGCTGGTGTTGGAGGTACGTTCCCCTCCTCAAGCTCCGTCCAGGTACTGTCCCATCGGTAGGGTGAGCGGGGAGGCGAGCGTGCGGGCGGTGGTCGTCCGAGAGGTATGGCAATGCGGGGTGATTCCTCTCCGCATTCAGCTCGCATCTCTCGCTCCGCCTCCTCCAGTTCTACTTGTGTCAGCTCCGCCTCGGGTGTTTCTTCCGTGCCCCACCCACCGGTGGGACAGTAGGTTCCTCCTCGCCAGTTTCTGCTTCCTGGATTGCCGCGTATTCTCTTTCGACTTGTTCCGTGCGGCTTGCCGCGAGTGTGTGGCTGGTGGTGCAGAGCCCGTTGATGTCGGGATTATGCAAATCAATTTCGCGCGGATGAGGGCTCCGGCGGATCCACGGTCGCCCATCGGGGTGCTGCCACGACTCTTCGTTCATGAAGACGAATTCAAGAGGGACAAGATCCACGAGCTCATCGGATGAGGCGTCACAGCTAGGTGCGTCGAAGTCCTGAACATTAATCCCGTTGATTGAACGGGCTCGACTGAGGTATTTGAATTTTGAATGACTTGGGAGGTGTGTCCGGAGGGGCGTACGTGAGGATGAGGTCTTGTGTGGCCAGGTCTGTGCTGAGTATAATGCCACAGTCGCGAAGCTGTCCTGTCGAGAGCAGATTGAAGCGCAGGTCCAGGATGTAAAGCACGTCGTTGAACGAGATATGTGTGTTGCTATGTCGTGCTTGCAGAACGACGATGCCTTGCGAGTTGGCGCGCAGCTGGTGACTGTTAGCGACGGTGACATAGGTTGAGGGGGCGCGGCTGAGGTTCGATACGTAGCGAATGGATCCCATCATGTGCTGTCTGCAGCAGCTTTCCAGGTACCAAGTATTATAGTTGTCTTTGTTGTTGTTGTTGCGGAGGAGTAGCGCGAGCCGCGGAGTCATCAGCGTCGCCTTGTAGCGTCTGTGGAAGAATGGTTCTTCATCCTCCTTCCATCCGACAGGTACGAAGAGTTGGTTGTCGTGTGGCGGGCTTTCCCGCAGTGTGATTGGCTGATTCCAATCCTGCTCGTCTTCGTCGTACCGATTATAGTGATTCTCCGTGAGAGGGTTATTCCACCCTTCTTCTGGTTGCAGCAGTTCTCCTTCGAGTTCGTCCTCTTCGCCTGGTTCAGCGGTGCGGCGGCGCCGTGTCGCCATGTTCGCTATCACGTTTCTAGGAGCCCCTCCTTGAGTTCCTTTTGTCTGCTGTGGTTGCTGCTGTGCAGGAGGACGGGAGGCTGGTTGTTGAGGCTGAGAATGACGAGCGTCTTGTCGGCCGACCCAGTTGTTATGGTGAGTGGAATTTGGGTGGCGATAGTTGGATCGGGACTTGCATCGATCCGTTGAGTGCCCGAAGGCTTTGCATATTTTGCAGTAATGGCGCCTTGGTTGTCGTCGCTCCCCACGGTTGTATGTAAAGAAGGCGAGTCGCTCTCGGCGCGGCACGGAGCTCGTTCTGCTCGAGTCCATGTCCTGCTGTTCAGTCAGCAGTGCGGCGCATAGCGCGGCTTCAGAGAGCGTTCCTCATTGCCGGAGTAGCGCCTTGCAGGGCTTCCACTCAGGCCCAAGTCCTTGGAGGATGATGTTGATGAAGATCTCCTCCAAGATAGAACTTCCGTTCTTTAAAATTTGATCACGGATGTTCCGACAACGGTTGATGTAGCTGTTTGCTTTCTCCCCGTGCCCCATTTTGGTCTCCATGAGTTGTTGCAGGAGACGACTTGCAGTGACGGAATCCTTCGGCTGATATACCTCCACGAGGTGCTTCCAAGCTTCCAGAGCTGGAGCGGCGCTCTCTTTGTAGCCTCCGGATCCTTCGGCCATCTTGGTCTTGGATCGTATGCCGCTCGCCAGGTCTAAGTTTGGCGAAATTTACGGAGGTGACATTGCGAAGAATCCCTGAGCAGCTCTGATATCATGTTACAATCAAAAGTGTGACTTAGCAAAAGGATCGTTCAGGGTTGATCGCAGGTAGTGTCGCAGCGGAAGTAGTGAACTCAGGTCAGAGTGGATGTACGTAAATGACTGAGATGAGAATGGCATGCATACATAGGGTCAATATAGAAATACAAGGGAATGCGAAACGACCTAGACTAGCCATGTACTCTAAGGGGTACATTCCCTTATTGCAGCG
Organism: Closterium sp. Yama58-4; assembly: GCA_947470075.1. NCBI lineage: Eukaryota > Viridiplantae > Streptophyta > Zygnematophyceae > Desmidiales > Closteriaceae > Closterium > Closterium sp. Yama58-4. The sequence goes on from CANIUD010000242.1 coordinate 382,694, forward strand.
AAATTCAAACCGTGCGGCGCGGGAACCCGTTTCAAACCTGTTCCCGCTCTTTTCACTTCAAATGTTTCTGCTTGCATCGGTCTTGATCAGACGGTTGCTGTGTCGCTTCGACTCTTCTGACTCCTCGTCTTTGTACTCAGTAGAGTCATACAGTAGATAGCCGTACATGAGTACATGAGTCGTACATGAGGTTTTGATAGTCGTACATGAGTCGTACATAAGAGTCGTACAGAAGGCAGTATACAGGAATGCCTTCTCATAAAACTTCATATCGTAACACCCCTAAATGTACATGGCTAGTCAAGTCATTTCATTTTCATGTAATACTATGTAAACCTATGTATGCTTTTGATTTAGTTCATCTCAGTCATTTTAAATTCACTCTGACCTGAGGTCAATACTTTCGCTGCAACACACTCTTTGCAAAACTTCTTGATGTGATCCTAGGCACGATCAAATTACTAATTGCAACAAGTATTTTTTGCCCCTACGTCCTGGCAACGAGTCCATGGTCACGATGCCGCCAACATGATAAGAGCGCAGTCGAATCCGTACGCGACCCACATCGAGTACGGCGCATTCGGATGACAGCTGGGACCTGGGTCCCCTAGGACAAAATAAAAAGCAACGCCGTCCTCACCAAATATCCACGTAGCCGTAACTTCCACGACATACAAGTGCTTTCATAAGGACCTCGCACGGGGAGGGGGTAATGCAAGGAAACATTTTTCTCTTACCGGTACTTTCTGTCACACATCATAACGCATAATGATTATTCCTGCCACTATGCACCCAACATAGCCCGTTCCCCATTTGCGACACTCACCTCGACACTGTTCCCACCACCACAACAATCGCGGCCAAACCACTCGCCTCGGATGGTAACCCGGGACTCAGGTCCCACGCCTCATTATTTCCCAACCTCGGTGCTGATACAACCAAGGATCCAGTGATTAGGATAGAATCTGTTAAGCCTGAGAGGAGACAATAGAGTCTCTGTAATGACCTTGTTGAATAATAATGAGAGAGAACAAGATGATTGAAAGATGGGAGTACAAGGAATTAAATAGAAATCTAACTAACCATGTAATCTGAGGGGTACATTCCCTTATTAACTGTATTGCATAGCTACAGTAACCGCGACTATTGCTATCCTCGACAGTTACCGTGTTGCATTCAATAAACTGTCGCGCGGTTACTGGATCGTCAAGGGTCACGACCGTTGACTTTCTCAGACGGTTGACCTTCGGGTGACCCTCGACATTCCGCGTGCTCTATATGAGCTATTGCGGTACTGGTACAGTGGAACAGCTTCGGGAATGCTTATATAACCTTTCGGTTATTCCAACACTCCCCTTCATTCCTGAAGGTGAGCCACGTGGGATTTCTTAGTGATCCCGCAGAGGTCGGCGCAGTGTTGGTACAGCTGACGTGGCAGTTTCTTCGTCAGGAAATCGGCTGCCATGTCACCGGTCGGGCAGTACGTCAGCTTGACTCTCCCCTTGTCGATTTCGTCCTTCACGAAGAAGTAGCGAAGGCCGATGTGCTTGGTGCGAATGACAAAGCCGGGCTTGTTCGCGATTTTTATCGCGCTCTGATTGTCGCAGAGTAACGTGAAGTGCCCGTTCATCGTCACCTTCGCCTCTTGCAGGAGCTCCATCAGGTACAGTCCTTCGCGAACAGCTGCGCTAGCTGCGATGAATTCTGCTTCAGCTGACGAAGGGGCAATGAGTTCCTGCTTCTGGGAGTTCCAAGAGATGAGTCCAGCAGGTTGGAGTTGAAAAATGAATTCTGTGTGGGAGCGTCTGTTGTCAACATCTCCAGCGTGGTCGGCATCTACGTAGCCATGGAGCTGCAGAGTAGCGGTGAGGTTAGCTTCGTAGGTGAGGCCGACGTCGGGAGTGGAGATGAAGTACTGCAGTGCTCGGCGTATATCCGGTAGATTCTCCCCTTCAGGTCGCTTCAGGTACTGTGCGAGCTGGCTTGCGACGTAGGAGAGATCGGGCCGGCACGTGACGGCGGCGAACAAGAGACATCCCAGCTGCTGCTGATAGAGACGATGGTCGTCGGGAGAGAGTGGTGTGGTGTCGGGCTCGTGGTTAGGAGGAGGAGTGCGATAGGGGGTGGTGAGGTTGATAGGGGCGATGGCAAAACGCTTCGCGAGTGTCTCGGCGTACTTGGCGGCTGAGAGCTGAATGGAGGAGGCAGACTGAGTTACGTTGAGGCCGAGGAATTGCGTGACGTTGTGATTGACGGTTACTTCCAGCTTCTCCTTAATGTCAGCCTCAAACTGGTCCAGCAGCTCCGTGTCGTCGCCGGTGTAGAGAAGATCGTCGACGTAGGCGACGAGGAGGATGAACTTTCCGCGCGACTCCCGCCTGTACATTCCGAGGTCGTGCGGCAGCTGAGTGAAGCCGAGCTCAAGGAGGACGGAATGGAGGTACTGCTGCCACAGACGAGGAGCTTGCTTGATTCTGTAGAGTGACTTCTGGAGGAGGCACACGGCGCCGTCATTTTCTTCGAATGTGTGCGGCTGCTCGACGAAGATGATGGCATCGACGGGAGCGTACAGGAAGGCGCTTCCGACGTCGATTTGCTGAAGCGGTCGCTGTTTGACGGCGGCGATGCAGATGAGGATGCGCACCGAGGTGTGGCGGCCGACTGGAGCGTAGGTGAGAGTAAAGTCCATCAGGTGAGTTTGCTCAAATCCGGGCACCACCCAGCGCGCCTTGTATTTGTCGATCGAGCCATCGGCCAGAGTTTTGATGCGAAAAACCCGTTTGCCGTTGAGAATTTTTCTCCCCTTTGCCGATGACCGTGGGACCAGCTTCCAGGTACCGTGCCTTTTCAGCGACGCGATTTCGGTGTCACTGTCGGGACCAGACAGGGCTTGGCGGGCGGTGGTTGGTTCCTTGGGCAAGGTGTGGCGAACAGCGACGGCGAGGCCAAGAACGTGAAGACCACTTTCGTCACTGTCGGGACCAGACAGGGCTTGGCGGGCGGTGGTTGTTTCCTTGGGCAAGGTGTGGCGAACAGCGACGGCGAGGCCAAGAACACGAAGACCAGTTTCGTCGGTCTTTTCGTAGTGAAGGCGATCGTAGTCGTGGAAGCTGGTAACTTCGACCACGTCGTCATCACTGTCGTTGCCGAGGCGGAGGGTGTCCTGCGACGTGTTGGGTTGTGGTAACTCGGCATCGGGTGATCGGCGCGCTTCGGTGTTGTAGTCATGAGCCTCGCGTGTTATATCGTCCGGATCAAGTTGGTGTACAGGTACGAATATCGCAGTTCCGAATTGGCTTGTGAGGGGGATGTTCGGAGCAGAGTCCATTGGAGTGAGATCAGGTGCGTCTGCATCCTCGGCCAGGTCAGCTTCGTCGTGTGACGTGGCGAAGCTGCGGTGGCCCTCGAAGAGCCTCTCGGGCAGGGTGTCGGCTTCCTGGTGCTCCTTGAAAAGGGGCAGAGTCAGCTTCTCGTAGAAGATGCAGTCACGTGATTTTGTCACCTCGTGTGTCGCGTAGTCCAGCACGATCCACGCCTTGAATTCTTTTTCAATCCCGAAGTGGATGCCCCATCGTGCTCGGTCAGCAAATTTTCCCGTCCTTGCAGTGTGGGGTCTGTACTGTACCATGCAGCCGAACACCCGAAGCAGACGTGTATCTGCTTTTCTGCCCGTCCATGCCCGGTAAGGAGAATTGTTGTCCTTGAGGCTTCGTGAAGACAGCAAGTTGTGCAGCCGAACAGCGTGGTTCATCGCAAACGGCCAATATTTGGTTGGGATGGCCGACTGCTTCATCAGGGCCCTCATCCGCGTGGCGAGGCTCCTGTTTGTCCGTTCTGCTACGCCTTGCTGTTGGTGAGCGTAGGGCAGGGACACCAGGTGCTCAATCCCCTTCTGCTTGAAGAGCTCCTTGAACTCGTCTGAGAAGAACTCCAGGGCTCCGTACATCTGCCAGGCTTTGAGATTTAGCCCAGACTGTCGCTCAGCCCGCTTCATCCACGCAATGAAGCACTCGAAGGCCAGTGACCTACAGACGGTGTTGATGGCCCAAACGTAGCGCGTAGAAGAGGTAAGAGTGTACTGCTCCACGTCGAGCGCTTCCTGACTGAGCACCGTAAAGTCGCTGTAGACTTTATCCAGCGGCTTGTAGCGTTCGTACCCCGGAGGTAAGTCAGGGAATGGCTGGTGGTTGAGCGATGCAGTTGGGCAGACGATGCACGGCGGATTGGGAGAGTCCGCGGTGAGGGAACCGTCTCGGGGGAGGAGAAGCGCGTCGTCGTCGAAGACTCCGGTCTTGAGAGAATTTTTTAGCGTGGAGTGAGAGGGATGTCCGAGCCGGTGGTGCCATGTTGCTGGGTCCGCACGGTAACCGACTGTCTTCTGATAATATTTTTGCCGTGCTGCTTCGTCGTTTGCCTCCCCTTCAGGTCCTGTGTCAGCGGCGTTGTCCGTGTCAGCGGCGAGCGCGCGAATTGCTTTTGTCTCCAGAAGCGCGCGGGGAATACCGATGATGTCGTCGGTATCGCCAGCTTCGACTTGGTCTCCGGTGACAAGCAGGCACCTGTCGGGCCAATCCCGAGCTGGGAGTCCCGTCATGGGGATCCTGAAGTAGCTGTATTCAGCGCCGATGACTTCAATTTCCTGTGGTCCTTGCACTGGCGGCTCCGGCTTCTCGGTAGGTTCAGGTAACTCTGCTGGTTCTCCCATGAATTCGTAGGTCTCCTCTTCTTCTGACTCTTCTGGCATTGGTTCGGGTGTGTCAGGGGCGTACTGATCTGGAAGAGGAGGACCTCCCCAGCAGGTGCCGCGAGTTGCCCAGTATGGGTCGACGACGGCGACTTCCGCGGGGGGGAAGCCGGCTGCTTCGGCGTGTCCTTGTTCTGCTTCGCCCGAGGTGCCCCAACCTCCTCCGGCACCCCACGTGTCTCCGGTCATCTCTGCTTCTCCGACTGCTGCTCCTGTTGCTTCTCCGACGCCTGCGCCAGCTTCCTCAGCTGGGGCAGAGGGAGTGCCCCAGCCAGTCGCAGCAACTTCTTCCGTTGCGACGGTGCCCCACCCGCTTGCGGCCGCTTCTTCTGGAGTCAAGACTTCTCCCCAGAATCCGAGCGCGGGCCCGGAAGTGTCCCAGCCCGTCAAGCGTGTTTCCGCTTTCTTGTTTTCCTCAGTTGGTTGTGTTGCAGGTCCTGACGTGCCACTGTCTTCTTCCATTGTGGCAGGTCCGGTTTCTGCGGGATTGGAGGTCGAGGCTGTCGGGACGGTGCGCAAGCGCAGAAGGCCGTCAGAGGCGGGTCGCTCGAGATCCATCTCGTCGGGATGTGACCATGTTGGCGCCTCCGTGGGAGTTGTCTTCAGAAGCAGTGTGCGGTGGGAATCACCGGTTGTGCCTTGAGCCGAGAACTACAGCACGAAGACTCCATCGTCGTCGATCGCCTTTCCGATGTAAGTTTCGTTATGAAAGAGTTCAAAGGTCTTCTCCTTGCGGTTGCTGCGAATGTCGATTCCGCACCGCATGAGTTGAGCCGATGAGAGCAGGTTGTATTGAAGGTCAGGCGCGACGAGGACGTCTCCAATATGAATGGTGAACCTCGTATCATTTGCCTCGAGATAGATTTCGCCAATATCATATGCCTTCATCTTTCCGTTGTTGGCGGCTGTGATTTCGCAGGGTCGACGCATGCGCCGGGAGTTGCTGATGAACTTCAGCGATCCCACCATGTGTTGTCCGCAGCAGCTGTCGAGGTACCACATGTCTAGATCCTCGAAGTACTGGCGACCGAGGGAGGCGACACAGTGGAGGTTGCGGCAGAAGGCTTTGACTGAGCCGAGGTTTGCTGGTTGGAGGCGTTGCGCTGTTCATCAGCAGCCTGACGCTTGTAGCACTGGTCGATGGAATGGCCGGACTTCTTGCAGTATTTGCAGAAAGCTCCTTTCTTTCCGCGCTGCTCCCCTTGAGATCCTCCTGTGTAGAAGGCTAACTTCTCCCGCTTGACATTTTTCTCGTTGTACAGGTCGATCTCCTTCTGCTCCGAAAGAAGCGTGGCGCACAGAGCCGACTCCGATATGCTAGCTCGGGCGCGAAGGAGTGACTGGCACTGACGCCAGTCGGGGCCAAGGCCAGAGATGACCATCGAAATGAACATGTCGTCGGGGACAGAGCCACCGCACTTCTTAACTTGATCGCGCAGATTGCGGCACCGGTTGACATACGGTCCCGCTTTCTCCCCTTGTTTCATTTTAACCGAAGTTAGCTGGCTGAGCAGGCGACTCATTGTAACTGGATCTGTTGCCATGTATGAGTTGCGCAGGTGTTCCCAGGATGCGTACGCAGGAGCCCACTCCGTCTTGTAGGGACGAATGCCGAGCTGCTCTTCAGGTGAGAGATTGCGAAGGAGAGCGGTGTACGCGAGAAGTGAGAGATTCATGGTAGTATTGATGCTTCTCCTGGATGGTGCCTTCCGAGGGAAAAGGTAGGCTTCTGTCGTAGTACATTCAGATCTGAGCGGTTGTCGTAAGAAGCTAGAATTCAAAGCTCCACGTGTAGAAATCCTTTGCGTCGAAAAGGATTTATGTCTTCAATTTTGAAGTCAATACAAATTTGGTTTGCATTGAAGCGATGTCTGACGAAGATCGCTGTGGGTTGTCTTGTGCAGGAGCTGACCCTTGACGATTGTCAAAGGTGAAGGATCTCTCGGAGTTGACGCGGCGGTCTTCTCCAGGGAGAGGGAGTCCAGCAACGGCACGTGCATAGCTTGAGCCGTCAATGCTCATCACTTGATGGCTTTCAAGAGCGTTGATGCGTGCGACTAGCTGCTCAACGACAGCGGCGCTGACGGAGGTCACCGCTGATGGCGCGTTAGTCGTTGCTGGTGGTGGGCCCGGTGAGTCTGCAGTAGCTTTCCCTTCAGGAGCCATAGTGTTGCAGACTTTAAGATGTAATGAATGATTTTATAAAAGGATTGTTCTAGGAAGAACGAGGGCTTGACAGATCCTATAATCCACTCTAGCTCTCATACCATGCTGATACAACCAAAGGATCCAGTGAATATGATAGAATATGTTAAGTATGAGAGGAGACAATAGAGTCTCTGTAATGACCTTGTTGAATAATAATGAAAGAGAACAAGATGATTGAAAGATAGGAGTACAAGGAATTAAATAAAAAACTATCTAGCCATGTACCCTGAGGGGTACATTCCCTTAACTAAGGCAGCAGCTAAAATAGTGACCCTCCCCCTTCTAGTTGGGTCCACTTGAAAACTGAAGTTTTTTTGGAACAGTTTCGGAACCAATGAAGTGCTGTGCATGTTTATTTTTTCACTCCTGACGAGTCTCGCTGTGAACGGGGAACACTTGGAAGAGTGCACAATTCTGATTGGCAGCGAAACTCACACACAATGCACACATACTTCTCTGCAAATTTGGCGCAAGGTTTCAATGCCTGTATTCACAAAACCGAACATCAATCAACAACACAGAATCCAGAGCACACACATATGCCAAGGTGGGCCGACGACCTGGCAGAGCTGCGAGAAACGACGAGACCTTGGACTTGAGGCTGAGAGAGGTTAAAAATAGGGACAGTGTAGGACGAGGGGGATAGAATGATATCGATGGGGAGAGAGAGAGGAACAACGGCCAGCGAGGGGAGAGCGGAGGAGCGAAGGGAAGAAAGAGAAGAGAGGAGGCGAACGACGGGATGGGAGGGGAGAGGAGGCGAACGACGGGATGGGAGGGGAGAGGAGGCGAACGACGGGATGGGAGGGGAGAGGAGGCGAACGACGGGATGGGAGGGGAGGGGAGGACCGTGAGCGCGATGGCGAGGGAGGGGAGGAACGTAGCGCGATGGCGAGGGGAGGGGAGGAACGTGAGCGCGATGGCGAGGGGAGGGGAGGAACGTGAGCGCGATGGCGAGGGGAGGGGGGAACGTGAGCGCGATTGCGAGGGGAGGGAGGAACGTGAGCGCGATGGCGAGTGGAGGGGAGGAACGTGAGCGCGATGGCGAGGGGAGGGAGGAACGACCGGATGGGAGGGGAGATTGCATAGCATACGACGAGAGGGAGAGCGCTAAGGCGACGGGAGCTAAAGACGACGCGGTGAGCGATGGGCCGACGAATGCATGCGCGAGGGGAGAAAGAGATGGTGACGGGGGGAGAGGAGAGAGACCCGCGAAGGTGGGAGGGGAGCGGAAAGCGGACGAACGACTGGAGGCAAGGGGAGATGACGAAGGCGCGATACAGGAAACTAACACCTGCGGAAGGGTAACGATAGGCTACGGAAGGGAATAAAATTACGATACAACGCTATGTAACAGTCTTACGCATTCCCGTTGGATCGTTAGTTCCTTAGCTTGGCCACAAACATCTATTGTTGTCAGCTATAATATGCTAGGAATGAAACTAGTGATTACGGGACGGAGAGCAACTAGCATGAAACCCAGTTCCAGCTTGAAACCAACTTTGGCCTGGCGATCGAAACCATCGCTTGGCAAGAGTCGTGCAGGTGTAGCACGAAACATGCGACAGAGGAGATCCGCAGGGAAAAAAAAATTGGCGGGAACATGAAGAATCAAAGATTGGCGACAGCCAATCACATTTGCTCATGGTGCTTTTCGTTTTGTTTGGAACAGTGCTCGAACGGCCCGTTTTCGGCAGCCACTTTCAAGATGGGACAGGGTTCACTATTTTATATTTCGGTTTTAACTTTATTGCATAGCTACAGTAACCGCTACTATTGCTATCCTCAACAGTTACCGTGTTGCAGTCAGTTAACTGTCGCGCGGTTACTGGATCGTCAAGGGTCACGACCGTTGACTTTCTCAGACGGTTGACCTTCGGGTGACCCTCGACATTCCGCGTGCTCTATATGAGCTATTGCGGTACTGGTGCAATGGAACAGCTTCGGGAATGCTTATATAACCTTTCGGTTATTCCAACACTCGGCATCAGGCCCAAACCTTTCGCAAGCACGTTACTGTTGTCGAAACACTTTCTCTTTTTTAGGAACTCGCTCATGCCTTTGCTCATTGTATTGTTCACTTAGTGAAATTTTAGTTAGCTCTTTCAACTACATGCGTAAGAGTTGAATGGACCACGATTTGGTGCTACCGAACAGGGCCTTTATCGCGATCTACCGGTAATATTCGCTCAGCCGCGTTTACACAACCTCCAACAGCCATACGCTACCCACCAACATCACCAGAAGTCACAAATATGGCGGCATTATTGCCTGTGTCGGCCATAGCTGCGTCCCCGTTCCGCCACGCATGCAGCCCACGTAACCGCTTGCCTGCCTCACTCACCCGCACGGCCCCACTCGCGCGCTCTGCGCGTTGCCTCGCAGCGAATCAGGGACCGCCCGAGGACGATCGGGGGAGCGGCGCGGGGTGGCGCGTGCGGCCCAAGGTGGCGGCGCAGGCCGCCATCGCGGTGGCGACGGCGGGATTCGTGGACGCGGGGTGAGCGGGAAGCGAGGTGGGCGCGTGCTGGGATGCGGCGGGTGTCCCGTTGCGCTTCTAAGCAACGCTCTGCTACTGCGTGGTCGTGCGGAGAACCGGCGGGCGAGTCTATGAAGCGCCGCAGGACTCGTTTCGTTCGTCAATGCCATGCGAAGCGACTGTGACGTTGCTGGGATGCGATGGGCGCGCGGGGGGGAAGGGTGTGGCATGGCGGGCGGCGAGTGAGCTCCGCGCGCCCGCCCCCGCGGAAGATGATGAGCGCCGCTTGCCCGCGGGGGAAGATGATGAGCGCCGCTTTCCCGCGGGGGAAGATGATGAGCGAAGCAGCTGCGCGCCGGTGCCCCACCCTACATGCACACGTAGGAACTTAGAAGACCTCAGAGGACCCTGGAGGGCCGCAGAGGGACTCAAGAGGAACTCAGGAGGAACTCAGAGGAACTCTGAGGAGCTTTAAACACGTCAGCAGCTCTTGCGCCCTCCCTCTGCTGCTGTACTATGCACTCCCCTGAACCCTCTTCCTCGTCTGTCCTCTCCCTGCCCGCCTTCCCCCGGTACAGTGGCGTGGCGACCTTTCACACATCAGAATAATGAATGAGCCCTCTCTCCATAATTGAGTCACCTCTGAGCCCACCCTCCTCCCCACGCACTCCGCCGCTCTTCACAGTACAGCAGGGCCTGGCTCGGCGAGTCGTCGCATAGGAGTGATAACAGCAGGCGCTGAGAATGCACTGCACTGCACCTAGCCGCCTTGGCTGGCGTGTCGTGCCCCCTGCTGGCCTCGCCATCCAGTGGCTGTTGAGGCAACTCAAACCCCACCCTCCGCCCCACTTACTTCCCTTTCGCACCCTCCTCCCTCCCTCCCTCCCTCCCCATGTGCCTCTCCGTCTCTCTCCCCACAGGTACAGTGGAGATTGGTCGCGCATAGGAGCGATATCAACAGATACAGAGCATGTACTGCAGTTAGCCGCGTTGGGGGTCGTGCCTCTAGCTGCCCTCGCCATCTTCCTGCTGTGGGACCGCCACGCAGAGTGAATGTCTCTCTCTTGAGTCTGGCTCCTCAGAATCTGGCCGTTTCCAGTTGCGCTGGGCATGTGATTGTCCTTTGAGACTGCCTGCCAGTGGTAGGCTGAGCATCCAGAAGAGTGGAGGGCTAAGCAGTGGTTACTTTGCACTGCACAGCACTGCACTGCACCACTTTCAAGCACTTGCTGACCCCTGCTTAGCAGCAGCTGGGTCAACTGGTGGTGGTTGTAAATTCGGAGGGAATGGTAGAGTCACGTTGATACTGGGCAATCTACCTAGAATGTACATGCATCATGGCACCTACTATATATTACAAGATTGCACAGAGCTAGCAATCTAAGAGAGACACACTCAAGTAGCTCTAGGAGACTCAAGTTACTTCCACATAAATATCACCCTGTGCTTGCTTCTGTGGCGCCATCCACCACCACACGCGCTCCTGTGCTGCCTGCCTTGGGAATCCACCACGGCAGCACCACTCTCAGCAGCGGCAGCAGCAGTGACGCGAGCAGCAAGTGCAGCTGCAGCAACAACAGCAGCGAGTGCAGCAGCAGCACAAGCGAGCCTGGCAGTGCGTTGGGGCTCGCGTCACCACTGTACATCCTCACGTGCTTCTCACAACTCGTAACCCTGCTGTTGCTGACTGAAAAGCTGACAGAAGTCGTCTCCTTGCTGTCGTTGCTGCCAGCACTTGTTTGGTCGCAGTCACTCTTCTGATCCTCCTCCGTGTCCTCCTCCTCTGCAGCAGGCGCGGAGCTCAGCGTCACTTGCAGCTGGGTCGATTCACAAGTCGAGATCTCCTCGGGAATGTCAAACATATATGCTACATATTGTCTAGGCTGTAGTGGGGTATGTTAGAATCTAGCAGCAGGAATGAGTGAACTAACAGGATGCAGGAGTACAAGTAGTAAACCCTAACTGGGTTGTACCCCATATGGGCTACCCCACTACAGCCTAGATAATATGCAGCACATATAGTTTGACACACCCCCATAGGCAAAGTGGGGGAGAACAAGGGGTCACATGACCAGTCAAGAGAAGCAAAACAAGCTCAGGGTGGATCACAACGTCACCACGCATTCTGAGCACAAGCAAAGGGCCACAGGGCCAGTTCACATGCAGAGATATATATGCAGCAATAACAGTACAGTGATGGCTACCTAGCAAGAGCCAGCATGCATATATATATATATATATATATATATATATATATATATATGTACAGATCACAGTACAAGCAGAGACTACAACAAGTGTGGAAACGTAGGCACAAGGCCTAACAGAGTACAAAAGCGCTGATGATCACCAGACGGAAGTGCCTTGGTGAATATGTCAGCAGTGTTGGCCCGAGTGGCCACGTGGCGAAGACGAAGCTGGCCTCGCTGCTGCAACTCTCGAGCCAGGAAGTACCGCAGAGCAATGTGCTTCGTTCTGTGCTCCAGTCTGTGCTCCAGTCTGTGCTCCTCACACAAGGCAATGGCGGCCTTGTTGTCAACGTACAGCACTGGAGGAGAACGAGGCTGCTCTCCCAAGTCAGTCAGCAGGTAGGTGAGCTAGCGTAACTCCTGTGCAGCCATGGCGGTGGCGTAGATCTCAGCCTCACAACTGGAGCCGAGAACTGAAGACGAGCGTGTAGAACGCCACGAAACTGAACCAGAGCCAAGGCTGAAGGTGTAACCCTGTGACGACCGCTGAGTAGCCAGGTCGTCAACCCAAGAAGCGTCTGAGTGCCCAGTGAGGACAACTGGGCTCGTCCCTCCAAGCACTAGCCCCATGCCTGATGTGCTGCACAAGTAACGCAGTACCCTCTTAGCAGCAGCCATGTGCTCAGGTCGGTGCCGACCAGGAGCCACGTAGCGAGCCAGGAGACCAAGAGGGTACGCGAGGTCAGGTCGAGTGCAAGTCATCAGGTACATGAGGCAGCCGACTAGCTCTGGGTAAGGACCACTCGGCTCTACGGACTCGTCCGAAGGTGGAGCTGAGAGCGTGTGACCTGTAGCCAGAGGAGTGGCCTGTGCTGAAGACCAGGTGAAGCCGAAGCGCTGAAGGACCTGCTGCACCATGTGTGACTGAGTCAAGGTGATGGTGCGACGTGCTCTGTCTCGGGTGATCTGCAAGCCAAGGTAGCTGCGCAGCTCACCCAAGTCTGTGCACGTGTGTCTCTTCTGCAGCTCCGACTTCACGTGGGCGAGAGCCTCAGTGTCAGCAGTGGCAAAAACCAAGTCGTCGACGTACACAAGGATGTAGAACGGCGGCAAGGAAGTGTCGGTGCGCAGAAACAGCGACGGGTCAGCAGTAGAAGGCGCAAACCCAAGAGCCGCAAGCGTAGTCCTCAGTGTGTCGTGCCACTCACGTGGCGCCTGGCGGAGACCGTAGACCGGCCGCCGGAGGCTCCACTGGGTACCAGGAGGGAACGACCCAGTGAAGCCCGGGGGGCGGCGCAGCCAGATCTCCTCGTGCAGGCTGCCCTGCAGGAAAGCTGTGCTGAAGTCAAGAGAGTGAAGCTCGTAGTCACGGTGAGCAGCAACGTGCAGCAGCACCCGAAGAGTGGTCATCTTCGGGGTGGGGGAGAAGGTCTGGAAGAAGTCAACTCCCTCTCGCTGACTGAAGCCTCGAGCCACGTAACGCGCCTTGAAGACAGGCGGAGAACCCGGCGGCCGCTTCACCCTGAAAATCCACATGCCACTGACGATGTTCGCCCCAGGTGGGGGAACCTCGTCAACGTAGGTGCCTGTGGACTTCCAGGAAGCCATCTCTGCGTCCATGGCTGCCTGCCACTGAGAGGAGTAGGGACCCTCTATCGCCTCTGCGTAAGAGCGCGGAGTCGGGATGTCTGGTGCATCCGGGTCTCCCTCAGGGGCAAGTAGCGAGGACACAAGATGAGGTAAAGCAGCAGCAAGACACTGGAACTCCTCCTGCCTGTCCTCAAGGACGTCCGTGCTAAGAGCACACTCACCCCCGACGGACGGAGGACAGACAGACTCAGACTCAGTAACAAGACTAGCAGTGAAGTCTAGACGACAGGCAGCAGCAAAGTCAACAAGCTCAGCAACAAGAGCAGACGCAGCAGCAGACTCAAACGACGGGTCAGTGACAACTGTGGCTAGTAGACGCGTGACAGTAGGGTGCTGAGCACGAAACCGGTCAGACGCAGGGTCCGGAACGTCAGGCAAAGAGGACGCAGGAGGAGACGGCAGAGGAACAGGCTGCGGAACAGAGGAAGGACGACGGACTACGAGGTGTGCGCTGGGGACAGCCGGCGGACGCGAACGAGGAACACGACGACCGGTACGACCAGGACGAACAGGCGAGACAGGACGCGACGCAGGCTCACGACGCTCAGCAGGACTACCAGTCAGCTCAGTGTAAGGAGAAGGAGCAGGCAGCGGCGAGCCAGACTGTAACGGAAGACCAGTAGACGACGGAAGAGTAAGAACCTGACGAAGAACAGAGGCAGACGGCGGCAGAGACGACGGAGACGGCGGAGCGAAGAACAGTCGTGTCGGCGCAGCTGCACCAGTACCAGCAGCTCCAGCAGCTCCAGTGCCTCCAGCAGCTCCAGTACCTCCAGCAGCTCCCGTACCTCCAGCAGCTCCAGAAGCTCCAGGCCCAGAGCCGACACCTCGAGTCCCAGGGTCTCCAACCTCTGTGTCTCCAGCATCAGCATCCCCAGAACCAGCACCTCCAGTCCCAGGGTCTCCAACCTCAGGGTCTCCAGCAGTAGCACCCCCAGAACCAGCACCTCCAGCTCCAGGGTCTCCAACCTCAGTGTCTCCAGCAGCAGCACCCCCAGAGCCAGCACCTCCAGTCCCAGGGTCTCCAGCCTCAGTGTCTCCAGCACGAGCCCCTCCAGACTCAGCAACTCCAGCTCCTCCAGTAGACAAAGGACCAGCACGACTCCGAGCTCCAGCAGCGCGACGCTGACGGCGACCGTACCAGTCCTGCAGCTGCTGTGGGGTGAGAGGCACACGGGGACGAAGGCGGCCACTCCAAGGAGACCGCGCAACAGCAGACTCAGAACCCTCAGCGCCCGCACCCCCAACGGCTCCAGAACCTCCGGTGTCAGTACCCTCAGCACCAGTACCTCCAGCGGCTCCAGAACCTCCAGCGCGAGCACCCTCAACAGCTCCAGAACCTCCAGCTCCAGCGCCACCAGGACTAGGCCCTCCAGCAGCTCCTGAACCTCCAGCGCCAGCACCCTCAGTAGCTCCAGAACCTCCAGCGTCAGTACCGCCAAGCTCAGCACCCCCAGACCCCTCACACTCAGGCTCAGCACCACCAGGCTCTACACCCTCAAGCTCCGCACCCTCAGGCTCAGTACCCCCAGACTCAGCACCCCAAGGCTCCGCACCCCCAGGCTCAGCACCCCCAGAAGTAGCACCCCGAGCAGGACCACTCGCAGTAGGACCTGAGTCACCAGTGACCTCAACCGGCGCAGTCAAGGGAGGAGGGTCTACCTGAGAAACACCTGAAGGAGCAGGACCGGGAGCGGGGAGGGGGTCTACCTGGGGAGCACCTGGAGCGAGGAAGAGCGGCGGGGGGGGGAGCGAGGCAGTGCGGTAGGGGAAGAGACGGTAAAAGGGAACCGACTCGTCGAACGTGACGTCCTGAGACGCAAAGACACGGCGCGAGGTGGGGTGGTAAAACTGCCAACCAGGCGCGTCAGGGACAAAGCCAAGGAAGACACAGGGAACAGCGCGGGCGGAGAGCTTGTCCGCGGTGGTATCGCGGACAAAGGCACGAGCACCCCAGACCCGGAAACGCGACGCATCGCCAACCTTCCCCGTCCACAGCAGTGTGGGCGAGGTCTCCGGCAAGGAGACACGGGGCCAGAGGTTGAGCTGATGCGCGGCGTACCGGACCGCAAACGGCCACAGAAAATGGGGGGCAGCCGCATGGATCATGGAGGTACGAGCGACCTCCATGACTAAGCCAATGCGGCGCTCAGCAACCCCATTCTGCTGCGGAGAGGCCGGAAGCGTGAACGACTGGGTGATGCCGTGCTCCGCACAGTAGGCTGCCAAGAGGTCGGAGGAGAACTCACCACCTCTGTCAGAGTGCAGACGCAGGACAGGAAAGTCCGACCGGAACCGCTCGCGGAGCTGGAGACGAACAGCGCGGATCCAGGGGATCAAAACAGCAGGGACGTCCCCCTTGCTCTGCAAGGGGAAGACCGTGGTGTAACGCGTGTAGTCGTCGACGACCAGCAGGAAGTACCGCTCGCGGCCCTGTCCCTGGACGCGGGCTGGGCCCCACACGTCCAGGTGGAGCGTCTGCAGTGGAGCCTCTGTGGGAGGAAACGAGGAGGAGTGAGGAGCGGCGCGCTGCCGCCCCTCGACGCAAGGAATGCAGGGCGGCGCAGGCGAGGGAGGGAGGGCAGGCAGGGACCTGGGAAGACCAGAGACCAGGGAGCGAGAGTGCATGCTACGCAGGCGAGGCAAGGAGGGGTGACCAAGGCGGTGGTGCCACAGGAGAGTGTCGTGCGACAAAGCGCGACACTCGCAGGGGGCCGCCAGCTGACCAGACGCAGACGCAAACGCAGACGCAGCTACCTGAGGGGACTCAGTGGTCAGTGTGTACAGACTCGAGCCAGGTGCACGGGTGAACGTGGCCAAGTGCCGGCCCGTCCTAGCACACGTACAGTGAGTCACTCGCTGACTCGCAGGAGTGAACTGGTGAACCCCCCCATCCTGGAGGTCAGCTCCACTCACCAAGTTCGTAGAGAACGAGGGGAGGTAAAGACCTGACAGCGAGCCGGACGGGACGGCCGGACACGGCAGAACCGTGGAATAGTGGGCAAGGACCGGACCCCCAGAGGGGTCCGCCAGGGAGACCGGGACTGGCCGACGGAGCGGCGTGAGTGCGGTGCAGTCGCGAAAGAAGGAGCGGGAAGCTCCTGAGTCAAGGGTGAAGGTGTGCGAGACCGCAGTGGGCGCAGTACCAGAGAGAGCAGACACAGCAGCACCTGAAGCCACGGCCTCACCAGTACCTAGAGCAGTAGACGTACTAGCACCGAGAGCAGCAGCCGCACCGGGGTCAGGCGGTACGCACAGGTAACAGGCACGGTCAGCACTAGTAGACAAGGCATACATGGCAGTGAGAATAGCATCATAACAAGGCTGCAGTGGGGTAGCCCATATGGGGTACAGCCCAATTAGGGTTTACTACTTGTACTCCTGCATGCCACTAGTTCACACATTCCTGCTGCTAGATTCTAACATGGTATCAGAGCACTAAGGTCCGTAGGACCGTTTTTTTCGGGCCCACCTACCGCTGCGGTTACCGCGCTACCCCACGTACCTGCCTGTGACGTGCTGCACATGCGCTGCCTCCTGCTGCCCTAGGCCAGCGCGCTGCCCCTAGAGGCCCGTAAGGCCCGCGCGCCGCCTCTACACGCCCGTCAGGCCCGCACACAGCCCCTGCAGACCGTTAAGCACACTGCTGCCGCGCGCTGCCCGCACCGAGTCGCGCGCAGCCCGCTGCAGCCGCGCGCAGCCCGCACCGAGCCGCGCGCAGCCCGCTGCAGCCGCGCGCAGCCCGCACCGACCCGCGCGCAGCCCGCTGCAGCCGCGCGCAGCCCGCACCGAGCCGCGCGCAGCTCGCAGCTGCCGCGCGCAGCCCGCGCCGAGCTCACGTAGCCCGCGTCGAGCCGCGCGCGGCCTGCTACGGCCTCGCGAGGCCCGCGCGCGGCCCGCAGCAGCCCGCGCCGAGCCGCGCGCGGCCTGCTACTGCCTCGCACGGCCCGCGCGCGGCCCGCAACAGCCCGCGCCGAGCCGCGCGCGGCCCGCTACTGCCTAGCGCGGCCGCGCGCGGCCTGCATCAGCTTAGCGCGCTGTCAGCGCAGCCCGCGCCGAGCCGCGCGCGGCCCTCTGCCTCGGCCCCGACCTGCCGCTGATGCGGCCCCGCCCTGCAGCTGCCACGGCCCCGACCTGCCGCTGATGCGGCCCCGCCCTGCAGCTGCCACGGCCCCGACCTGCCGCTGATGCGGCCCCGCCCTGCAGCTGCCACGGCCCCGACCTGCCGCTGAAGCGGCCCCGCCCTGCAGCTGCTTCGGCCCTACTCTGCAGCCGGTGTTGCGGCCCCGACGTCGCCGCTGTCGAGCGCCGGCCCTGCTCGCCCGGTGAGCGCCTGCTCTCCCAGCCTTTGGTGAGCGACTGCCTGCCTGCCTGCCTACCGGCCTGACTGCCTGCCTGCCGGCCTGCCTGTCTGTCTGCCTGCCTGCCTGCCTGCCTGCCTGTCTGCCTGCCTGCCTTCCTGCCTGCCTGCCTGCCTGCCTGCTTGCCTACCTGCCTGCCACGCCTGCCCTGCCCGCGCTGCTGCTGCTGCTACTGCTACTGGCAGGTGGCCAGATGCAGCTCCAGCGACGTTCACGCGAGCCTCTCACGCCCCAGCAGCTTAGTGAGTGGTATACTAGCTGGGGTTGTCGCGGTAGCCGTCGTAGCTGTCGCCCTGGGGCTGGTCAGTTGGGAGCGTCTAGCAGTGGCCAGCTGCAGCTGCAGGGGCGTCCACGCGAGCCACTTACGCCTCGGCAGCTCCAGGAGTGGTACGCTCAGTGTAGCAGGTCTACCCGTACAGTTCGCTGCCCGTACGTCATTCGCACAGGTGCTAGGACTGGTCAGCCTTGTGGGACGCTTGGTCACACACAGTCCTGCTGCTTCGCCCGTCTGAGCGACGCCTGGCGCACAGTGTTTGGCGACGAGGCTGAGCTCCCCACCTGGCTGGAGCTGCATGGACAGAGGGTAGATATCTTTGCGCTTGACTATGATGCTATTCTCACTGCCATGTATGCCTTGTCTACTAGTGCTGACCGTGCCTGTTACCTGTGCGTACCGCCTGACCCTGGTGAGGCTGCTGCCCTAGGTGCTAGTGCGTCTCCTGCTCTAGGTGCTAGTGAGGCTGCTGCTCTCGGTGCTAGTACGTCTACTGCTCTAGGTACGGGTGAGGCCGTGGCTTCAGGTGCTGGTGAGTCTGCTCTCTCTGGTACTGCGCCCACTGCGGTCTCGCACACCTTCACCCTTGACTCAGGAGCTTCCCGCTCCTTCTTTCGCGACTGCACCGCACTCACGCCGCTCCGTCGGCCAGTCCCGGTCTCCCTGGCGGACCCCTCTGGGGGTCCAGTCATTGCCCACCACTCCACGGTTCTGCCGTGTCCGGCCGTCCCGTCTGGCTTCCTGTCAGGTCTTTACCTCCCCTCGTTCTCTACGAACTTGGTGAGTGGAGCTGACCTCCAGGATGGGGGGGTTCACCAGTTCACTCCTGCGAGTCAGCGAGTGACTCACTGTACGTGTGCTAGGACGGGCCGGCACTTGGCCACGTTCACCCGTGCACCTGGCTCGAGTCTGTACACACTGACCACTGCGTCCCCTCAGGTAGCTGCGTCTGCGTCTACGTCTGGTCAGCAGGCGGCCCCCTGCGAGTGTCGCGCTTTGTCGCACGACACTCTCCTGTGGCACCACCGCCTTGGTCACCCCTCCTTGCCTCGCCTGCGTAGCATGCACTCTCGCTCCCTGGTCTCTGGTCTTCCCAGGTCCCTGCCTGCCCTCCCTCCCTCGCCTGCGCCGCCCTGCATTCCTTGCGTCGAGGGGCGGCAGCGCGCCGCTCCTCACTCCTCCTCGTTTCCTCCCACAGAGGCTCCACTGCAGACGCTCCACCTGGACGTGTGGGGCCCAGCCCGCGTCCAGGGACAGGGCCGCGAGCGGTACTTCCTGCTGGTCGTCGACGACTACACGCGTTACACCACGGTCTTCCCCTTGCAGAGCAAGGGGGACGTCCCTGCTGTTTTGATCCCCTGGATCCGCGCTGTTCGTCTCCAGCTCCGCGAGCGGTTCCGGTCGGACTTTCCTGTCCTGCGTCTGCACTCTGACAGAGGTGGTGAGTTCTCCTCCAACCTCTTGGCAGCCTACTGTGCGGAGCACGGCATCACCCAGTCGTTCACGCTTCCGGCCTCTCCGCAGCAGAATGGGGTTGCTGAGCGCCGCATTGGCTTAGTCATGGAGGTCGCTCGTACCTCCCTGATCCATGCGGCTGCCCCCCATTTTCTGTGGCCGTTTGCGGTCCGGTACGCCGCGCATCAGCTCAACCTCTGGCCCCGTGTCTCCTTGCCGGAGACCTCGCCCACACTGATGTGGACGGGGAAGGTTGGCGATGCGTCGCGTTTCCGGGTCTGGGGTGCTCGTGCCTTTGTCCGCGATACCACCGCAGACAAGCTCTCCGCCCGCGCTGTTCCCTGTGTCTTCCTTGGCTTTGTCCCTGACGCGCCTGGTTGGCAGTTTTACCACCCCACCTCGCGCCGTGTCTTTGCGTCTCAGGACGTCACGTTCGACGAGTCGGTTCCCTTTTACCGTCTCTTCCCCTACCGCACTGCCTCGCTCCCCCCCCCCCGCCGCTCTTCCTCGCTCCAGGTGCTCCCCAGGTAGACCCCCTCCCCGCTCCCGGTCCTGCTCCTTCAGGTGTTTCTCAGGTAGACCCTCCTCCCTTGACTGCGCCGGTTGAGGTCACTGGTGACTCAGGTCCTACTGAGAGTGGTCCTGCTCGGGGTGCTACTTCTGGGGGTGCTGAGCCTAGGGGTGCGGAGCCTGGGGGTACTGAGCCTGCGGGTGCGGAGCTTGAGGGTGTAGAGCCTGGTGGTGCTGAGCCTGAGTGTGAGGGGTCTGGGGGTGCTGAGCTTGGCGGTACTGACGCTGGAGGTTCTGGAGCTACTGAGGGTGCTGGCGCTGGAGGTTCGGGAGCTGCTGGAGGGCCTAGTACTGGTGACGCTGGAGCTGGAGGTTCTGGAGCTGCTGAGGGTGCTAGCGCTGGAGGTTCTGGAGCCGCTGGAGGTACTGGTGCTGAGGGTACTGACACCGGAGGTTCTGGAGCCGTTGGGGGTGCGGGCGCTGAGGGTTCTGAGTCTGCTGTTGCGCGGTCTCCTTGGAGTGGCCGCCTTCGTCCACGTGTGCCTCTCACCCCACAGCAGCTGCAGGACTGGTACGGTCGCTGTCAGCGTCGCGCTGCTGGAGCTCGGAGTCGTGCTGGTCCTTTGTCTACTGGAGGTGCTGGAGTTGCTGGTTCTGGAGGGGCTACTGCTGGCGACCCTGAGGTTGGAGACCCTGGGACTGGAGGTGCTGGTTCTAGGGGTGCTGCTGCTGGAGACACTGAGGTTGGAGACCTTGGGACTCGAGGTGTCGGCTCTGGGCCTGGAGCTTCTGGAGCTGCTGGAGGTACTGGAGCTGCTGGAGGTACTGGAGCTGCTGGAGGCACTGGAGCTGCTGGAGCTGCTGGTACTGGTGCAGCTGCGTCTGAGTCTGAGTCTGTCTGTCCTCCGTCCGTCGGGGGTGAGTGTGCTCTTAGCACGGACGTCCTTGAGGACAGGCAGGAGGAGTTCCAGTGTCTTGCTGCTGCTTTACCTCATCTTGTGTCCTCGCTACTTGCCCCTGAGGGAGACCCGGATGCACCAGACATCCCGACTCCGCGCTCTTACGCAGAGGCGATAGAGGGTCCCTACTCCTCTCAGTGGCAGGCAGCCATGGACGCAGAGATGGCTTCCTGGAAGTCCACAGGCACCTACGTTGACGAGGTTCCCCCACCTGGGGCGAACATCGTCAGTGGCATGTGGATTTTCAGGGTGAAGCGGCCGCGGGGTTCTCCGCCTGTCTTCAAGGCGCGTTACGTAGCTCGAGGCTTCAGTCAGCGAGAGGGAGTTGACTTCTTCCAGACCTTCTCCCCCACCCCGAAGATGACCACTCTTCGGGTGCTGCTGCATGTTGCTGCTCACCGTGACTACGAGCTTCACTCTCTTGACTTCAGCACAGCTTTCTTGCAGGGCAGCCTGCACGAGGAGATCTGGCTGCGCCGCCCCCCGGGCTTCACTGGGTCGTTCCCTCCTGGCACCCAGTGGAGCCTCCGGCGGCCGGTCTACGGTCTCCGCCAGGCGCCACGTGAGTGGCACGACACACTGAGGACTACGCTTGCGGCTCTTGGGTTCGCGCCTTCTACTGCTGACCCGTCGCTGTTTCTGCGCACCGACACTTCACTGCCGCCGTTCTACATCCTCGTGTACGTCGACGACTTGGTATTTGCCACTGCTGACACTGAGGCTCTCGCCCACGTGAAGTCAGAGCTGCAGAAGAGACACACGTGCACAGACTTGGGTGAGCTGCGCAGCTACCTTGGCTTGCAGATCACACGGGACAGAGCACGCCGCACCATCACCCTGACTCAGTCACACATGGTGCAGCAGGTCCTTCAGCGCTTCGGCTTCACCTGGTCTTCAGCACAGGCCACTCCTCTGGCTACAGGTCACTCGCTCTCAGCTCCACCTTCGGACGAGTCCGTAGAGCCGAGTGGTCCTTACCCAGAGCTAGTCGGCTGCCTCATGTACCTGATGACTTGCACTCGACCTGACCTCGCGTACCCTCTTGGTCTTCTGGCTCGCTACATGGCTCCTGGTCGGCACCGACCTGAGCACATGGCTGCTGCTAAGAGGGTACTGCGCTACTTGTGCAGCACATCAGGCATGGGGCTAGTGCTTGGAGGGACGAGCCCAGTTGTCCTCACTGGGCACTCAGACGCTTCTTGGGTTGACGACCTGGCTACTCAGCGGTCGTCGCAGGGTTACACCTTCAGCCTTGGCTCTGGTTCAGTTTCGTGGCGTTCTACACGCTCGTCTTCAGTTCTCAGCTCCAGTTGTGAGGCTGAGATCTACGCCACAGCCATGGCTGCACAGGAGTTACGCTGGCTCACCTACCTGCTGACTGACTTGGGAGAGCAGCCTCGTTCTCCTCCAGTGCTGTACGTCGACAACAAGGCCGCCATTGCCTTGTGTGAGGAGCACAGACTGGAGCACAGAACAAAGCACATTGCTCTGCGTTACTTTCTGGCTCGAGAGTTGCAGCAGCGAGGCCAGCTTCGTCTTCGTCACGTGGCCACTCGGGCCAACACTGCTGATATATTCACCAAGGCACTTCCGTCTGGTGATCATCAGCGCTTTTGTACCCTGTTAGGCCTTGTGCCTACGTTTCCACACTTGCTGTAGTCTCTGCTTGTACTGTGATCTATATATATACATGCATGCCTGCTCTTGCTAGGTAGTCATCACTGTACTGTTATTGTTGCATATATATCTCTGCATGTGGACTGGCCTTGTGGCCCTTTGCTTGTGCTCAGAATGTGTGGTGACGTTGAGATCCACCCTGAGCTTGCTTTGCTTCTCTTGACTGGTCGTTTGACCCCTTGTTCTCCCCCACTTTGCCTATGGGGGTGTGTCAAACATGTATGCTGCATATTGTCTAGGCTGTAGTGGGGTAGCCCATATGGAGTACAACCCAATTAGGGTTTACTACTTGTACTCCTGCATGCCACTAGTTCACACATTCCTGCTGCTAGATTCTAACAGGGGATCGTGTGGGGAGTCGCTTCAACTTCAAGAGTTGGCTCACAAGGCGCCGCGCATGCAGCCGCGGAGCTCAGCGTCACTTCAACTTGCGCGCGGGACGGCTTAACCGCTTCGCGGCTCCTCCAGGCGCGCAGCACTTCCGCGAACGACGGGTACTCAGCGGACGACGAGGTGCATGCATGCACGGAAGCGACGGCCATCCGAGGAAGAACGCTCGACGATACCGATGGGCCTGCCGAAGTGTAAGGCCGAAATCGAGCGGTAGAACTAGCAGAGACGAATTTTGAGGGAACACTGCTTGCTGTTGCAGAATCGGGTGCAAAGCTAGAAGTACCGGAGAGAGCAGAAAGCTTAGGATGTTCCGATCTGGCAAGGATAGTAATGCTGCAGCTGTGGGAGCTGGCTCGAGAGTAACGAGATAGTACGAAACTGGCGATCAAGGTCAGCTGGAGAGTTTAAACCGAAGAGAGGCGATGAATGAGGGTGAGTAGAGGGAGTGCGGATTTGAACTCGGAGAGGCGATCGCAGGCGACGAAGGGAGAGCGAGAGGGTTGTTGCGACAAGGCGGGGTGGAGGAGAAGCGACGCACTGGGAACTCACGCGGCGGGCAGGGATGGCTTGGGAAGCTGTATTCGAGGCAGTGCCAAGCCTCTGGCCGAGGCCTCCGGAGATGTGACAGATCGGTTCGGTCCGGTTGCCTGCCTTGACCAGACGGTGAGGCTTGTACTCTCGAAACAAACCTGCTGGCTAAGCGATTATGCAGGAAGGAGTTGCTAAGCGATTCGCACTGGAAACTCACATCAGGCAGGCTCGGGAATGCGGAAGGGAACAAAGCTATTTCCGAGGCCGCTGGCCTTGGCTTCGGGATACGTCACAGTGCGGTGCAGTCTGGTGCGTTGCCTTATCCAGACGGTGCGGATGGTCCAACCTGTTGGCTAAGCGATTTAGCCGGATGGCGTTGCGACGCGAAAACTTTGCCATCCCTGACCCCGCTGCCCGTGAGGATCTGCGTCCGTGAAGGCGGTAGGGAGTCGCAAGGGCCCTAATCGTGTGCGAATCGCATTTGCGACAGGATAGACAGACGCTAACGATGCAAACTCGTCTGGTTACTCTTCGGGAATCGCGTGTTTCGAAATGGCGGGAAGTGTCCGCCAGGAACTCAATGCTTCAGTGCGTGACGCTCCGACATTATCGGGATTTGTCGGCTTAGAAACTATCAGGGTGAGGATGAACTCGAGACGGAAGACGGGGGAATTTGTCCTCCCTGAAGTATGCCTCTGGATACACCCGAAGCATATTTAGAATGATGCTGACCTTTGCTCTCAGAGAGAATGAGCAGCTACTCATTAATAACACTACAGAGGTCATGCAAGTTGAATTTATTCCTATAAAGGTTCACATACCTACCATATTGCACAACTATGCGTTTTGGCATTCTTGGGCACTTGTTTTGAGAGCTGCATAATGTTGTACTCGCCTCATTCAACCACGCACGCATATTTAACACCAATACGGTACCTTGGGAATTCCTATACCTTTCACAGCACTTGTGTAAGAGGTTTCAGGTGCAACATCGAATTAACTAAACGAATGAGTGTCATTCTCTACCTCTACCCACATGCAGTCTTTACGCTGAACACTACTAGACAAGAAAGGATCATCATCACTTCTCCTTGAGCAGACGAAGAATCTCCCCTCCCCCCTTCACCTTCCTCTCTCCCCCAGGCCTGCGCACTGCTGGCAACGCCCCCTCGTCCTCCTCCGCCTCACCTGCCTTGCCCTTCCCCTCACCGTCACCCCGCTTTGCTTCCTTAGGCGACTGCCACCCTACCTCTTCCACCTTAGCCAAACCCATGGGGGACACAGACACCCCCAAGCGATCTGCATCACTACCCTCAGAACCACTCGGAGCCATAGCAGTACCAGTGCTGCTGCTGCCCATACCTGCAGGCCAGGGCCCGAATGTGACCCCGCCCGCCATGCCTCCACGCAGGGAGCTGCCTGGAGTGACGTCCACGCTCAGCCGCCGCATGCGTGCGTCTGCGCTTTGCTCTGCTCCCACGTCAAAGCTCACGCGCGCTCCCCGCCCCGATGCACTGCCATGCGACCCCTCAACACCACCACCACCAGCAGCACCAGCACCAGAATCTTCTTCAATGGCAAGCCGTGGGCTCTCAGCAGCAGCACCTCCAGCGCCAGAGCTCTGTGTGACAAGCTTGGTGGTGCCACCACCGCCGCTGCCGCTGCCGCTGCGGCCAAACCCACCGCCGGCAGAGGCAGAGGAGGGGGACCTGAGGGGCAGGATGGAGCGGAAAAATCCCCCATGGTGGGATGAGCCGTGCTGCGATCCCCCTCGCATCGACCCCCCGCCGCCGCCGCCGCCCCCTGTTCCCCCACCGTGGTACGACCCCCCCACACGATACTCTGTGTGGCTGGTGCGCGTGTGGGAGGGGGTGTTCTGCTGCTGTGTGTGCGCTGGGGTGGTGTTGGGGTTGTTGGCGGAGTGGCTTGTGGGCAGGTGCAGAGGCAGCAGGTGGTGCAGCGTTTCGGAGATCCTGTGAGAAACCCCGTGGTGCGAGTGCTGGTGCTGGTGAGAGTGCGAGTGGTGGTGCTGGCCAGAGGCTGAAGTAGAGGAGAAGAACGGCGAGGGGATGTGAAGGGACGTGCCTCCATGGTAGGAATGGTTGTACTGGTGGTGATGGTGGTGGTGTGGGTGGGGAAGGAGCGGGATGTGGTGGTGGTGGCGCGTGCGGCGGTGCACGGTAAGGTCATGCACGGTGGTGTCTGCAACGCTGTCCAGCCACTCCCTCTCGAGGTCTGCTGCGGAGATGGGCGCGGCGGTGGTGGCGATGCGCAGGCGCGACTGCGACTGAGCGATGTTGAAGCGCAGGGGGGGTAGAGACGCCACTACTGATGCCATGCGGTGAAAGAGCACCTGTGAGGTTCAGGGGTGTGGAGGCGAGCAGGGGAGGGAGACATGAGGTGCGGCATGAGTGGGAATGTGACTGTGACTGAGAGATGTTGAAGTGCAGGGGGTGTAGAGATGCTACCACTGATGCCATGCGGTGAAAGAGAACATGTGTGGTTCAGGGGCGTGGGGCGAGCAGGGGAGGAAAGGTGGGGCACAGAAGCAGGGCGCAGGGAGGCCAACATAAGGTGTGTGTGTGTGAGTGGGAATGGAAGTGTGACTATGCAATGTTGAAGCGCAGAGGTGGTAGCGGTGCCACTACTGATGCCATACGGTGGGACAACACTTGTGCCATGGGATTGCGATGGTGTGAGGGGTGTCTGGGGATGGGGACGCCGAAGGAGAGAAACACAAGAGATGGGTGATCAAGCCGAGACAGACGAATAAAGGATGAACGGAGAGAGGACGCCAGGAAGCATAATGGTTGTGAGATGAGATGCAGGATTGAGAGCCGAAGAACGGAGTGAAAATAAGGTGGGTAACGAGGGTGGGTAAGGGAAGCACAGCCTTGAGTGGCTGAAAAGAGAGGGCAGCCAGGAGCTGAGGGCAGGGCAGTACGTGGAAGGCGATGAGGCGTTCGAGGGAGAGGAAGCGGTTTTCACAGATGTCCTCGATGGGCGCCTGCGAGTGCAGCAGGCTGTTCACGTCCCCCCCCAGCGCGCTCAGAATCGCCTCGCGGTTCCCTGGGTCCTCCGCGTCTGCTGTGCTGATGTCCCTCATGCCGTGCGCTAGCATGGACAGCTGTGGTTGGGGGTTGAGGGGGGGAGGGAATGGAGGGAGGGGGAAAGAAGGGTAGTCAACTCAACGCGTCTGCTGTGCTGATGTCCCTCATGCCGTGCGCGAGCATGGACAGCTGGGGGTGGGTGAGGAGGCAGGGGGGAGGAGGGGAGGGGCGGAAGGGGGATTGATTAAGTTGACTCAAAGGTCGCGTCTGCTGTGCTGATGTCCCTCATGCCGTGCGCTAGCTAGCATGGATAGCTGGGAGAGGGGAGAGCGGGTGGGAAGAGGGGGTGGAGAGAGAGTTGGAGAGAAGGGTTGGGGAGAAGGGTTGGGGAGAAGGGTTGGGGAGAAGGGTTGGGGAGAAGGGTTGGGGAGAAGGGTTGGGGAGAAGGGTTGGGGAGAAGGGTTGAGCATAGGGGGTGGGAGGAGGAGTTGGGGAGAGGGGTTGGGTACAGGGGTGTGGGGTCAAATGGGGGACGATTTAGAGGAGCAAGAGGGTGAAAGGGTGTTGACTGAGTGGGGAAAGATGTGACTACAGAGGTGACTTTTGAGTCGATTCAAAAGGAGTGAGAGGGTGAAAGGTTGTTGAGCGAGTGGGGGAAGATGTGGCAGCAGCTGATCTACTGGAATGGTGGCACGAATGTGTCACATCACATGCACGAATGTGTCACATCACATGCACGAATGTGTCACATCACATGCACGAATGTGTCACATCACATGCACGAATGTGTCACATCACATGCACGAATGTGTCACATCACATGCACGAATGTGTCACATCACATGCACGAATGTGTCACATCACATGCACGAATGTGTCACATCACATGCACGAATGTGTCACATCACATGCACGAATGTGTCACATCACATGCACGAATGTGTCACATCACATGCACGAATGTGTCACATCACATGCACGAATGTGTCACATCACATGCACGAATGTGTCACATCACATGCACGAATGTGTCACATCACATGCACGAATGTGTCACATCACATGCACGAATGTGTCACATCACATGCACGAATGTGTCACATCACATGCACGAATGTGTCACATCACATGCACGAATGTGTCACATCACATGCACGAATGTGTCACATCACATGCACGAATGTGTCACATCACATGCACGAATGTGTCACATCACATGCACGAATGTGTCACATCACATGCACGAATGTGTCACATCACATGCACGAATGTGTCACATCACATGCACGAATGTGTCACATCACATGCACGAATGTGTCACATCACATGCACGAATGTGTCACATCACATGCACGAATGTGTCACATCACATGCACGAATGTGTCACATCACATGCACGAATGTGTCACATCACATGCACGAATGTGTCACATCACATGCACGAATGTGTCACATCACATGCACGAATGTGTCACATCACATGCACGAATGTGTCACATCACATGCACGAATGTGTCACATCACATGCACGAATGTGTCACATCACATGCACGAATGTGTCACATCACATGCACGAATGTGTCACATCACATGCACGAATGTGTCACATCACATGCACGAATGTGTCACATCACATGCACGAATGTGTCACATCACATGCACGAATGTGTCACATCACATGCACGAATGTGTCACATCACATGCACGAATGTGTCACATCACATGCACGAATGTGTCACATCACATGCACGAATGTGTCACATCACATGCACGAATGTGTCACATCACATGCACGAATGTGTCACATCACATGCACGAATGTGTCACATCACATGCACGAATGTGTCACATCACATGCACGAATGTGTCACATCACATGCACGAATGTGTCACATCACATGCACGAATGTGTCACATCACATGCACGAATGTGTCACATCACATGCACGAATGTGTCACATCACATGCACGAATGTGTCACATCACATGCACGAATGTGTCACATCACATGCACGAATGTGTCACATCACATGCACGAATGTGTCACATCACATGCACGAATGTGTCACATCACATGCACGAATGTGTCACATCACATGCACGAATGTGTCACATCACATGCACGAATGTGTCACATCACATGCACGAATGTGTCACATCACATGCACGAATGTGTCACATCACATGCACGAATGTGTCACATCACATGCACGAATGTGTCACATCACATGCACGAATGTGTCACATCACATGCACGAATGTGTCACATCACATGCACGAATGTGTCACATCACATGCACGAATGTGTCACATCACATGCACGAATGTGTCACATCACATGCACGAATGTGTCACATCACATGCACGAATGTGTCACATCACATGCACGAATGTGTCACATCACATGCACGAATGTGTCACATCACATGCACGAATGTGTCACATCACATGCACGAATGTGTCACATCACATGCACGAATGTGTCACATCACATGCACGAATGTGTCACATCACATGCACGAATGTGTCACATCACATGCACGAATGTGTCACATCACATGCACGAATGTGTCACATCACATGCACGAATGTGTCACATCACATGCACGCGAGGAAGCCCAAGCACCGCTGCCACCCTAAACTGCTCCCCCACCACTCTTTCTGCCATCTCACCCCGTTCAAACCCCATCCCACTCCTTGCACCCCATCCCACTCCTTGCACCCCATCCCACTCCTTGCACCCCATCCCACTCCTTCCACCATCCCCGCACCACCCACCCATGCTCCTCCACCCCATCCCTCGCTCCGCCATGGCAACACTCACCCCGAGCTTTCTGGCTCGTTGCACCGTGCCCTCGTCGCACAAATGCAGCCCCACCACCTGCACGCCACAGCCATTGGGGGGGGGAGGGGGAGGGAAGGAAGTGCGGGTTGATGGTGGAAGAGGAGGGAGTTTCACAAATGCTGTGCCAAAGCAGCAGGGAGGGAAGAAGTAGGTAGTGTACTTTTAGAATTCTCAAAAAGTAGGTGAGGTGAGCGACTGATGGGGCACGGCACAGCCAACGGGCGCGCTTGGCAAAGGGAGCGCAGGTGGGATGGGGGGTCGGGGGGGGAGGGGAGGGTGCGCATGTGGGGCTGTGTGGTGGATGTGAGGTGGTGGCGTGGAGGCGTGCGCACGCATTGATGCAATGGCAGCACTGTGGCTAGTGTGCTGGCGGGTGTGCTGGCGGGTGTGCTGGCGGGTGTGCTGGCGGGTGTGCTGGCGGGTGTGCTGGCGGGTGTGCTGGCGGGTGTGCTGGCGGGTGTGCTGGTGGGAGTGCTGGTGGGAGTGCTGGTGGGAGTGCTGGTGGGAGTGCTGGTTGGAGTGCTGGTGGGAGTGCTGGTGGGAGTGCTGGCGGGTGTGCTGGTGGGAGTGCTGGTGGGAGTGCTGGTGGGAGTGCTGGTGGGAGTGCTGGTGGGAGTGCTGGTGGGAGTGCTGGTGGGAGTGCTGGTGGGAGTGCTGGTGGGAGTGCTGGTGGGAGTGCTGGTGGGAGTGCTAGCGGGTGTGGTGCAGCGTACCTGAGAGTCGAGCGCCTCAAAGGGGTTCTTGCCGCTTGTTGTGGACACCACGTGCTCCCTCGTTGCCATGCGCTTCATCTGATGCCCCAACAAGGGGGTGGATTACAGAGGTACGAGGGAGCGAATGGAGGAAAGGAAGGGCAAAGACAAGGTGGCGTATGAGTCGACTCCTATGTGCTCTCTCCTTGCCTGCCGTTTGGGAGTCACTTTTGAGATTTCTCTAATGTGCTCCCTCCTTGCCTGCCAGCGCAGCGCTTCACCTGATGCCCAATGACGGGAGAAGGCAGCACAGATTCGGAGTGGAAAGGGGGTTTGGGAAGAGAGGGGGTTGGGGGGGAGTGGGGGGGGAGATAGAGGAAGGGAAAGCATGACGAGGAGTCACGTCCTAGCATGCATCAGCACCAGCACTCCTTCAGGAGACAACAACCCACACCGTTCACAAGGCTCCGGTGCATCCCAGTGCATCCCAGTGCATCCCAGTGCCCGGCCCTGCCTCGCCCTGCCCAGCCCTGCCACCCCTCCCCTCCCCTTCCCTGCCCTGCCCTCCCGCCCTATACTCTGCCCTCCCCCCTCGTCCCCTCTCCCCCCCCCACCCCATGTGCCCTGCACGCACGGGTTCGAGGTCATCAACGCCCAGCAGCTTCTCGCACAGGAACTTGGGGCGGTTGGACGGCAGCACCACGTGCCGCTTCACCAGCGACCGCGCGTGGTATGGGTTGTGGCCTGGACGGGAGGGGCGGGGGGAAAGGAGAGAAAAGGAGGGGAGGGGGGAGGGGGGGGGGGGCGGAGGGGGGTGAAGGGGAGGAAAGGAGGGGGTGGTACAGATGTGGTTGGACGGCAGCACCACGTGCCGCTTCACCAGCGACCGCGCGTGGTACGGGTTGTGACCTGAGCGGTGGGGGCGTGGGGGAATAGGAAGAGGGGCGGGGTGTGGGGGGGGAGGAAGCGAAAGAGGGGGTGTGGGGGGGGGGGGGAGAGGGAAGGGCCGAGGGAAGGGGAGGGAAGGGGTGGGTGGGGAAGGAGAGGGGAGAGGGGAAGGAGAGAATTGGCGAAAGTGGGAGAGAAGGGCGGTTGGATGGCAGCACCACATGCCGCTTCACCAGCGACCGCGCGTGGTACGGGTTGTGGCCTGGACGGGGGAGGGGGAAAGGAAGCGGAGGGGGAAGAGAGTGGGGGGGGAAGGGAGCGGGGGTGGCGAGGGTGGGGGAATTCGGGGTGGAAGGGGAGGAAGAGTGGGGGTTAAGGGGTGGGGAGGGGGAAGGAGGGGAGGAGGGGAAGAGGCATGCGGAGGTATTAAAGGTAAAGGTAAGCGAGGGAAGCGAGACATAAATAGCTTTGCACAAGGTGTGGACCACAGAATAAGGGAAGCGAGATAGTGAGGCGATTTAGCACAAGTACCATACTAAAAAGTTTCAACCTCCTCATACTCTTCCCCCTCCCCTCACCCCCTCTTGTCATAATCCCCCCCCCCCTTCCTCCTCATCATCCCCATTTCCCGTAGCACAAACTCACAACCGGGCATGGTGAATTTGAGTGGACTCAAGAGACACCCAGGGGTAAGACGACCTAGCAAAAAGAATCACGGCAACCCCCGCTCCCACTACTCCCTCATTCCCTTCCCCCTTTCACCCATCCCTTTTCCCACATACGCACCAACAGTGATGACCTCAGCGCCGCAGCCCAGGCTGACAATAGTCCGTGCCTGCAGCAGCGCCATGAGCACCCAGCTCTCACAACGCAACTGCGAGCACAGCCGCCCGTCGCATCAGGCCGCGGTGGCTGTGAGTCGACTCAAGAGACTCCCAGGGGTAAGACGACCTAGCATACCAAACCACGGCAATCCCCGTTGCCACCACTCCAACCTCCCTCCATCCCCTTTTCCTCTTCCCTCCCCCCAAGATACGCACCAACGGTAATAACTTCAGCGCCGCAGCCCAGGCTGACAATAGTGCGCGCCTGCAGCAGTGCCATGAGCACCCAGCTCTCACACCGCGACTGCGAGCACAGCCGCCCGTCCGGCCTCCCAAACGCGAGCAGCGTGCCGCGACACACTCTGTGCGTAAACCTATGCACCAGGTGGTCTATGGGACTGGCCCCATGCACGTCCAGTCCAGCCACCCAGTAGCTGAGGGCAAAGAGCTTGGACACGTAGACTTCGAGGGATTGGTGCACCCAGGGCACGTCGGCTATGACGACTGTGCGCTTGCCGAGACGGGCTAGGAGGTCGCGACCGGTGAGGATGCGGAGGGGGAGGGCGATGATGAGTGGGAGGAAGGAGAAGAGCAGTGCGTCGAGTGCGCGGGCGGTGTAGAGTAGTGCGTCCGCTGCTGTGGTGCCTGGAGGGGGGGGGGGAATGGAGGGAAGGTGAGGCAGAGAGGCGATGAGCAGGAGGAAGGAGAAGAGCAGGGCATAGAGTGCGCGGGCTGTGTAGAGTAGTGCGTCTGCTGTTGTGGTGCCTAGAGGGGGAGGGAGGTGGAGTGGGGGAGTTGAGAGGGGTGGGTTATGGGGGGAAGGTGGGATTGAAAAGGGGCAGAAATTGAATGGGCAGAATGGCGGGTTAAGAGGAGGGCGAGAGGAGGCACAAAGTGGGTGGAAAGTTAGGACATGTTAGAGGCATATAGTTGATGTGAGTGAGATCCACTGGAGCAGAGCGGAGGAACACTGCAGTTCGGTTGTGAATGGTGTGTGAGTGGTGTCACACGCACGTGAACGTGCGTGGTGCAGGCGCAACAGAGGCAGAACGGCTCGCACACACTGGGAGTGGTGCGAGCGTGACGTGACACGGCTCACTGTGCGTGGGGATGGTCTTGGCGATGGAGGTGAAGATGGGCACGGCGAAGACCAAAGAAATGTTGTCTGGGTGCCCATCCCGTCTTGCGGGAACGGAAGATGAGCACCAACATTGGGGGAGGGGAAGGGAGCTCACTGTGCGTGGGGATGGCCTTGGCGATGGAGGTGAAGATGGGCACGGCGAAGACGACAGCTATGAAGATGTAGAGCGCGCTGATGGCCCATGCTATGGGCGTCTCCAGCACGTGCAGCGCCCACTGCGAAGGGGGGGCAAGGGGAGGACGAGGGGTGTGACAAGGAGGGGACGAGGAGGAATTGCCGTAAATAGGTCAGGTGTGGCGTTGGTTAGGTGTGTCGTTGGTTGGATGTAGAGCGCGCTGATGGCCCATGCTATGCGCGTCTCCAGCACGTGCAGCGCCCACTGCGAGGGGGGACAGAGAGGGGAAGGGGGAAGGGGGAAGGGGGAAGGGGGAAGGGGGAAGGGGGAAGGGGAAAGGGGAAAGGGTTGTTGTAGCTAGGTCAGGTGCGTCCTTGGATGTAGAGTGCACTGATGGGCCATGCCATGGCCCATGGGTGCCTTCTGCCCGCACATGCAGCGCCCAATGAGATGCATGGGGAGAAACGAGTTGGGGGGGAGGGGAGGTTGCATCACGGGCGATAATGAGTTGATACAATTGCACGATTGGGTAATCAAAGTACACACCCACCATTCCCCCCTGCACCCATCATTTCCCCCTGAACCGCACCCACCATGCCCCCCTGCACCCACCATGCCCCCCTGCACCCACCACAACCCCCTGCACCCACCACAACCCCCTGCGCCCACAACACCCCCCACAACACCCCCCTGCGCCCACTTACCAGGAGCCCCTGCATCCGGAGAGCGGAGTTAACAGGGGAGTGCACGCGGTGGCCTCGGGGCGTCCACCCGACAATGTCAGGCGCGCCCTTCATCACCACGGCATCGCGCATGCGCTCCAAGTCCGCCACATCGCCCGCACTCAACCGCAGCCCCAGCGGCCGCTCCACCCACCGCCGCAGGCTCCCCGCATCACTCCCCCCTCCCACACCTCCCCCGCCGCCTGCGACTCCCCCTGCTGCTCCCCCTGCTGCTCCCCCTGTGACCCCGCCTGTGCCCCCGCCTGTGCCCCCACCTGCGCCGCCTACGCCAGTGGCAGTCTGTGCGCCGAGCTCCGTAGCAAGCTTGGCGGAATCCGCGTTGCTCCTGAGAGTCCTCGCCGCGTGCAGCAGCAGCTCTGTAAGCGTCGCATGGCACGCCACTGCTGATACCGTTGCCGGCTCAGCAGACCGCCACCCCGCGTGCGTGTGGAACACACGCGCACACCACGCGCCGCCGTCGCCGCTGCCGCCCGCAGCAGACGCGGCAGCAGCGAGGGAAAGCCCAACAGCCGTGGCCATCTTACAGTCGAGCATGCCGGTGCAGACGAAAACTCGACCAGGGCAGTGCTTGGCAAGGATGCGTGTGGCGTGCAGCGTGGGGAAGGTTTGGCCTGACTGGCTGAGCGCGAGCACGATGGCTTGGCGCGTTGGGAGTGCTGCGCCGAGGCGCGAGAGCGCGAAGCCTGCTGTGCTGATGGCGCCCCTCGCGTTGCCCATGACGCCTATCACCTTGTTGGCGCTCACTGCCACCACTCGCAGCTGTGGGAAACCTGCAGTTGTGAGGGACGGGGGAGGGGGCAAGAGAAGAGCGTTGCGGCGTGGGGGAGGGGGTAGGGTTGGGCGGCAAAGTCTGAGAGTGGACCAACAGCATCGAGAAATGAATCAATTGAGCAACAATACAAACAAACAAACAAACAAACAAACAAACAAACAAACAAAGAGACAAACAAACAAACAAAGAGACAAACAAACAAACAAACAAACAAACAAACAAACAAACAAAGAGACAAACAAACAAAAAAAACAAACAAACAAACAAACAAACAAAGAGACAAATAAACAAACAAAGAGACAAACAAACAAACAAACAAACAAACAAACAAACAAACAAAGAGACAAACTACAAGCAGAACGAGCAAGTGCGAGGCCAGAGAGTGTACGGTTATGAAGCCAGGCGAGGCAACGTGGGTGGGACAGGCGTGCGGAGGTAGCAATGGGAGGAAGAGCAAGGGAAGGCAAGCAGGCGTACAGTTCTGCAGGTCAGCAGCGAACTGCTCGCCCACCCAGAGCGACTTTCAAGACAACTCAAAGGTCAGGGGCGAGGAGAAGCAAGAAGGAGGAAGTAGGAACAAGCAAGCAAGGAGTGAGGAGCAAGGAGCATGGAGCAAGGAGCGAGGAGCGAGACGAGAGCAGGCGTACAGTTCTGCAGGTCGGCAGCGAACTGCTCGCCCACCCAGAGCGACGTCTCGACGCCCGTGACGAGCACGTCTATCTCCTTGCGACTCATGCCCCCCGCCGCCTCCCCCGCTGCCACCGCTGCCTCCGCCTTGGCCTGCAGCATGGCCACCAGCGCTGCTGCTGTGCGCCGGTTCAGCGAGCGCGGGTCCTCCCAGTCCGCTCTTATGGCTTCCAGCACACGTGGTATGGCCTGGAGCGGGTGGGGCAGGGGTGGGGGGAGAGGTCGGGTTGGGGAGAAGTGAGGGGAGGAGGGGGGGAGGGGCAGGGGGATGGGGGGGAGACAACGAGAGGGTAGGGCAGGGCGGAGGCGCATTAGAGGGTGTGAGGCAGAAGGGGCATTGGAATGGAATAGTGCATGGCCTTGGCCTGCAGCATGGCCACCAGCGCTGCTGCTGTGTGCCGGTTGAGCGAGCGCGGGTCCTCCCAATGCGCCCTTATGGCTTCCAGCACACGTGGTATGGCCTGGGGGGTGGGGCGGGGAAGGAGTGCGGGAGATAACGAAGGCAGGGCGGGGCAGGGTAGGGGAGAGAGTAAAGCCAGGTTGGGCAGGGCAGGATAGAACAGGGGAGGGCCAGGAAGGCAGGAAATGGTAGGGCGGAGCAGGGCAGGGCAGGGAAGGGCAGGGCAGGGGCGCAATAGACCATGTGGGGCAGAAAAAGAGCAGTGATCAAATCAAGAGCACGAAACCAAAGGAGATGGTTGAAAGTGGAGGTGGGAGTGCTTGCAGCCAAGACGAGACAGATACAGGAAGCTAACGGGATCGTGGGAATGAGTGGGATGGTGGGAGCGGGAGGGATGGAGGGAGCAGCGAAAAACGGAGAGGGAGGAAGGACGGAGGAGGGAGGAGGGAGGAGAGAGTACCCGCAGGTCTGCTTCCACAAGGTCACGGGGAGGAGACGGGGTGGCATCGCAGCAGAGTACATTTTGAGGCATATAAATAAACGGAGGGAAGATTAGGGAGCAGCATTACCCGCAGGTCTGCTTCCACGAGGTCACGGGGGGAAGACGGGGAGGCATGACAGCGGAGTATATTCAGAGAAGACAGGAGAGAGGAGACGGGAGGAGAAGGGAGGAGTACCCACCCGCAGGTCTGCCTCCACGAGGTCACGGGGGGGAGACGGGGCTGCGGAGCAGAGGGCAGCAGGGCCCCAGGCAGCATGCGGGTCGTCAGTGGGTGTGTCCTCGTCGTCTGCTGCGAGGAAGGGGTTGTTGGTCACTGGGATGAGCCTCTTGCGCTGCCGGAACTGCGCCTGTGGGATGGGCGTGTGGTGGCAGTGATATGCGGGGCGAGAGTGAAAGAGGAAAGGGATAATCAGGGGGGAAGGGGTGTAGTGGTGCCTCCAGGGAAGGGGTTGTTGGTCACTGGGATGAGGCGCTTGCGCTGTTGGAACTGCGCCTGTGGGATGGGCTGCGGTGGAGACGGGGAGGAGGGTGCGGAACGGACGCAGGAACAATAGTGAGGGTGTAGTGGTGGTTTAGTGGCAGGATGGAATGGAATGGAATGGAATGGAATGGAATGGAATGGAATGGAATGGAATGGAATGGAATGGAATGGAATGGAATGGGATGGGATGGGATGGGATGGGATGGCATGGGATGGGATGGGATGGGATGGGATGGGATGGGATGGGATGGGATGGGATGGGATGGAATGGGATGGGATGGGATGGGATGGAATGGGATGGGATGGGATGGGATGGAATGGGATGGGATGGGATGGGATGGAATGGGATGGAATGGAATGGAATGGAATGGAATGGAATGGGATGGGATGGGATGGGATGGGATGGGATGGGATGGCATGGGATGGGATGGGATGGGATGGGATGGGATGGGATGGAATGGGATGGGATGGGATGGGATGGAATGGGATGGGATGGGATGGGATGGAATGGGATGGGATGGGATGGGATGGAATGGAATGGAATGGAATGGAATGGGATGGGATGGGATGGGATGGGATGGCATGGGATGGCATGGGATGGGATGGGATGGGATGGGATGGGATGGAATGGGATGGGATGGGATGGGATGGGATGGAATGGGATGGGATGGAATGGAATGGAATGGAATGGAATGGAATGGAATGGAATGGAATGGAATGGAATGGAATGGAATGGAATGGAATGGAAATGATGGGATGGGATGGAATGGAATGGAATGGAATGGAATGGAATGGAATGGAATGGAATGGAATGGAATGGAATGGAATGGAATGGAATGGAATGGAATGGAATGGAATGGAATGGAATGGAATGGAATGGAATGGAATGGAATGGGATGGCATGGGATGGCATGGGATGGCATGGGATGGCATGGGATGGCATGGGATGGCATGGGATGGCATGGGATGGCATGGGATGGCATGGGATGGCATGGGATGGCATGGGATGGCATGGGATGGCATGGGATGGCATGGGATGGAATGGAATGGAATGGGATGGAATGGAATGGAATGGAATGGAATGGAATGGAATGGAATGGAATGGAATGGAATGGAATGGAATGGAATGGAATGGAATGGAATGGAATGGAATGGAATGGAATGGGATGGGATGGGATGGGATGGCATGGGATGGGATGGGATGGGATGGGATGGGATGGGATGGGATGGGATGGGATGGGATGGGATGGGATGGAATGGGATGGGATGGGATGGGATGGAATGGGATGGGATGGGATGGGATGGAATGGGATGGGATGGGATGGGATGGAATGGGATGGGATGGGATGGGATGGAATGGGATGGGATGGGATGGGATGGAATGGGATGGGATGGAATGGAATGGAATGGAATGGAATGGAATGGAATGGAATGGAATGGAATGGAATGGAATGGAATGGGATGGCATGGGATGGGATGGGATGGGATGGCATGGGATGGGATGGGATGGGATGGGATGGGATGGGATGGGATGGGATGGGATGGAATGGGATGGGATGGGATGGGATGGAATGGGATGGGATGGGATGGGATGGAATGGGATGGGATGGGATGGGATGGAATGGGATGGGATGGAATGGAATGGAATGGAATGGAATGGAATGGAATGGAATGGAATGGAATGGAATGGAATGGGATGGGATGGTATGGAATGGGATGGGATGGGATGGGATGGGATGGGATGGGATGGAATGGGATGGGATGGGATGGGATGGAATGGGATGGGATGGGATGGGATGGAATGGGATGGGATGGGATGGGATGGAATGGGATGGGATGGAATGGAATGGAATGGAATGGAATGGGATGGGATGGAATGGAATGGAATCAGAGATGGGCGTGAGTAATATGTGCATGCTGTGTCAACATTCATGAGCCGTGTGTCCTCCTTGCTGCTAGCTTGGCTGTTGCCATTGCCACTTAGAAAGCAGGTGAGGAGTGTCAGAGACCAGTGAACAAGTGCGCTCCGTGGTGACAGGCTTGCTGTGCGGTGAGGTGAGGTGAGGTGAGGTGAGGTGAGGTGAGGTGAGGTGAGGTGAGGTGAGGTGAGGTGAGGCGAGGTGAGGTGAGGTGAGGTGAGGTGAGGTGAGCTCCGTAGGTATGAGGAGGACTGCTAGTGAGCAAGCAAGCGCGCACCGTGGAGACGGGCTTGTTGTGCTTGATACTGTACAGCTTCACTCCCACAAACGCCAACTCCGGGAGGTCCAAACACCCCCCCTGCTCCTCCTCCCCCTCCCCCTGCCCCCCCTGCTCCTGCCCGCCGGCCCCATTCCCAGTCCTGTCAGCCAATCCGTTCTCCCCCAACCCCCCCTTCGCTACCTCACCATTAGCAGCTACAGCACCTCCCCTGCTTCCACCACCCGTGCCATGTGCACTTCCCTGCCCTCCTGCACGCGTCCCCGCTTGCCCCCCTTCCCGCATGACCACCTCCATCACCTCCCCTTCCGATTCATCCAAATCCACACGGTATGCTATCCTCCTCCCACTGCTGCCGCCCCCCGCTGCTCCCCTTGCAGCAGCAGCAGGAGCAGGCGCGGGTGAGAGCGGGGTGAGGAGGGAGTGGGACTCGGAGGAGAAGAGCACGGTGCGGGCGTGGGGGGCGAAGCCCAGGGCCAGAGGCTGGTTGCGCGCTGCTAGAACAACGCGGTCACAGTCTGCCGTGCATGCTGTTGTCATGCCGAACGAGCCCTGGAGGGGACGGATGGGGAGGGGCGGGGGGGGAGAGCGGGGTGAGGAGGGAGTGGGACTCGGAGGAGAAGAGCACGGTGTGGGTGTGAGGGGCGAAGCCCAGGGCCAGCGGCTGGTTGCGCGCTGCCAGTACTTCTCGATTGCAGTCTGCCGTGCATGCTGTTGTCATGCCGAACGAACCCTGGGAGGGGACAGGCGGGGGCGAGCGTGGGAGGGGTTTAAAAAGCGGCTGGTTGTGTGCTGCTAGCACCACACGGTCATGGCATGCTGTTGTCATGCCGAACGAGCCCTGTGAAGGGGTGGGAGGAGACGGGCGGGGAGGGGAGAGAGAGGATTGGGTTCCAAGGACGGTTAGACGAAGGGTGTGTTTACAACCCCAAGCAGGCTCCATAAATACGCCCCGTCCAATCCAATGATGCTGCTTTCGGTTAGGCCTGCCTGCCCACCTTGGCATCCTCATAGTGCTTTTTGAGAATTCTCAAAAAACATACGCGGCATCCTCATAGTGCTTCTGGTGCTTCTTTGTTCCGCCTTCACATGTGTTTCAGATCGACTCAGAAGCCGGAACCCTGCCCATGCTACCCCGGTTGCTCTGCCTAACCCACCTTGGCGTTCTCAAGTAGCTTCTTGGCAGCCCAGTACAGGTCATTGTCTAGGAAGTTAGCCACCGCCTGTTTTTTGAGAACTCTCAGAAAACAGATTCTGCCGCCCCGGTTGCTTCTACCCACCTTGGCGTTCTCTAGGAACTTCTTGGCAGCCCAGAAGAGGTCGTTGTCGAGGAAGTTAGCCACCGCCTGTCGCACAAACACCTGCAGCAGCGCCGCTGACAGCCCCGCCAGGCACTCCGGCAGCTCCCCCCCTTCCCCCTGCTGCTGCGCCTCCCCCTGCTGCTGCTCCTGGTGCCCTCTCCCCTGCGCATCCCCGCTGTTCCCCAGCAGTGCTGGCTCGTCTGAAGACTCCTCTCCCTCGCCCTCTCCCTCCGCCACAGCCGCACCCACAGTCACCGCCACACTGTCACTGTCACCGCCGCCAGCAGCAGCAGCGGAGGCGGGGGTTGTGCGGGGCAGGGGGCGGCCGTGCAGGGCGGCGAGGATGGCTTCTTCTAGAAGCGCCTCTCTTCCTGCCATGGCCGCCCGCAGTGCTGTGACTGGTGGAGGGAAAGCGGGAAAAGGTTGGGACAGAGGAAAGGGGTGGCATGGGGACAGATGAGATGAAGACGGGGAAGGACGTGGATGTGGTGAGAGAGTCAGGAAGTATGAGAGCATGGAAGGAGGTTGATGAGTTTGGGTGCACAAGGGGAGATGGGGATCCGGTTGGTATCACTGAAAGCCTTTCAAACACATCCAGCAAACCCCCAACCCTAAACCCTGAACGCTGTACATCCCCTACTGCTTGTGTCCGCCCAACAAAACCAAAAGAGAAACCCAAAATCTCGTGTTAGTAGTGTTTTATGACGTGATGCGACATGCGTTTGGTTGCGCCTCCATGCATGTCAATCCAGCCAGCGCCCACTTGCCTGAACCACGTGGGGCAGGCTTGGCAGCAGCAGCACCTCCCCCTGCAGCACCCATGCCCTGCACCACGTGCGCCATGGCGCGCTCTGCTGCTGCAGCCACGGGTTCAAGGTCTGCGAGGCATGGCAGGGGGTGAGAGGCCTGGGGCGACAGCACCTCCTCGTATGACATCACCACCGTCTGCGGGTGGGGTGTGTGGGGGAGGGGGGGGTGGGGTGGTGGGGAAGGGTGGTGAGGGGGAGAGAGGGTTGTTCAGGCGAGAGCACCTCTTCCTATAACATCACCACGGTCTGAGGTTGGGGTGTGTGGGGGAGGGGAGAGAGAGGGAGTTTTAAGGAGCCTAAAAGAACGTCTCATTGAAGGACGCACTCCGAATCCTCTCAGTCTATGCCGCCTTGGCCCTTGAGAAATCGTGCGAGGGGTTGGGTCGCGAAGACATTTCCTCATACCAGGACAAAGGGAAGGGGAAAGACGGGGCGGATCCGTGTTGTGAGCAGCTTGGAGTGGTGGAAAGAGGTGCATGTGAGGGGGTGAACGGGGACAGATCCCCTGACTTCAATTTTCAGCACCCCAAACCCTGAACCCGAGACCCGACCCTAATCCCTCCACCTCCAGTGCATCGCCTGCTTCCATTCCGCTTGGACACCTCACCGA
The DNA here is from genome assembly GCA_947470075.1 of Closterium sp. Yama58-4. NCBI lineage: Eukaryota > Viridiplantae > Streptophyta > Zygnematophyceae > Desmidiales > Closteriaceae > Closterium > Closterium sp. Yama58-4. The sequence continues at coordinate 424,180 of CANIUD010000242.1, forward strand.
GTGGGCTATGTTTCTTACCCCGTGCTTTGAGAAGCCCAGGGGAGGTGAGGTGGATGGAAGGAGTGGAGGGGCGGGGGAAGGGGCGCGGGAAGGGGGGAGGGAAGGAGGGAGGGAGGGGAGGGGATCTTAATCTGACCTGGTGGAAGGCGAGGCGGATGGAGGGCAGCCAGAGGGCGTGCGTGCATAGGAGGTCCATGAGAGATCCAGGGAGGCGGGGTGGAAGGAGTGGGGCAGGGCAGGCAGGGGGAGGGCGCGCGGCAAGGGGGGAGGGATGGAGGGAAGAGAGAGCTGACCTGGTGGAAGGCGAGGCGGATGGAGGGCAGCCAGAGGGCGTGCGTGCGGAGGAGGTCCATGAGGCCTGCGATCATGACACTGTCGCACTGCGCTGGCTGGTCCCACTCCAACACCACCTCCAGCCATGGCCCCATCTCCGAGTGCGTACGGTCCCTGATAGAAGGGGGAGAAGGATAGGCATAGTGCCACGCCAGGCAATGTTTTGAGACGTCTCAAAGCACGCAGGAGGTCCATGAGGCCGGCGATCATGACACTGTTGCACTGCGCTGGCTGATCCCACTCCAACCAACACCACCTCCAGCCATGGCCCCATCTCCGAGTGCGTGCGGTCCCTGTTGGCAGGGGAGGGGCATTGCGCCACAGCAGGCAGTAGCGCACCACACCACACCACACCACACCACACCATACAACACCGCACCACACCACACCGCACCGCACCACACCGCACCGACCACACCGCGCACCGCACCACACCGCACCGCACCACACCGTACCGCACCACACCACCGCAGCACATACAAGGTGACCTCCTTCCTGCCCCTTTGTTCACTGCCTCGCCTCGCACCGATTCTCTGCTCTAAGTGTCTCACAGAGTGTTTCCATCACAAAGCATCGCTGCACTCCCACTGCTTGCCAGCGTCCACACCCTCTGGGCTTAACAGCGCAGCACACATGCAGCAAGAGGAGTCCTGCGGTTCACGACACGCACAGTCTAATCACCTCTGCACTCCTCTCTCCCTCTACCCTGCTCTGCCTTCTCTGCTCCTCTGTGCTCCACTGACCTGCCAAAGAGGTTCCAGAACTCAAAGTCGCCGTTGTGAGTGACATACACGCCCACGTTGGTAAGCGCACAGGTGAGAGCGCCCGTGGCAGGGTGCACGCGCCACATAGGCAGGCGCCTCTCCGGCACCCACTGGTGCGGGTGGGTCTCCCCCACTGATGGCACACTGGACGTTGCAAACCGCGTGTGCCCCAGAAACACGTGCACAGAGGACGCACTGCCGTCACTGCCGTCACTGTTAGCGCCGCCGCGCACACCTGCTTTCCCGGTGCTGCTGCCCTCTTGTGCTGCTGCTGCAGCTGCTGCTGCAGCTGTGGGGGAAGGAACTAGGGCTGTGGTGGGGTGAGGCGGTGCAGAGAGGCGCAGGGCTTGCAGGAGGTAGGTGAAGGGGCGGAGGAGGAGGGCGAGGAGGAAGGAGAGGGAGTTGGAGAGGCGGTTGAGGAAGAGTGCAGCACGGAACTTGGAGATGAGCTGTGTGGTGCAGTGTGGGGGGGGAATAGGTGGGTTGAAGGCAGCGACGCACAGAAATGAGGAGGTGAGGTGATATGAGAACGTAACGTGCTGTGATGTGGTGTGGTGTGGTGTGGTGCAAGGTGGTGATGGGATGTGGTGTGATCTCGTGGGAAAAAGATGAAAATATGCAGGCAAATCGTCACTGAGTGATTTCAGTTGTTGTTCTTCAAGTCAAGGGAATTGTTGATAACTGATGTTCAACGCACAGCTCTCGCTTTTCAGCCACAGTTATTGCTCTTCAACAGTTTCTCCCAGTCAGCATAGGTATGTCCCTAAACCCTCTCTTGCCTTGCCCCCATCGTCACGTCACCCCCTTCTCCCCATTCCTCCATCCCCCCTCCCCTCCCCTCCCCACCTCCCCTCCAACCCTACCCCCAATCCGCTTCTCCCCACCCCCCCGCCTTCCCCATGCCCATTGCCCCCCCCATCCCCCTCAACCCCTATTCCCCCTGCGCGCGGACCTGGTGCGAGAGGGACTGGCGCTTGGCGGGCTTGGCGCGCACGAGATGACTTTTGCGTCGACTCATAAGTCCCTCCCCATACAACCCCGCCCCCCCCCCCTGCTACTTCTCCCTCTCTGCGCGCGGACCTGGTGCGAGAGCGACTGGCGCTTGGCGGGCTTGGCGCGCACGCGCACGCCCGCCATGTCGCCGCGCCACGTGCGCACGAACGTCACCACCCCGCCCGACTGCCCCCCGCGCTCCGACGAGATGCCCGCCATGCGCTCCAGCACGCCCAGCGCGTCCACCGCGCGCCCGCGCCCCCACGCGCTAAGGGGAGAGGGGGGAAGGCGGGGCGGGGAGGGCGTAGGGGGGAATGGAGGAGGGAGGGGGGGGGGGGGGGGCGGGAGGGGGGTAGAGAGGGACGGAGGGGTGGGGAAGAGGGAGAGGAGGGGGGAGGGGGGAATGGGAGGGGTTTGGGCGGGAAAGAGGTATAAGATAGGAGTTTGGTAGGAAGACATTATTGGCATGGGGAGGGGAGGGAGAGGGGAGGGGTGGGGGATTTGAAAAACAAACAAAAAACAAACCAAAAAGTGTGAGAGGCAAGTGAAGAGTTGGCGCAAATGCGCGCGAACTGGTGCGCACATGGCGGCAGCGCGCAGCAAGGCGCGCGGAACAGCACTCACTGCAGCGCGGAGCCTGATTGCGCCATGATCATGCCGAAATTGCCGCAGAAAAAACCGCCAGACCACCTGCGGACCGCCGGCGCCGCCGGTTGCCGCATTCAGACCGCAGTCCGCGCGATCATCCGCGGGGTAGGAAAATGGGCGGAGACGGAGCGCGTCGGTGGCGAGAGACGAGACGGCGCACACCGACACCCCCAGCGCCACGTCCACCAGCCACGCGGCGCCGCTGCTGCTCGCGGCTGCTGCAGGCGCATCTGGCGCCGCGGAAGAATGCGCGGAGCGGGATCGGAGAAACAGCGCGATCCACGCGAGCGCGCTTAGAAAGACGCTGAAGACCCATCCCGCGTGGCGAATGATCGCCGCCTCACCGGACGACGAGCGACACAGCGGCGATGACGATGCGCACGTCAATGACGCTCTTGCGAGTGTGCGACAGGCCGGCGTCGCTTGCTCGCTCGAAATGTCACGTCGCGCGGCAAATTGCTCGCTGGCCGTGTCTCCGTAATTCACGGGGACCGTCGCCGCCCCGTGAACTGACGTGGAGGACGGTGTACGGAGCTCCGGAATGACAACGTGCGGTGCGAAGGTTCGAGGAAGCGGCACGATTGGGCACAGCGATACGAGCCAGTCGCTCCTGCTCACGTTCCCTCGCATGTTCTCGCCGCTCCAAATCGCCGGCGACTGCGCCGCCGGCCCTTCCGTCGCATGATCCACGTCGCTGGCGGGAGATCTCCCCATGGCGACGCCATCCTGCGATCGCTGCCAGCTGCCGCGCCGCGCGAGCGGCTTCCCGTCATGACGCCTGCTGTTGGCCGGCGCCGCGTCAATTGAACGGGATAATGGTGGTTTTCGCGAGGGTTCGCGACTCGGGCCTTCGGTCTGGCGCCGCGAGGTGACGATGGAGGCAACGACGAGGTGACTCCACTCGTGGAGAAGCGTGCTTATAACGAGGGCGATCCGGAAGAGCGCGAACGTCGCGACATCTGACACGATGTCTAGGAATGCTGATGTCAGCACGGGACGCGTTTCGAGAGGTAAATGCGACTTCGAATTGACCAGATTTTCGCCCAAATTGCTTCGGAAAGCTATCCAAATTCTGCAGATTAGGAAAACGCTTAGTACGAGTGGGTGGGGAGTTGAATGGAGAGAGGAAACTGACAGGACTCGTAAGCACAGCTTGACCAATCCTTGAGTTTCCATGGCTGTTGCGCGAATATCATTGCATGACGGAGTGCGACTTCACGGCCAGTGAGACACGCTCATCCGCGCCTGATAATTCACGCTTACCAGGACTTCGATATAGAATGGTCAGGTGACAGAAATGGAGCAGGAGGCATTAGAAATTGGAATGGAGGGGGGAAGGTTGAACAACGTTCGCGTGACAACCTCGTTCACGAATCACGAGCCCTGTTGCAAGTCGAGCAGCCGCCTTCCTTGGGATTAGACATTCGGCCTGGAGCTTCCCGAGGTGCACAACTTGAGGTAACCTCCCCCAGCCCTGGTCTGGGCGGGTGTCCTAGCTTTTTCCTGGCCCTAAATGCGTGTTCAAAGTAAATGTCAATCCTCGCATCGACGGTTCGAGTTATGCGGTAAATGTCCACCCTCGGATCGATGGTTCGAACCGTCAGGATTTACCGACAATTTTTGGCGTCGAGCTGGTGCGGCACACCAGGACCAGAGGTGAGATGAGGAAGACCTTTGGCTCCCCTCGACTGGGGTGTACGCTTGACTCCAACTTGCGCACAGGGTTCGCATTTGTACTGCACTGTGGAGAAGAACTCAGGATAGACAAGTAAACGCAATCATGAATCATCTTCCAGCTCATGAATCATCTCACCCCCAAGCACTTCGAAAGACCCAAGCCCGCACTCGCTCAAGCCCGAGTGAGGAGGATGTAACCAGTTGCGGCAAAGGAGTTTCAACCACATCAGGGTGAGTTTAGATATAATCCCTAAGATAGGGGAGTAATTGCAATGTTTGGACGATCCTTTTCACGTGGCGAACCCAACCCAATCAATTCAGCAACCGCTCTCCATCCACACATCCCCAAGCCGCTTTGAAGCTCTATCAACAGAGGGAGAAATGCTTTGATTGGCGGGAAAGAGGAGCGGCCTTGAGAACTCACTCATTCAAGAACAATCGCCAACTGTGCTCGCTTTTGAATGGCTGAGAGTGGTGAAAAGGAAAGTGTGCTCCATGGTGACCTGGAATCGACGTCAGATTCATCACACGTCCTCCAGCAGCTGATGTGGACCTGCTACATTTTGGCTCATGAAATTCCCAAAGGACGTTCAATCTGGATCGCACTCATCGTTGTACAGATGTTCCGGTTTAGAGGCCCTCGCTAATAGAGTGCACTTTCCCCCTCTTGAAGAATTTCCTATAAAAACTAGGTGTATTCACTCTTGTACAGTTCCCCCATGGGCGGCCCACGGTGGAAAGCACTGCTCGCGATGCCGAAGTCAGCGGAAGCAGTGGCGGAAGCGGCTAAGTTCGTACGCACGGTTTCGGCCCGCACGCAAGAATTCGTGTACTGGACAGTGCGAGGCTCCAAAGAAGGGAAGATGGTAACGGACCACTTACACTGCCGAGACGGCTCAAACCTGGTGGCGCGGTTAGCTTCCTCGATAAGAACGTGGGCGAAGGAGGTATGGTGCTAGGGGCGATGGGCGAGCCACGCGCCAAACTGATACGAGGTGGGGGACGACATGAGGCCGGCGGCGCACAAGATGATACGTAGGATACTGAGGGCCCGGTAACAACGTCAAGAAGGAGGCACGAATGGGAGGAAGATTGGGAGAGAAAGATCGACTAGGAGTTGTTACGATATGAAGTTTTATGAGAAGACACCTGTACACTGCAGGAGCTGACTCTAGCGAAAACGAAGTCGAGGAGTCAGAAGAGTCGAAGCGACATCTCCGACCGTCTGATCAAGACCGACGCAGGCAGAAACATTTGAAGTCAAAAGAGCGGGAACATGTTTGAAACTGGTTTCCGCGCAGCACGGTTTCAATTTCGATGCAGTAAGGGAATGTACCCTTTAGAGTACATGGCTAGCTAGGTCGTTTCGCATTCATTTGTATTTCCTATATAAACCCTATATATGCATGCTATTATGATCTTAGTCAGTTACATTCACTCTGACCTTCGCTAAAGTCCCACTTCAGATTGTAATAGGAGTCGGTGAAACAGAGGAGAAACTCCTTGCCGATACCCTACAAAGCAATAGACGTGGTGTTGCGGATGCATAGCAAGAACTTGCAGGTGCAATAAAGGCTGGTTTTCTTGGGCCCCAAAGGTTGCTGCCCACACTGTGAGGAGCCAGAAACCCTAGCCCACTGCATGTTCACTTGCCTCGTCATCCAGCCGGTGATCGGTGCGCTGCCGGAGTCGCTGAGCATAATTGACCCTGCGGAACAGACGAGGTCGCTCGGCGACATGTTTTTCCAAGAGGGAGCTGCGGAGAGTCACTACGCAACGAGATTGGACTACGGAGGAGGGCACGGGGTTGTGCGAGTGATCGTAGCGCTCTGCTAGAGTTCTTACTACTTGCAAAAGAGAGTTGAAGGTTGACAATAGTTTCGACTAAGGAAGTTGAAATAACATTGAAAAGGTTAGAGTACAATTGAGGCATGCAGAGTGATATGAATAGAATGGCATGCAACACCTAGCAAGGGCGAAATCTGCCAGCGCAGCAGAAGGGCGGCTTGCCAACGCTGCAGCAGAGTAGTCTGCCAGCGTTGCACTGCGCGCGGTCTGCCAACGCTTCAGTCGCAGGTTGTCTATCAGCGCAGATGTGCGCACCTACCAAGTAGGTGCAGATTGGCAGTTTCACCGTCAGACACATTGCGCGGGCGCCAGATAGAAAACCTATCGTCGGTTTCGCTTGTCAAAGGTCCACTGGAGATCCCCGATTGATCCTAGGGAAGGGTTACAGGCACGTCGGCCTGGGGGGTTATGGGCGCACTCACCCGCTACACAAACAAGCCCTTCTATCCCAGTGGTTAGTGGCTGGGATTTTGACATGGTATCAGAGCAAAGGTCTCGGGTTCGATTCCCGGTGTGTGCACCTCGGGCATCCCAGTGCGGGGGGGTGTCAAAGGTCCACTGGAGATCCCCGATTGATCCTAGGGAAGGGTTACAGGCACGTCGACCTAGGGGGTTGTAGGCGCACTCACCCGCTATACAAACATGCCAAAACAGTAGCTAGAACGCTGGAGTCATAGCTAGGGTTTAGCAAGCTAGGCAAGAGAGAATAGGCAAAAGAGAGGATTTCACTAGCAAACAAGGGGATACATAGCAAACCCTAACAGGGCTGTACTCACTATAGAGTACCCCACTGCAGACTAGAGAAATATAACATTCTGACACACCCCCATAGTCAAAGTGGGGTATAATCAGCACAACAAACAGTCGCATTAGAAGTTCACAAGCACAAGGTAAGCTAGAGGTAGTCACAAAGGGCAAGTGAGGAGGAGGAGGGACTGTGAGAGGAGTGGAGATAGGAGGCGACGGGTGAAGCCGCAGACACATGGGCAATAGGAGGGGCGCGCACGGTGGCTACCGGAGCAAGGGCCCCGGACTACAGGAGTAACTGGCTCCGCGGCTAAGACGAGCGGCAGGAGCAACGGACCCACGGGCGACTGGCGCAGCGACTGGCTCACTGGGCTACCGGAGCAAGGGCCCCGGACTACTGGCGCTGCTGACGTCACGACGGCTACCTCCGCTCAACCTCCCCCAACTGTCCCACACCCCTTTCACACACCCCTTGCTGCACCCCTAGCTCCACTCCCACGGCACCCCCCTAGCGCCACTCCCTCGGCTCCCACACATCCACCCCCCTCAGCGATAGCTGTAGCGGTGGGAGACGGAGGCAGTGGGAGACGGAGGAGGAGGAGGAGGAGCAGGGGACGGCTCACACAACCGTCACCCCCATACCCGCCACCCCCATACCCCAAACGCAGGCGGCGCGCGCGCGGCGCGAGGAAGATACGCGGGCAGCAGCTGGGGCGGCGTGCGAGCGGAAGCGGGGCGGCGCGCGGGTCCCTGGGGCGCTTCGACGGGCGACGGGCAGGGCGGCACGCGGGCCCTTAGGGCGCCACAATGGGCGATGGGAGGAGGGGCGACGCCAGGCCTCTGGTTAACAGGGTGATTCACCCTTATGACCCTTACTATAAGGCTGGGTTTGACTATGCACCCTTTTTTATCAGAGTGGTCGTTCTTTTTACCCTTAGAAAAAAAAATGTTCCATTATACTACACTGATATTTCAGAGCCAGGTGGTGTAGTAACACAAATGATATTGAGTTAGATCTTACCGAGTATAACAAAGTCCCTCGAATTTGTGCTCACATTAGGTCTCGATCTCGGGTTCTCTGCAGGGATTCACTCGCCACAACTGACTACAACACCAGCAACTGATCCATTATGATAGTTGTTTTATTGTACAAAAACTGTTTTTTGTTTGCACCCTTACCCGAAAGAGTAGTTCTTGTGATCTACACTTACAGAAAAAGTGAAATCGGGGTGTTGGCCTTACGTGAAAGAGAAGTTCAAAACCTAACCAGAGCCATGGGCAATGCGCGGGCCTCCAGGGCACCACGACGAGCGACGGGAGGGGGCGGCGCGCGGGCCCCCAGGGCGCCGCGACGGGCGACGGGAGGGGGGGCGACGCGCAGGCCCCCAGGGCGCAGCGACGGGCGACGGGAGGGGGCGGCACGCGAGCCCCCAGGGCGCTGCGACGGGCGACGGGAGGGGGGGCGACGCGCGGGTCCCCAGGGCGCCACGACGGCGACGGGAGGGGGCGGCGCGCGAGCCCCGGGGACGCCGCGACGGGCGACGAAACCGCCGCGCGCGCCCGGGGCGCGCGGTGGGCAGGAAACCGCCACGCGCCCCAAGCGTGTGGCGGGGAGAATAAGGAACGCCGCGCGCCGATAGACAGTATGGCAGCGGAGCGTATCCGCTCTGATAGCATGTCAAAACAGTAGCTAGAATGCATGAGCCATAGCTAGGGACTAGCAAGCTAGGCAAGAGAGAATAGGCAAAAGAGAGGATTTCACTAGCAAACAATGGGATACATATAGCAAACCCTAACAGGGCAGTACTTACTATAGAGTACCCAACTGCAGACTAGAGAAATATAACATTCTGACAAAACAAGTCATTTTATCCCAATGGTTAGTGGTTGCGCATCGTCGACCACGTGATGCCATTCCGTAAGTAGAACTTTGCCAAAACCTCCTAGGCGAATGTTCGCACACCTCCGCAGAGTTTGCACAACTCTGCAACTTCGAACGATCAGCTCGTCATCGCTCGGTCGACCAACGTTCGACGGGCAGAGCTTCTCGACCCGAACTCTTCGACCAGAGTTCCTCAACCAGGATCGTCGACCAACGCTCTTCGATAGGAGCTCGACGCGCAGAGATCGTCGACCAGATTCTGTCGTGCAGAGTCTGCTCGACCGCAACTCCCGTCGAACTGCAGAAGCCCATTTCGTCGACCAATCCGTCGCAAACTTCTTGTCGACGGCGAGATCAGCTGCATTCAAGCAAGGGCGGGCCCATTTCCTTCAATAGGAGACACGAAATCCGGATTTCCGTGCGCAACATTGAAAGCGGTGTCAGAGGTCCACTGGAGATCCCCGATTGATCCTAGGGAAGGGTTACAGGCACGTTGGCCTGGGGGGTTATGGGCGCACTCACCCGCTACACAAACAAGCCCTTTTATCCCAGTGGTTAGTGGCTGGGATTCTGACATGGTATCAGAGCGAAGGTCTCGGGTTCGATTCCCGGTGTGTGCACTTCGGGCATCCCAGTGCGGGGGGGTGTCAGAGGTCCACTGGAGATCCCCGATTGATCCTAGGGAAGGGTTACAGGCACGTTGGCCTGGGGGGTTATGGGCGCACTCACCCGCTACACAAACAAGCCCTTTTATCCTAGTGGTTAGTGGCTGGGATTCTGACAAGCGGTGACGATGCGAAGGAACTGGTTGGCCAGAGAGGATGCGGTGTACCGGAAGCAGAAATTTCACCAGAAAATGGTCGCGATGGCGGCAATCTATGATTTTATGCGGCATGCGAGGCAAGGCCCGTGCTAGGATTTGGGGCACCCTGAGGCCTCAGGGCACCTTTCCAGAATCATAAAAAATGCCCTAATTTGTCAGGGCAAATTTTCGAAGCCTTCTTGTATGTTTAGGGCTTTTTCAGAAATCAATCCTGACCTGTCAGGGCAAAGAAACAAGTGTTCAGGGTTCAGATTGGTTGGTTGACAGAGTTAAAGTTGAAGATATATACAAACCTGCACGGGGGTCGGTTCGATCCCAAGACCTCATCCATCGAAAGTACCTTTCTACTGACTAGGCCACTTCTGGATGGTTGTGTTTTTGAATAAATGCTATGCGGAGACAAAAATTCCCTAACCCGACCCCCCCCCCCCCCCCCCCCCCCCCCTTAACAAAAAACGCGTCAGGGCAGGCCTCGGCATTCATCCTGACGCTACAGAGAAGAACACTATAGCCATTCTGAATGTTCAGGGCATTTCATATAACAACATCCTGAGACCTCAAGGTTGAAATTTACACTATTCTGAAATGACAGGGTAGATTAAAAACTGCATCCTGAATTCAGGGTAATCAGGATGTTTTGCCCTGATAACGTGGGCATGATGCGAGGGTCTACAGAATGGACAAGTCGAGAAATGTGAACAGTGGAGGGACCCAAAGCCAGTCTCGCGACCCGTGGGACGGTTTGGCAGGAGAGGGCGGTGACCCTGGAACAGTTCCTTCTCTGAAACCATGTGAGAATACTGAACGAGAATGAGTGCATTGAGATTGAGCTGAGTACAAGTACTAACCCCAATTGGGTTGTACCCATTATGGGCTACCCCACTACAGCCTACACAATATAAGCATTATCATATTTTGACACCCCCCTTTTTATTTCTCTACTGGTCATCACTTCCGCTGCTCAGAGATCCTTGCATACCCCCCGTTGGACCTTCCCTTGAATTCCTGACTATTCCTTTGTGAATATGTTCCTAACTGAGAAAAGGGCACCTCCTGCTCTCATGAAAAGCTGCCAAGTTGTTCCCACGCTAACAACTCGCGACTGTGTTGAATAATTCATGCCACCCTAGTAATACTGAGTGTGGACTCATGAAGTGATTGCTAAGGTTGGAAATTCCGTTTAGTAAATACTTGTGGTTTTTGTTTCTAACATAAATAGCCTTGCAATGAGATATTTTCTCAATATTTTTTTTGTTCATAACATTTATAAGACACCTTGAAAGTTAAGTTTCTAGATAAATAAGCCTTATTCAGAGGAGTGTCGAATATAACACGTCTTATGTTGGAGCGATGACGAAATCATATTTTTCCGTCGCATTTTCTTTCACCTCCATTTCCCACTGAAGTCTTGGGCACTTCTCGTACCTTTTCCAGGGAGCAAGAACCTCTGCTGCCATTACCAACGTCGAGTGTCGTGGCTGGACGGCACATCCCAGCGTTCAACATCTGCTGCCCTGCCCGGAATAAGAAGCGCGGTTGTCACGAGGGGCAATTATGGACGGCGATAGAGCGGCACCGCACCCCCCTGCGCGGCCCGCTGGTCAGCACGGCGCGCAGTACGCGCCGCCAGTGGCGGGCGCGTCGGATCCCGCTGTTGCGGTCGCCTTGATGGCCCTCGTCGCCGTCATCGCGGTGGGTTGTTTCCACGCTCGCACGATCTTCGCACGCTGCTCGCAAGTCGGTCGCACGCTGGTCGCACGTCCGTCGCACGGTGATGTCGCCCCAGTCGCACGGCGTGCGTCGCCGAGTCTCGTGTCATGCGGCGTAGATCTCTAGCGCGCTTCGAGTCGACAGCGTCAAGGTCGTACGACACACACAAGCTTATCACCTATCGCCTAAGATGTGATCGTTATGGCGCCTAGGGCGTGACGACGACTAGACCTAGCGGACAGTACAAGTGGCCGCACGCGGCCCCACACGCTCTTCTCTCGGACCCACCTTAAGTTACCGCCACCCACGCCTTTTTATTCCGTGTTTTATTCTTCTCCCTCTGCCTCCCCCCTGCCTCCCCCCGGCCGCTCCCCTTCCTCCCCCCTGCCTTTCCCCCCGGCCTCCACCCTGCCTTTCCCCCTGCCTCCACCCTGCCTTTCCCCCTGCCTCCACCCTGCCTTTCCCCCTGCCTCCTCCCTAACCCCTCTGCCTCCCCCCTGCCTTCCCCCTGCCTCACCCGTGACCGCACCCATGGGCGGGGGCAACTGTGCGCGCAGGTGGTGCTGCCAGCGGCGGGCGTGCGCGTGGGCGTGGTGCATCAGATCCCCGAGGGCCACGTGGGCGTTAGGTCCCACGGGTCCTCTAAACTGAAGTCTCAAACTCAACTGTGCTGTGCGCGCAGGTGGTGCTGCCAGCGGCGGGCGCTCACGTGGGCGTGAGGTCCCACGGGTCCATTAAACTAGAGTCTTAACTCAACTGCGTGTGCAGGTGGTGCTGCCAGCAGCGGGCGTGCACGTGGGCGTGGTGCACCAGATCCCCGAGGGCCACGTGGGCGTGTACTGGCGCGGCGGTGCGCTGCTCAAACAGGTCACTGAGCCAGGTGGGTGCGGGTGGAGGGGGGAGCGTGAGAGCGGAAGTGGGGGGGGGGGGGTGATGTGGATGGGGGAGGGGTGGGAGAAGGAGGGGGAGGGAGAGAGGGGGGATGAGCAAGCGGAGGGGGAGGCACCATGTCATTTGCCCTTCGACTGGCATCCCCATGCCATGTCTTTCCAAGAGAAGCATTCCACACATCCTGTTCCATCTACATGTGTGTGTGTGTGTGTGTGTGTGTGTGTGTGTGTGTGTGTGTGTGTGTGTGTGTGTGTGCGTGCGTGTGTGTGTGTGTGCGTCCGTGCGTGGGAGTGTGCGTGTTTGCGTGTGTGTGGTTGGGGAGCATATGTGTGTGTGTGCGTGTGTGTTGATGCTTGCATAGCATTTGTAAGAGGTCCTGTGCACTCTCGCAAGTGTGCGCTTGCATGTGTGTGCGCTTGCATGTGTGCGCGCTTGCATGTGTGTGCGCTTGCATGTGTGTGCGCTTGCATGAGTGTCCGCTTGCATGTGTGTCCGCTTGCATGAGTGTCCGCTTGCATGTGTGTCCGCTTGCATGAGTGTCCGCTTGCATGAGTGTCCGCTTGCATGTGTGTCCGCTTGCATGTGTGTCCGCTTGCATGAGTGTCCGCTTGCATGAGTGTCCGCTTGCATGAGTGTGCGTGCATGGGTGCATGCATGCCCTCCAGGCTATCACCTGCTGTTGCCCTTCATCACCACCTACGAACCCATTCAAGTCACGCTACAGACAGACCAGGTGCGCCCCCCTATGCTGGCACCACGAGTGCTTGCATTGCATTGCATTGCAAGCACGTATATGAGGGTTTGCTTTGTGTGCACATGCCTGCCAGGCTACCACCTGCTGCTACCATTCATCACCACCTATGATGAGCCCATTCAAGTCACGCGCTACAGACAGACCAGGTGACTCTGCGTGTCGGGGAGGAACCAACCAGGGGTGCGACGAGTGGTGCTCGTGCAGCCAATGGACGGCCGATCGATACCGATCGATGCTGAATGGCCAATGTA